>CM031242.1:299513986-300073986 GCA_018340775.1 Taxus wallichiana var. yunnanensis
GACCTGCGTGTCGATGATAGAGAAGATGTATTTGTTTAACATCTAAATAAAACTGAATATGTATGTTGATTTGAGTTATAATAATAAGAATGTTTGTGTTGTGGTTTTTGGTGTTTTGAAAAAGGATAAAAGAGAAATGTGATTAAATAGAAATACACAAAAATATTTATATTTACCACACATGATAGGTTATGGTAGGGGATGGTCGAGCTAACCTTGGGAGACGCCATGTCTCCGAAGTGCTGCCTACATAGCCCATTGCACAAAGCAAGGAGGGGCCTCAGACCGATGTAGTTCTCCCTTAGGATCAGGGAGAGGCGAATTTAGGCAATTTGGTATGGTTTAGGCAATTGGTCGTTTGGTAAAAATTTGATGTTGGTAGGGTAATGTTGTTGGTGTAGGTATAGGTAAAGCAAAGGTTAGCATACCCAAGTAGTAGGGAATAGTGTCCTGATTAAGATCAACACACAATTCTAGATGCGAGGCAAAGCGGAAAGAGTGCTCCGTAGGTGAAAAGAGCTAAACAAACCACACAACGTAGAACGAGCCTGAAGCCCTAAGTGCCGCGGCATGCACGAGAAGTCCATAGTTGAAAAGAGTTGATGATCACAATATATCGTGTACGTTACGTCCCTTGAGTGAAACAAATGGTGAGGTGATGTGGATGATATAGCGGAGGTACAAAGAACTTGTTATAACGAAAGAGAACCTACCCTAAATAGACAAGTCCATGACCCAAAAAGTTCTTTTTGAATGAGGCTTTTATTTTATCAATGTAGACCGATCGATGCGGGAAGTCTACAAGGGATATTGATTGTTTTATTCTTGAGGTCTTCACGAAGCCGATCAATGCGAGAAGCTTCGATAAAGGTCGATCGTGTATAGTTGTCCTTGGGGAGCAACCATTTATAGTAGCAGAGATGATTTTAGTGCATAGCTGTCCCTTCAGGGAGCAATTTCATTTATAGTAGCAAAGAATAGTTTGGCATATAATGTCTTCGAGGGAGCAGTCTATATTTAATTTTAGATGACTAGATGTTCTTTTGGCGTGAAACATCTAGTTTAGTAGGAAGTTTGACTCAAGAAAATCCCTTAAGAATGTGGCTTATTTTAATACTTTGAAGTCATGGACTAGACTAAAAAAGGGGAAGGCATTATCAAGGGGAGGTGCGAAGTGATTTTGATTTTATGCGGAGATATAGAAAACAAAGTGTATGTAGCGGTAAATGAGCTCAAGGGACGAGCAGTAGGTAGATAAGAGGTGATATAACACTAGTTTCAACAGTAGAATGGTCGAAGATGTAAGGCATTAAGGGGTTCAGGCTCAGGTTTACCATTAAGCGAAGCTAAACGATAAGTGCCTGATCCATAGGTGTGAGTGATTATATAAGGCCCAATCCAATTGGGAGCAAATTTTCCACGTTTGCTCTTTTCTAGTTTGGTGACATGTTGATTCTCTTTGAGGACAAGATCACCAACCTTAAAGGTACGCTCATGAAGTCGCTTATCATAAGCACGCTTGATGCGTTTTTTGATAGATTTGAAGGTGATCGAGAGCCGTAAGACGTCGTCGTCAAGAAGCTCCACTGGGCTAACCGCCTTGGCGGAAATCATCGCTGGTGAGAATATCCTCAAGAGATATTCTAAGGGAGGGTATTTGTATTTCGAGAGGTAAAACAGCCTCGGTACCATATACCAAAGAAAAAGGTGTGGCATTAGTGGAGGTACGAATGCTAGTACGATAAGCCCAAAGGGCAAAGGGAATGTGATCGTGCCAATTTCTTCCGATTCATGATTTAACTTTCATGAGGATTTTGGTTAGAGTTTTATTAGAAGATTCAGCCTGACCATTGGCCTGCGGATAGTAAGGTGATGAGAAGCTAAGTTTGATACCAAAGTTGTCACAAAGGTCTTGCAACAACTTGTTTTTGAAAGATTTACCATTATCGGTTATTAGGCGATGAGGAATACCAAAACGACAGATAATGTGATGGTTAATGAATTCGACAATTTTTTCTTTTTTGATTGAAATGAGTGGAATAGCCTCCACCCATTTTGTATAATATTCGGTCGCTGTGATTATCCAACGGTGACGTTGTGAAGAGGTCGGGTGAATCTCACCAATAAGGTCTAAACCCCATTGTGAGAAAGGCCAAAGATCACGAGCGACTCAGAAGGGTGGCTAGGAGTATGTTGAAGATTGGCATGTTGTTGACACATGACACGCTTAACATATTCGTAGCAGTCGTTATTGAGAGTAGGCCAATAATATCCTAGGCGAAGGATTCGTTTAGCCACGGCAAGGCCACTAAAATGTCCACCACAAATCCCATCGTGTACTTGTTGGATGGTATAGGTGACCTCTGCGCCGGTTAGACAACGAAGGAGGATGCCATCAAAGCCACGTTTATAAAGGAGTCCTCCCATGACAACATAACGCGAAACACTTTTAAGAAAAGCACGTTTTCCATTACTAGTAAGGTCAGGTGGGAGAACCGAGATTGTAAGGTAGTCATGAAACTGGTGGTACCATGTATCCTGCGAATTAGTAGACACAGTATTTATCATGCAAACTACCGGGGTTGAATAGGATGGTGCAAAAAGTTGTTGGACCACAACGAATAATTCAGAGTCAGTTGGTGCGGCGGGAATCTGCGAGGCTAAGCAAGCCATAGTATCCGCAAATTTGTTAGTGGAGCGGGGAATGGTTTGGATAGAATAGTGAGTAAATAAGGCTAGAAGTGACTCCACGTGGTGTTTGTACTTCTGAAGTTCCTCGTTTTTACATTGGTAGATGCCCATAACTTGATTGACTACCAATTGAGAGTCACCAAAGATATTGATAGATTTGATGCCTAAGTGTATCGCAACTGGAGACCTAGAACAAGGGCCTCGTATTCCGCTGTATTATTAGTGCAAGGGAAATCAAGCCGGAATGAAAGAGGCATAGGTTCAGCGTCAAGAGGGATGAGAACAACGCCGGCTCCTCCGCCGCGCTGGCACTTAGATCCATCGAAGAAGAGGGTCATTTGATACGACACTTCTCTGAGCGAAAGAGTGGCGATGAGTTCGTCGGGGAAGGTAAAATTGGTAAATTGTTCCCCAGGTAGAGGGGCCTCCGCAAGTTGGTCTCCGCAAGAGTTTGTCCTTTGATTGATTTCACATTGTATAAACTCAAGGTCAAGGTCGGCGAGGAGCATGAGCCATCGAGCGATGCGTTGGTTTAGGTGTGGTTTGGCATACATATAATGAATGGGGTCTGTGTTGGTGATGACGAAAGTTTTGTGATTCAAGAGGTAATGTCGGAGTTTGGTAATGACGAATGATAGGGCAGCACAATTTTTCTACATGTGTATACCTAGTCTCGTAATCCACGAGGGTACGACTTATATAGTAAACGGCCCGCTCTCGGCGGCAAGTGTGGTCTCGATGTGCGAGCATAGCTCCTATAAGCATGGTCCGCAATGGAAAGATAAAGGTAGAAAGGGCGGTCGTCCCGGGGTGGTATAAGCACGGTGGCTGCAAGAGATACGTTTTGAGAGCTTCAAGGCTTGGTGACACTCCTCACCCATCGAAAGGCAACGCCCTTTTTAGAAGGTGATGAAAAGGGTGACATCGATCCGAGAGTTGGGAGATGAAACGCCGGATGGATGAAGTTTACCCCGCAAACTACGCAATTGTTTAAGGTTTTTGGGTGGGGGCATTTCTAGGATAGCTTTTACTTTAGATGGATCAACCTCAATGCCACGCAAAGAGACGATAAAGCCAAGAAGTTTTCCGAAAGAACACCAAAGACACATTTCTTCGGTCAAGGCGATGTAATATTGTAATAAAAGATCAAATATAATGGTTAAAACATCGAGATGTTCACTACGATGTTTAGACTTGCCGAGAAGATCGTCGACATAGTCTTCAAGGATAGTGTGCATAATGTCATGAAAATGTAGGTCATAGCCCGCCGATAGGTAAAGCACCAAAGATTCTTAAGGCCAAATGGCATGACACGATAATGTAAGGTTCCCAAGGAGTTATGAAGGTAGTTTTGTGTTGATCGGGCAGGGGCAACCAAAATTTGGTCAGATCCTCGAAAAGCCATCCATGAGAGAAAGCATTTCATGGCTCGCAGTGAGATCAACAAGTTGATCAATACTGGGAGGGGGAAGTCATCTTTGGGGCAAGCAAGGTTAAGATCCCGGAAATCTGTGCATATCCGAAGTCCCCCTGTCGCTTTAGTGACAGGTACGATGTTAGAAATCCATTGAGGATAGTCAATAGCAGTAATGAAGGAAACAGAAAGGAGTCGTTGGAGCTCCTCTTTGACCAAGAGAGCAATGCGTGGATGCATTTTTCTCAATTTCTGTTTGACTGGTTTGGAATTGGGGTTTAGGGTGATGTTATGGACGGCAATGGTAGGATCAATTCCTGGCATGTCAGCGTAAGACCATGCGAAAGCTTGGTTGCGAGCACGGAGAAAGGTAGAAAAGGCGGCTTGTTCTGATGTGTTAAGGGATTGTCCAATCTTCACTATGTGAGGATCTTCCTCCGTGTGGATGTTGATTTCTATAGTAGATTCGTTCAGCATAGTTTGGGTTTCAGATGGTAAGGCGCGTTGAATATAAGAATCATCCGCGCCCAGGTAAGTGAGGATGGAGTCGTCATCCTGGCATTCAACAACATTAATCAAAGGCGAATCCTCTTCGATCATGTCTGGATACAGAAGGGGAAGAGAAGATGGGTCCTCATTATCGCGTTGATAAGTGAGAGGACCTATGAAGATAGCATTTATGAAAAAAAAAAGTTAGGAGGGATAGATTCAGAGGTCCATCGATTCTGTGGGTGATGATGGCAAAGTGGGTGATGATGGTTCGGTAGGGGCAACGTCTTCTTCTTCCAGGATACAGCTGACAGGAGGTGTTTCTTGTGTAGGTGTTTCGGAAAAACCGAGACCACTGCGATCATTATGTTTGCGTGTGGTGATGGGGATGAGAGTATGTCGGCCTTGTTCGTAAAGGCCAAAACCAAAGCCTTCCACGCACAAATGAGTCAAGAAGGTGAGGGCGGGTTTACGATTTGTCGTATTGAAAATCGGATCGAAGGGAACCACACCAAGAGGAGGTTCTGTGGGTAATGGAGGATGCGCCAACACCCCCATACGTTAGGTTAGTGCGGCAATGGGGTGGTCCGTAAGAGATTACCTCCCCCACGCGACGGTCGTAGGTGGGATGCGCATGTAATTGTCCGTACTCCTGCGGGGTAGGGAAAGAACTAACGTTATATAAGCGGTACTTTCAGCGTGAGGCGATGAAAACATCTACTAAGGGGTCTGAGGTTGGGATGTTAGTGCGGGAAGAGAAGTGGTTTGTGCGACGGTGGTTTCATCACCAAGGCGAGAGGTGCATTGAGGTGGATGGTTGAGGTACATTCAAGAGGATGGTGGGTTGAATGTATGGGTGTCTTAATTGGTATAAGCACATCATTTGGGCGATATAGCATATGCAAGTTTTCAAGGGGGAGGATCAGCTTTTACAGTGCAGGACTTCCCTCGTACTCAAATTTTATGCATCGATGTAATGTTGAGGAACGCATCCCATGGCTCGGATCCAAGGACGACCCAACAATATATTATATCGAACTCTCCTTCAAGGACATAGAAGAGTTCGGGTAAAGTACGTGGGCCTACGCGAATGTTGAGGATCACGGTGCCTAAGGTAGAAGTAATAGCGTCATTGAATGACCGTAACATGATGGGGTTGGCACATGCAACTAGAAGGGATGTTCATTTGTTGGAAGGATTTTGAAGAGATGATGTTTAGCTAGCGCCCCGCCAATCATAACCCGACGTACTCGAATGTCTCGGACGTAAGCGGAAATGAAAAGGGCAGTGGTCGTGGTCTTCGCACCAAAGTCGATAATTTCATCTTCCGAGAAACTAACTCAGAAAGGCTTGTTGTTTTGAGAGAGAAGTGGTGGGGAGATGGATTGTTTGGTGAGAGAGGCAACGTGATGGGTGTTAGAATGGAGGCAACGGGTGGTTTCGTTGGGTAAAACCTCTATCCTCAAGGATCTCAACAAGAGCTTGTCGATGAGATTCAAGTCCGAATGAGATCATATAGTGTCATTTTTACGGGTGATTGATGAAGTCGTTTGATCATGGTTCGGTGGGCAACTCCATTAGAGAGACGGATAGGCGGGTCCGCGAATAACCACTTTAGGTGGTGGTGTAATCGGGATGGTCAAGGAGAAAGAGATGCCAGTGTGTGTTTTCGCTTTCCCATTGTTTTTCGTCGTCTCGAGTAGCGACACTAATCATATTAATCTCGTAGATCTGAGATGAGGAAGATGGTTGGGATAATTCATGGTCTTCAAGAGGTGGGGTTGTAATAATGATAGATCTTGGTGAGGCGGGGATAGATGATATAGTAGAGGGAATTGACGCTAGAGGTCTTTCCCTTCGTAAGTTGTCTTTCTTAATCTTTCTATCCGGGAGAGGTGACTGACGAAGGATGGTTTTTAGAGCTTTGCATCCCTCCACATCATGTCCTGGTGTGCGGTGATAAGCGCAGATTTTAGACTCATCGTAACCCATAGGTCGGGGTTTAGACGGGTCATAAGGTCTAAGTGGAGGTAGGGAAATGGTCGCATTCTCCACCAACATAGCAAGGATTTTGGCGTAAGATCCTTTGAGGGGGTCAAAATCGGATGAAGGTATTGTTCAGGTGGGTTTGGTAATGTTTGGGCGTGGTTGGTTCGTACATGGGTGGTGGTTTAGCCGAGGGGTGCCGACACATGTTTTTCACTAAACGTGGTTTCTTGGACACGTGGTTACGTCTCATTGGTTAGATGATGAGGTTACGAGATGGCGTGGTAGCGGGAAACAACCACGGAGAAAGGGGAGTGACAGAAAATAAATCCTTTGATGATGGGATTGGTTTAGGGTTGATAGGTGGACCGGATACGCTGGGTAACGATGTTGTGATACCCTTTGATCTCTCTGTATAGGTGTAGAAGGCGAGGTCGCTTTTGAAGAAAACAAAGGAGGTATGATATATTGGTGTAATGTGGAGGGATGAGGTCCCAATATGGAAGGTGGGTGTGACGATGAGGGTTTTAATTGTGATAGAGGCCCGGATTGCGCTCGCCTCTCTAGGTGGCGGAACGGATTTATTTTTGGATAGATCGAGTCGCTTAAAGCGGGTGTGTTAGACCGGGCATGGTGAGGTCCCAAGCGTAGGGGAAGATCTGGTTAAGTTGATAGAAGTGGACGGGGCATTTGGTAGAGGTGAGGGGGTGAAGGCGAGAACATGGGCATTTTAAGCTTCGTAAGCATTTCGGGTAGATGGTGGAGACATCAAGATGGTCATTTGCATTTGAGTAGAAAAGGGGTACTCAAACGTTCCCATAGGGCCTGTCTATCTTCTGTGGAATGACAGTCTCCAGGTTTGATTTGTAATTTTGGTATGGAAGAAAGGTGGGTTGTGATTCCAGTCCACTGTGGGAGTGATACAGGGGGTAGATGAGGCACTGTATCAATAGATGTTAAGAGGTCGACTGGTCGTTGAAAAGATTTAGGTGATGAGGGACTAATAGGCAGAAGGGCATGTTGGAGAGGGTCTGTCACGGCTAAAGAATTTAGTGATGTCGGTGCAAGAGATTTCTCTCTAAGGATGTCAAAGGAGTGGCGACCTTCCTCTTGTGCGGCAAGAGTGGTAGAAGGAGACGTCTGGGAAATAGATAAATTAGACAACATCCACTGCAATCTTGTAGGGATGTGGTGTAAGAAGACTCATTGATGGGAAGGGAAGCCCGGCGCTTAACTCTTCTATGGGTAAAGGAACGATTTCGCTTTGGCTTGATGGTGGTAAAGGAGGTTCGGCCCTCGTGTTAGTGAAGAGGCTTGATTCAAAATTTTCTCGATAGAGGCTTTTGGCCGGGTATCGAATACTGCATGGATCTCATGAACACTCTCCTCGGCTAAGATATCCGGTTGACGCATCGCTGGACGAGTGATTCGGGAATGGCTTGTTGAAAATTTTCAAATTTCGGTTAGCAGGGCGTTAGGATTATCGAGGGTTATATCCCCCGATCAACCATTTCCCGCACTATGTTTTTCAACATCTTGCAGCTTTTCATGACCGTGTCCCTTCACGCGGTGGAAGTTACAAAAGTCATTTTTTTTTGTACCAGAGGGTATGGCGCGAGTGGAATCAAACCGTAATGAGGTTTAACAGAGGTAAGGTAATGGCTCCGCTTTGAGCAATTTCTCCAATATCACACCATATGTTTCTCCCAAGGAGTGTAGTTGATTTGGCCTCGGCTTTATATTTATAGGTGGTTTTGGTGGAGTATTGGACGGTGGTTGGGATTTGACCATCACCGCGGGACAGCTCCTTTTGATTTAGAAGAGGTGGACGCGTGAGGAGTGGTGGTATTTGGTTTATTGGTAGAATCGTGGATTTCGGAAAGTGGAGTTTTGTTGCGCAACCGCAATTTTCTCTTCCTCTAAGGCTCGAATTTCTAATTTTCGAGCCATAGTAAAGGCCTCATCGAATGTACGGAAAGTTTGAATTTGGAGGGTAGGGGGGAGATGAAGCTTAGCGCAGCCCGCGTAAAGAGTTCGATAAGTTCGGTTTGAGGCAAGGCATACGTAAGTTGGTTGATAAGGCCCGCCATCGTCCAACGAAATCTGCGATAGATTCATGCCTTCGAATCGTTCGGATGGCATAAAGGTCGGTGATAGATACTTTCTTAGCAATGTTAATGGAGAAATGATCCAAGAAAGATTGGGCTAGTTGGTTAAAAGAGAAGATCGAGTGCTGGGTTAAAGCACTGTACCACTCCAAGGCGGGTCCTGATAAGGACATAGGGAAGGTGCGGAGTAACAAGGCGTCATTATGGGCAATCAA
The DNA here is from genome assembly GCA_018340775.1 of Taxus wallichiana var. yunnanensis. Classification (NCBI taxonomy): domain Eukaryota; kingdom Viridiplantae; phylum Streptophyta; class Pinopsida; order Cupressales; family Taxaceae; genus Taxus; species Taxus wallichiana. The sequence goes on from CM031242.1 coordinate 299,522,890, forward strand.
ATAACAAGCATGTCTAAATGATCGCAAATGTTGTTGAGGATCCTCTTTACTATTAAAACGAGTAAATTTCGGCAACTCCCATTGAGGAGGATACGAATGAAGGGGGACAGAAGGGTGAATGGGCTCCCGACAAACTTGTTCGTATGTCAAGGCGCTACGACTTCCCGAAACCGAAGCCTCCAAATTTTGCATTTTGTCCATCATTTGTTTGATGAAATCAGTGGTTGGATGAGATGATGGTGCACCAGAATAGGGATGTCCCATATAAGGTGTTGAGGTTACTGGATACGTGTATGGGAATGAAAAGGTAGGCGGAGCTTGAGAAGGAAAGCTCGTGTGGATAGGTGGCAGAGAGCAAGTCATGAATGGAGCAGTCTGCAAAAGAGATGAGGTAGGGGCAGTTGGTGGTAACGAAACGTGGGGTCCAAGATTAACAAAAGGAAAGCTAATCGGGGTCGTATGAACCTCTGCCGCTGTCGGATTGGGAGATGGGGCTAGAGATGCAGGAAGCAAGGCGGTATTATCAGGAGGAGTGGGAGCTAAATGAGCAGCTATACTGATAGGCATACCTACAAGGAGCTGACCATCAGGTGTACGGTCAGGGGTATGAGACAAATAGTATTGTACAGCGCTGGAATTAGCATCCAGAAACTTGGCAAAGTCCTTATCTCCCACAAGAATTTTTGGAACCTCACTGGTATCAGTAGGATTCCCCATAGAAGGTGAAGGGGGTGATTCAGGCAAAGAAACAGAGCAAGCGTGTGAAACCATGGCGGCGGCTTGTTTTCGAGTGATAACAACCATGGACAAGAACACACAGGAAAGTTTCAATCTATCAAGAACAAAAACAACCCAGAATGATGAATTTGGCAAGTTGCTGGTTTGTCAGGGGCTGAGAGAGACAGTAACCGATATCGGTTTACTAACCGGTGTCGGTCACAGGGGAAACGACGTCGGTCCCTTAACCGATGCCGGTGTCAAAAATCTAGGATAAGAAGATACAAAGGGGCTGCTAATTTGATTTTTAGCAACGTTGAGTATTTTTATCAACTTATTGATCACAGAAGACAGAGTATGACAGAGAAAACAGAACAGCAAACAAGCAAGATGCACACGCAAATCCAGAGATTAACCCTAGGGTTAATTTTAATTATTGTGGGCTTATGCCTTTAGACGTAGAATGATGTCAGAATCCTAAACAAGAGACTTAGAGGAAATGTCAAGTTGTTTTGGCTTATAAGGTTACCTCAATCGGGTGGAGGAATACCGCGGAAAAGGGGGGATGTTTGAGCTGTTGTGTTAATTGTGAAGTGATTCGGTATGTGTTGTGCAGTGAATGTAAGATTAATTTCCTGTCAATACCGTGGATATCACCCCCACGTGTACGACCTGTTACTTAATCTATGTTCACTAGAATTGAAAAACAACAGGCAGGAATGCAATGCATGTGTTTTAAAAACCCAAATCGAAAGTGATATTCAATGAAGCAAAAGAGATGACTTTTACTAATGCAAGATGCAAAAAGCAAAGCAAGTTCTTTTACCAGAATAATAAAATACCTTGTGAATATCTCTAGAAGAAGAAAACAGCAAGTATGCTCCCTATATGAAAGCAAGCAAGAAATAAAGATAAACCCAAAATGGGTCCCACCTAAGGCGTACAAAATGTTTCACTCGGAAATGCTTCGTTCCTTTTAGAAACTGATAAGGTTAGGGTTAGGAGGAATACCTGTAGAATGTCGAGATGGTGTGCGCGTACCGTAGAGAAAGATCAGGCTGACTGCGAAGAACTCCTTTTTATCTTGGAAGGACTACCTGCAAATAAGAACACAAGACCACAAGATTTGATTAAACAATAAATGAGGAAACTGCCTTGGGCCCAGGAAATGTAAAACTTCCTTTCGAAGGTGGTCAGTTTCCCTGCTAATATGAATTAACACAAAATACTGTAAAGTACCAATTAAATTGTTTCGTGGAACTAGGTAGGGGAAAGGCTGTTTTTCTTGGTTTGGATCAAAGGAACCGATGCCGGTTATCTATAACCGATGGCGGTCACTGATAACCGATACCGGTTGGTTCTAGGATCTTCTGGGCTGGTTGTGGTGTTTGTAATGGCTGGTTTTTGGATAGTATTAGGAAATGGGATGGTTAGAAGCTAAAGAATGATAGTTAGAGGCAATGGTACGTTGGGTAATGGATTCAGAAACGGATTTGGGAAGATTGCAATTCCAAAAGCATAAGAAATGTTATAATGGAGGACATGCAAGATGTAACTTACTGGTTTTGATGAAGGTGCAAGTTGATCTCCTTTGCTGTAAGCACGTCTAGTATTTTCACTCGTCTCTGCTTGGTCAAGTGAAGATCTGGAATCCGTTCCTCGCTCGCAATGCCCTTTGTTGATCCAGAAATCCTTCGACTGATCTCCCGAAATGAAATTCCGATCCGTTGTTTTGGTTTGGGGAGCCCATTTACAGTGAACCGATGGCGGTTGCGTAACCGACGGCGGTCGAGTAGGAACCGGCATCGGTTAGGGAAAAGTAGGCTATTTTTAGTAAAATAGCCCACCTTCCCTGTTTTTCTCCCGAGGGATCAGTTACGGGCTTGGTCAAGCGGCTAGAAGGTCGGCTTTGGGTGCGAGTAAGGAGGCATTAGTTATCAATGTGAGTCTAGACCAAGTCATGGGTCCTAATTAGGTTAGTTTAGGGTTAGGGCTAGGTCATGGTGAGGTGGGCAAGTGAGGTGGCGGGTAAGGCGATGTGGATTTATCAATTATGAGGTAATTAATAAATAATTGTGTAAGGTTTAGGTAATGAGGTTAGGTTGCGAAATGGGATGTGGGTCACAAGGATTTGGTGTCTACATGTGTATGGATTGGTGAAAATCATTGTGAAAACTTAAGGTGATTCGAGAGATGTTGAAATTTAAGGATATCCCTCAACATTAAGAAATGTGTCTTTCTTACTCCATTTGGAACCATTTTATGACACATTATATGCAAAGATGACTTACTAGTGAATCCCACCAAAGTTGCGGTTATTTTAGGATTAGGGAGCCTACCAGTCAAAGAGAAGTGCGTAGATTCCTTGGGTATATAGGGTATTCTAGGAATATCATCAAGGGGTATGCCAAAATATCAACACCCTTAGAGGAATTGTTAAATCACAAAAATCCTTTCATTCGGGAGAGGCGCAATGAAGGCCTTTAATAGTTTGAAGGATAGGCTTGTCACGACACCCATATTACATTTTCCTTCTTAGGATAAGCCTTTCCATGTGCATTTTGATGCCTCAGGGACAACTATGGGAGCAAGTGCTAGCACAACCTGGTGAGGGAATTGTTGATCATCCCTTGTGCTTTGCAAGTTGAAAGTTAACATCAAGCAAAGTAGAATTACACAAATAATGAGTGTAAAGCATTGTATATGATCTATACCTTGCATATGTTTAGCAAAGTATATGTTGGAAATACCATTTATATTCTACACAAACCATATGTAATTTAAATAATTATTCAACAAACCTATTCTGCAAGGGTGCATATGTCGTTGGGTCCTTCTATTTCAGGAGTTTGAGTTCACAGTGGTGGTGAAGCTAGGAAAAAGCAATTCAAGACCTGACCACTTATCAAGGATTAATTTAGGGGAGGACATGTAAAGCATTGAGGATACCATGCCATACACATAAATGTTTAGGTTGTTGTACATGCCCTAATAATTTGAAGATATTATAGTGTTCTTAAAAATAGGTGTGGCAAAGAAAGGGATAAAGGCTCTAGAGAGAAACTAGTTAGCAATATGTGCCCCGCCCTACATGTTCATTAGTGGAGACTGTATAAGTTAGGTCCGATGAGGTTCTACACTCGATGCATATTGGAGCATGACTACATGGAAATTATGGAGGAATTGAATGGTGGGATTTCGGGGAGGACACTATGCAGGAAATGCTACCACATGGAAGATTTTATTAGCATGGTTTTGGTGGGAAACCATATATAAGGATTGCATTGAGTTTTTCAAAGCCCTTTGATACCATTGCCACTACCTTGGTAAACTTAGAAAGAGAGAAGAAATGCCTTTGTGACCAATATTCAGTGTTGAACCATTTTAAAAATGGGCAATTGAATTTGTAGGGCCAATTTTGTCATCCGCACAAAGGACCGGTTCACAGTATATCATCACTTGCACTAATTACTTGACGGGGGTGGACGGAGGAAGCACCTATAGAGAATTACATCGCAGCAACAAGCGATAGATTTTTATGGGAGAACATAATCGATGGGTATGGTCGTCCTTTAAGTTTAATGAGTGATAGAGGTACACACTTTCTCAATGAAACAGTCAGGATTCTATTAGCAAAATTTATGGTGGCCCATCACAAGACTACCCCTTATCACCCTTAAGAAAATGGGACTACGAGGCCTTTAAAAGATAATAAATCAAATGTTAACTAAGATCGTGAAGTTAAAAGACAAGATTGGGATGATAAGGTATCGGTTGTTCTATGGTCATACAACAAAACCTACAAAAGGTTTAACAAGGACACACCATTTCAATTGGTGTTTGGCACAGAGATTGTTTTACCAATGGAATTCATGTTACCATCACTGTGTATAACGCATGCAGGAGGGTTAGATGATGAGCAATCTTGGAAGAAATAATTGATAAGTTGATGTAGTTAGACAAAAGACAATCACTTACTATATGGAGTCATAAGAAAGAAAAAGTAAGACAAAAGGAATGACATGATCATCATATCAAGAACAAGAAGTTTGAAGTTAGGAGATGGTATTTTTATGATTCCAAGTATTTGCGCTATCCTAAGAAATTTAAAGTCCTTGTTTAGTACCTTACATCTTCTCATACATTCTTGATTTAGGCGCTTGCCGAGTTATAAGAACTGGATGGGATGAGGTTACTAAGTCACTTCAATGGGAGTAGGCTGAAGCCCTACTATAAATAAGTCTTCTTGGTGTTTGTAATAAGGTAGTGTTGCCAATTAGTCTAGAATTTCCCTTTATGTATTTTCTTTTCTTATGTTTCCCTTTCTCGTTGCTTATTCCTCTCTTTTGTTTTGTTTTGTGCCTTGTGCTAGTAACCACATTATTTTTCCAAGGTTGTTTTTATGCACGAAGGACTCGCATATTTTTTTAGTGTGGGGTGGAGTGATGTGAAGTATAGGCCCATAATACAAGTTTGAACTGGTAGTAGAAGTTATGGTAAATGGCCCGGATGAAGGATAAAAAGTGCGTAAGGGTTAAGAAGCGCTTATAAAAGAGGTGGACGAGAATGGTTGGTGTCAAGAAGGATTTTAGAAACCACGTAAAAAAGGATGAAGAGCACAAGAAAAATATGGGGTAGGGCAAGGAAAAAAACCAAGTAAAGGATGAAGTACCTTCGGCCATGTAGACTTGCATGTAAGAGTCTTTGGTTAGGTTGGATTTTGAATGGCGGGGAGGTTGCAAAGGGTTTTTGTATGAGATTTGGTGCATGGGTAAGGTTGCCTAAATTCAACTTAGTGGAAAAATATGCATTTAATGTTAAAGTACGTTGGTAGGTGGTATATCATTTAATGCTAGAAAGAAGGAAAAATATAAATACAAGGTCGACAAGTCATTTGTTACCTTGCAATTATGAAGTGAAAGAAAATCTTGAACTAGATCATACAAAGAGAAATTTTTAGGAAGAAAGGAGAATCTGAAATATTTGAGTGTGCATCTAGAGTATATCTACAAACTAAAAAGAATGGGTACACGGGCATGAGTAAATGTTGTGTGAAGAGCGCCATCTTGTGGAAGGTTTTCCTTGTTATATTTTGGTAGATAGGGCACGAGAGAAAGAAGGATTCATTTTAGGAGTTGAAGCTTTGGAGAGATCTTTGGGATCAAGGAGAGTAGTAGAGAAGATTAAGAGGAAGGAGTTTTGAGTTCATCCCGACCAAAAGAATGACACCAAAGAAATCAAACGTTTCACCAAAGAAAACAAAGGGAAAGGGAAAGGGAAAGAAAATTGTTGTTGTTGCAAGCACCAAGGAAGAATGGTACACATGAATGCAGTACCCATATGGGGTATTGCTAGGAAAATAGTGGGAGTCACACTTTCAAAAGATGGCCGTGAGTGATTATAATCATTGCACAAGCACAACTGAGAAAGAAATGAAATTAGAATTGGTCCAACCAACTAATAAGAGGATGCCAGATGGAATGCCCATTTACAGTGATGAGGTAAAATTCAAATTGGAGAAGGATGGATTATTACAATTGTACGAGTAGCCCTACTTTTGAAAGCCTAATCTCCTTTATCTCGTGGCTAATGTTGCACTTGCATGAGGATATTTTTATTTCGCAGTGGTGCAAGATGCACATCACACCACAACTGATATCCAATTTCAGAGGCCTTAATTGTGATGGAAATAACATTGATGATGATCTAAGTGAAAAGGAGGCTATCAAGGAGACTATAGCCATGTATGACTACAATAAGGGGTCGCGATACTTTGACATCAGCGACATACAAGACCCAGTGATGAGGATGTCTCGCGCACTTGGTCACCAAGCTCAATGACTAGTAACAATGGACAAAAGTGAACAAGGCATGACTGAATGTATCTTGGAAGATATCGAAGCAACCATCTATAGCTTGTCCAATTTCATCGCGGATGAAATTATAAGTAGTAGGTAGGAGGGAGAGAAGATAATCTTTGGTAATGTCCTCATCACCATTTTATTTTTAGAGATTGGAGTTCCTGATGGGCTAGAAAAGTTTTTTTGGAGTATCCATAAGAGGATCCCTCACTTGCAAAAGGTATTTTGAAATACACTTGTGAAACCATGATGGCCGCTCATAAGGTGTGCCTGGAGAAACGGTATAAGTGAATGCATGACATATTTGGGGAAGAGTGGAGGATCCTAGAGTATTTTCCCACACTCATAAATGGAGAGGAAAAAATTGTAGTATACCAACACTTTTACATTAGCATATTTACATTATCAGATGGGAATATGAGTCCATGGTGCAAGCCATCCTTCTCCTTCACTGTACAATACTTCTAAGCTGAATTTAATCATTGTAAGGAGGATAAAAGACTAATTTTATACCTTAGTGAGGTAGATATTGACCATTGTGAGCTGCACCAAAATCTCTTCTACTTAAAACAGTGTGCATACGTCGAGATATATATCTCCCATGAGAGATAGATGATGAAGCCTTTAATTATATTGATTGCGGGAAGGACATGCAACAAGGGTGTATTTGTGCATAAGGCCAAAATTGAAAAGGTAACTTACTTAGAGAATGATGTCTCTATCCCTAAAGACCCTACATGAATGAAGAAGGTCATTCCTAGAAAGAGAGAAAGAGAAGAGGTCCATAAGGCAAAAGTGTTCAAACCACACAATCGGTGAGCACTCTAGAGACAAGCGCAAAGACAAGTACTTATGTGTGGAGAAAGAAGTCTCCTATGAAGGAGAAGACCCCAAAAGAAGAGGTTCCGAGCACAAAAAGACCCTCACCCACGAGGAATTGCCAATAAAAATATTACCTATCAAGGAGAAAGAAAAAAGAATCTCTTGTGCAAGAATCCCTAGTAAGGAAGAAGCAGAAGGTGACAGATGAGGCTAACTCAGAAGAAATGGAGAGCCTAGATGCCTACATTAGCAAGAGGGGTGATGATGAAAAAATTGGAGGAGAAGACCATCATTTCTATGAGATACTTGAGTCTAAGGAAGAAGGAGATGAGGAGTATAATGAAGAAGATGAGGAGAAGGAGGATGAAGAAGAATTTAAGACTCAAGGAAAGGGGGTAAGTGGAGAAAAATACAAAGCGAGAGGACCCCAAGCCTCATGAAGAAACAGTAGACAAGGCCATAGAGAGATAAGTGGAAAAAATCACCAAGGACACGGTAAAATAAGACATCGAATGCAACATAGATATAGTGATGAAAGAAGTTGAGGAGGAAAGCATAGGAAAAAAATATGCCAACATGGGAGGAGATCCCAATTCGGAAGTAAAATTTCCAAGGGACACACGCATAAGGAGGAAGAGAAGAAGAAACACAAGGTCAAATAATGGGCTACATAGATGACCTGAATAAGGTGTTGTGCACGCACTTCCAAAACATTATGCCAACAAAACAACTCTTAGCCATGGCTTCATTTGATAAGGAAGGTGCATACCCTTAGACAAGGAAAATGCTATCATGGGCATTTGAGTCCCACATTGATGAGCCCTGAATTCGAATTAAGCCGAGGAACATTGTTAAAGGTGACAAAAAAAAGGGAGTAAACCCCTTGGTAAATACCCAACAATTATCAGATGAGAAAATATGTAAATTTCTCAACAAATTCTTAGTTGAGGTTAAAGATAGGCTCTTCGGAAGAAATGACAGGTGAAATTCCTAGAGGAAGCACTCGGAGAAAAAGGAGGAATATCTCCTTGAGAAAAGCAAGGACCTAAAGTAGGAGGAACTAATCAGCACTCATTTAAGGTATGAGTTAATTGATGAGAAGGAAAGAGTGTGTGAGGAATACAAGAAGATATAGATGATCATGGATGCCATTGTCTTAAAGAATTCAGACTTAACACCACCCACGCAAAAGTATGGATCATCCTTGCAATTCCTAGAGGAATTGACATGCATAATCACTATGGAGAGGAAACCACTTGCCTTAGAATCCACAGAAGAGGCATTGGTGTGCCAAGAAAAAGATAATAAGATGAAGGTTGTGGAAATTATTGCTTAATACAACAAGATCCTCACCGATATAAAATTCATTGCACAAGTTATTGAGGTTTCCTATGACAAATTCATGGATAGGGATAATGTGGAAAGTATCTTGGTTAGCACCCATGAAGTGGAACTCAAGGAGTTTTAAGAAAAGAACAAGGGGAACAATGATGAGTGAATTAAGATCTTATCCAAAGTGGAAAATAAATCAGAGGCTATTGAGACCTTGTAAGGCTCAATCAAGAATGGGATAAAAGAATTATACCCTCAAATCACTCGGAGAGTATAGACGTGATTGAGGATTTCAGAAAAACAACTAGAGGATATCATGGAGACAATGAGGACCAAGTTAGAGGAGCTGAGTTTTGAAGAAGTGAGTGCGGCTACGGTAGGTGACCTCTCTCACAAGCTCAAAATGAGGTCGACACTTTGGGAAAGTTAGAATTAGAATTAGGAAGGATTTCCTCTCCTTCTCCGAGAAATAAACAAATTTACCCATTATTTCATTCTCTTCCCCATTTATTCATTCCTTTATTCTTCCATGCTAACCATTTGTAAGGATCCACCATTCTTTATTTCTTTATTGAAGAGTGTTTCCGAGGATGGAGAATGGGCATAGTGTGGGGTGATGTTGGGCCCTGGAATATTGGCTAAGGATGTGCGAGTGCATGGGAACACGGGACCTAGTTGGATAAGGGAACACGGAGTTGAAGGCACGTAGGGAAGAGTTCTAGTAGGAGGTTGTAAAACATACAATGTGTGCACGTAAGGCAAGACAGAGTTTTTACTTAGCCTTATTGGCATCCCAAGTAACACACAAGAAAATCATGAACCTTGTAGATAAGGTGTCATCCTAGTGACTATGGGATCAAAAATGGAATATTCTAAGCATGTCATGGAATGTTCAGAGGAGAATCATCATATAAAGTGGATAAATTGGATGTGAAGGAATTATCCCATGGAGGATCACTTTGACACTTGGTGACCGATCTGTAACTTCTACAAGGCATGAGGTGGGTTCTAAGATTATAAATACAAATGCCTAATATAAAAAACATATAGAGGGTTAATGATAGAAAATTGAGGCAAAGCCCTCTAGAAATAGAATGGAGGATGCTATTGGTTAGAAATTAGGGGATCTCTATGAGCGATGGCACATTTAGGGGGATGGGTTTTCATTCTTCTTTGTAATATGATGAGCATAATATAGCTCTGATGCATGAATTGGATTTGCATAGTTATATGAGGATCTGTTATGACCTCAAGGGATGTAATGTGGGTTATTGAATCTGTTAATATGAATATAATCCTCTATTATAAATCATCTATGTTTTCAAGAGTATAATACTTATGCATTTCCTTTATGTGTGAACCATCTCCACATGTTGCTTGTTATTTCCCTTTTCTATATACAATGAGATGACAACTCATCCTAAGTTCTTAAGAATGTTGTATAGTTCTTTTCTATCCTAAGATGATGTACTCTCACAAAAATCACATGAAGGAGATACTCAACACCCGTGCGTGCCTTGGTGAGCTCCCAACACCCACTAGGTGATAGGTCGGTGTGTATGAGATTAGAATATTGGTCTAACGGTATAAGATATGACTACATGGTGATTTTTGGTGTAGGTGCTAATGGTATATTGGGCACAAGATTGGTGGATGGGATGGTTTTTTTCTCCTTTCCTTTGTCTTTACTCAAGTGCAAGTGGCAATGTTAACCATATTAATATGGGGAAAGGGAGAAACTAATTCATGATAGGTATAGCGATAAGATAGGAAAAATTATGGTGATGGATTATACTTGTTGTTGTGCAAACAAGACAACGCATTAAAATTTTGGTAGAGGTTTGTCTAGCTCTCTTACATGGACCATATTGATCTCAAATGTTACGGGAGCTAAAATGGTTATGGAGGAAGAGGTAAAGGTTATTGAATAAGGAAGGGGTGAGGATGCGTGGTGATGGGTGAAATTGGAATAGGGTCCTTGTCTAAAATATCATCATCGTTAAAGTTTTATTTAGGAGGACGTAGTTGGAAAATAATATTTTTAGAGCCTTATATTTTTCTACATTATGCCTTGAAACACAATGGTAGGCACAAATTATTGTATCATCAAACCCTACTAGTTTAGGTTTCAGTGGGTAATAAGGTATAAGTGGTGGTAATGTGATGATAGAGGTCTCTAAAATATTTTCTAATATGTTAGCATAAGATCCTGTCAATGGGTCACAATGCGAAGTAAGTGTGGGTCAAGATGGAGGTGTGAGTGACGTTGGTAGGAGTGGCACCATGAGAGGTGGAATGAGAGGTGGAATAGGTTTGACCACTTTGGTTTGGTTGGTAGTCTTGTTTTAAGTTTTAGTTGTATCTTTCGGGTAAAGTTGTAATAGATGAGCTAGTAGTTGAAGGTGTTGTAGGTTTGACTACCTCTTTGGAGGGTATCGGGATCTTTGATTTTGGTTGTATCTTCTTGGGTAAAGGTGAATAAGGGGTGCATGATGTGGTAGGGAAGGAAGATAGTGGAAGGGGATGGATTAGCCAAGGTGATAAAGGAGGTGTGGTAAAGGTTTCTAGAAGATGAAAGGTGGAAGGTGTTGGTTGAAGAGAAGGAAATTTCATTGGTAGTGATGAGGCTATTGTAATTGGTGTGGGTACAGTGGCAAAAATTATGTAGGTGATGGTGAACTCATAATTTGTATAGGTAATTTGGGTGTAACGAGAGGCTTGTGAGGAGGAGATGAGTGTTTTCACTTTTAGTTTACGAGGTAGGAGGATGTTTAGCTTGGGGTTGATGGGTAAGGTCCCAGAATATATGGAAGTGGTGAAGGTGATAGAGGGGTAGTGGGTGAAGCTGATGTATGTGGCCTAGGAGTTTGGGTCTTCCTCTTAGGTGGGGAATATTCTTTATGTTAACTGCAAGGGTGTGGCTAAATCTAGTATGATAGGGGGACGGACTAGGTTTGATGTCGGGATGACTCTTAAGGTATGGGTAGATTTGGATATAGGTGAAGGTGTAAGTGGTTTAGACACAAGTGGTTGTGGAGGTAATGGTAGAGGTGTAGATGTGGGCAAAGGTGATGTGGAAGATGTCATCATGACTACCTTAGGTATGATGGATTTTATCACTCTAAAGAATTTTGGGTAAATGGTAGAAGTATCAATAGGTGACATATGCATTTGAGTTGAAACAAGCATTCGAAGGTGCCCCTAAAGCATGGAATGATCAACGTAGTCTAAGTGATCTGCCAAATGTGAGAATGACATGGTAGTAGAAGGAACCAATGTTGATTTTGTGGTGATTCCCGTAAATAAATTTGGTGCCTGTGAAACAGGGAAGTGATTATCTTCGAACATATGGGTAAAAGAGACGAGAGAAAATCAAGTTGATCCTTGAAATCCAATGGAGAGTTATCTTTGAATAAAAGGGACATTGTCAATGGGTCATCCACATGTTGGGGAGAAGGCATTGTGGATGAGGTAGGTTCTTCCTTCAGCGATGAGATAAGTAAGCATGACTCTCCCATGGGTAGGAGAGTTAATACTTGTGGGTTGTTCGTTAGATTGAGAAGTGCATGGGGAAACTACATTGGCTTATATGGTGGACTCCTCCATGGGTGTAAAATGAGATGAGGGATACTCCTTTGTGGGTAAAGGAGTAGATGGCATAGGTTCCTCTATGGATGAAGGAGCTCATGTAAGAATTTATTCAATAGATGAAGTAGGAGGAAAATGTGCAGAAGGAGTTGGTAAGATGTCAAAAACAACATGAACCTCACGGATATTACCGTCATTTATCGAGGAATCACCAGTTTTGTTAGATTAGGGGGTGTGATTCAAGAATGGCTTCTTTAAGATATGAAGGTTTTGGTTGTGATGAATTCAAATTGTCCAAGACAAGATTTCCTTTTTCTAAAATTTCTTGGACAATGTTTTTGAAAGTGATACAGTTATCGTCACTATGACCTTAAACATGGTGGTAATTTCTGTAATCATTTTCATTGTACCATGTAGGCACAAAGCGAAAAGGGTCAAAACCAATATGTGGTTTGACAGGTAGAAGGGTAATAGCTCCATATTTTAAGAGTTTTTCTAAAATGGCAGAGTAAGGATCTCCTATGGGGGCATAATTGCGTTTGTCTCTTCTAAAATGAAAGGTATGGATAAGGGAAAGGTTAGACACAGGATTTTCTTGGTTGGATGGATGAGACATCCTAGATTTTAGAATGACTACATTAGTAGACCACTTTGTTTTAGAGTAGGTATTTTGGGGTTTGGAAGAAGAAGAAGTATCATTGTATTTGAACGTAATTTTTTGTTACATAATTATAGCTTATTTTATTCAAGGGCACATATTTCCATCTTTCGGGACATGGTAAATGCCTCATCGAAGGTGTGAAAGGTCTAAACATGGAGAGTTGGTGATATATGTCCGGCACAATCCCAGTAAGCAATTATATTAACTTTGTCTTAGGTAATTGGAATGTAAGTTGGTTAATTAGGATATGCCATTGAGCGTGACAAAGTCTGCGATAGGTTCATCTTCATTCTAGCATGTGGCATATAAGTGATTCATGGTGCCTTTCTTGACAATATTGATGGAAATTTGATTAAGAAAAACTTGAGTAACCTTGTTAAATGAGAGGATAGAATGTATAGGTAAAGAACTATACCAATCCAAAGCGGGTCCCATTAGCAAAATTGGAAATGTCCGGAAGGAGTAATGCCTCATCATGAGTGATCAGTATGAGACATGTTTAAAATACCACAAGTGTTATTATAGATATTATTTTCCATTGAAATGGTTGAATTTTGGCATTTCCCAATTAAGATATGAGTGAATAGGAATGGATGGGTGAATTGGATCATTGAAAATTTTGCCATATGTTAGAGAGTTACACAAACTTGAGATAGATTATTTTAATGTCTGCATCTTTTCCATCATCATTTTGATTAGGTCATTGGTGGGTTGTGATGATGGGGCACCCCTAAAGTATGAAGGGGTAAATAAGATTAGTATGATGTAGATGAAATCCCATTATGTAGAAGTTCCACGCACGAAAATTTTCATGGAGGTATATGAGAGGGAATGGAGGTGGAGGGGAAGTACCCAGAGTAAGTAGTAGAGGAAATAGGTGGTTGTTGGTAATACGTATACATAGGTGGGGTAGATTTAAAGACCCTCGTAGCGATTGATGAAAGAGATTGGGGGATAGAGAGGATGAGGTTTTGGAATGGAGTGTGGGCTTCTAGCACCAAAGGTGGCTAGGATGTGATAGGTATATAGCGGTGGAATAAATGGGAAAACCAAGACTAAGAGTGGTGGATGTAGGTATGGTGGATGTTGTAGGGGTGACAGATAGCATAGGTGTGATAGATGTTGTAAGTACAACTAATATTAATGAGGTGAGGTCAATATGAGAAATAATAGGTGGTAAGGTAGAGGCAACTAGAGAAATGTTAGTAGCGGTGGAGGAAAAAGTGGGTGCAAGTATAGGTGGGATGGATACAAGCATGTCATAAATAAGTTTCCCATATGAGTCACAAGTGGATGAATGGGCTAAGTAATGTTGTAAACAGGCGGGATTCTGATCATGGAGTTTTGCAAACTCCTCATCATCGGCTTGATGGTGATCGGTGGACCGGGATCCATGGGTGATAAAATGGAAGTAGGTGATGGGATAGGAAGGAGTAGTTGAAGGCTAGCATGGAATACGAGAGCGTTGTCTTGGCTATGAGTTAAAATCATGTGGGTTAGCATAGACTTGGAAATATGATCTTTGTAGATGACACAAAATAATAGAAGGAAAGGAGAAAATTTTTCCGAGAGGTGAAAAATGGTGCTCTTTTAATTGAAAAATTAAAACATAGGAATTGATGGTGGTTTTCTAACCGATGATAGTGGTAGAGGGTAATCGATGTGATTAGGGTGATCGATATAGATTACTATGAAATAATCAAAAGTTTGATCAATGTGGTAATAATTGATGGAAATGAAGAAGAATATGGATTTGATAATTTCAAAGACCCAGGCATGATGATGTATTTGAGAAACCCTTGAAAGAACAAAAAGGTGAGGAGTGTTATTTTTAGTAAAATGACCAAAAAGGTAGAAACCAAGCGTGGTTAGGTTAACTAATGATGCTCGAGATAAATAAATAGATGATGGTCATTGGGCAGATGTCGTTCACTTTGTGAAGTTTGAAAAGATGGAGAAAATGGGATTTAGTGACTTAGATTAGAAAACAAACACACCCAAAAACCCGAGTATGGCAATGATGGATCCTAGCACACTAAGAAATAGTCAAAATACACCAACTATGATTATGGAGTGTGAAAGGTAAAAAATAATGGAGAATACAACCTCTCACTGAAAACACAAATCAAGAAAAAAATAACAAACACAAAATCCCATTGATGAATTTTATGCTCCATGTTATGTTATTTAGGATTGACTTGTGAATAGAATAGAGTTTTTGGTTTGATAGAAGGTTTCCTATGAAAATCCAAGATCTAAGGATGGTTTCAAGTAATTTTTGGAGGGTGGTCCTTTCTCTAATATAATGACTGGAAAAATAAACCATCTTGTTTCCAAAGTACCAATCCTATGATTGTGTGATAATTGACAACTTCTTCTAGGTAGGATAATGTTTAAGAAGATGTGTAAATTGTTTTAGTGGTTTGGTATAAAGAATGGTCAAAGTGAACTATGATTGAATTAGTCAACCATTAGCTAGGAATCACTTCCAATGTATAGGTTTCCCTCAAATTAATGTGAGATACAATGTGACATACCAAAATGAAATTGAAAATTTTTAAGCCCAAATCCACCATTTAGTTTGATGTAGCAAATAGAGAACAGGAAGAGGAATTCTCTTTCACTTAATTCAATACACTAGAAAGGAAGACGTGTTCTTTTTAGAGCACCAAAAACACAATTTCTTTTAGACAATAGAAAGAAGGAGAAGATTCCATAGAAGATAATTTAATGTGAATACTTTCAAAGGGAAATAAACACACAATTTTAATTACCTAGGAATGAGTAATGCAAAATAAACCCTGATGGGTCCCATGGCGTGCAAAATGTTTCATTAGATTGTTGTAGATAATGAAACAAATAAAGGTAAAAATATCATGGAGGAATACCTGTTAGTAGGTGGTTTAATGTTAAGTGCATGCATTTCTAATTTCTGATCCAAACTGATTATGTAAGCTTCCTTTTGGCTAGGAGGAACTACCGTAAGATAAAGCACGATCACAAGATACAGTTAATAGAAAAGGTTAGTGAACTTCCTATTATGAGATAGATCCAGAAGTGTGATACTTCCCCAATGGTTATAAATCCAATGATATATAACTCAATATAAAATAACTAAACATGCATATAAAAGAATTTAATGTCGGTGTTCGATTTAGGTGTCTCGAATACTATCGGTGTCACTTAAATTAAATTCTTGATAGCTAAACCAGTGAAGGTCATAGGTCAAGTTCCGGTTGGGCAGGTGGTTTGAGGGTCACATATAGGGTCTAGGTAAGATTTGGTCAAATTTAGATTGATTTTGGGTGATTAGGAAGCTTTCTTGTCTAAGGCGGTTTCCAAGGCACAAAGATCAACACCGATTAGGTATGACTAATGACATTTCAAGATGAACGATATCAGTTATTGTGGGTAGTGGAATAATGTAAAAAGTGGGTGTTTAGGCTCTCTTTGTGTCTACACAAAGAGTTGGGAAGGTTAGTGGTGAGGTTTTAGATGGGATATCAAGTTTGGGTAAGGTTTATGAGGAATTGGAGATGTTAGGGAGGTTTAATGAAAGTTATATGGAGGCATGGTAATTGATGTTGGTCTAGTGATCGATGTTGATACAGAGGGAAACCGATGATAGTTGAGATAATCAGAGTCATGAAGGGAAATTTGGTGGTAATTAAATAAAAGGTAGATTTGGAATTCTTTATGATTGCACATAGAATGGAGGGAGGATGGTTAAGTTATGTTGGGCCTTAGAATATTGACTAAATACCCAAGGAACATGCACGTGTGGGACCAATACAAAGAAGGACATGTAGGTAAAAGTGTGTAGGATGAGGGTTTTAGAAGTAAACCACAGAGTGTGTGCAAGACAAAGCAAAGAGTTTTAGGACTTAGCCATATTTAGAATTCTAAGAAGCACGTGAGAAAATCATGACCTAACTAAGCATGCAGAGTGGATAAGGTGCCACCCTAGTGACTTGGTGAATAAGAAATGAATACTCCATGAGATGGAAGGATCCAAAATAACATCATTACAAAAATGGAGAGCTCGGATAAGAGTAAACATGCTCCATTAGAGGACCACATGGACACTTGGCAGTGATCTACTCATGAAGAAAGGTATGGTGGTGGATGCTAAAGCTATATATAGATATTATTAGGTAGAATAAGGGGGCACTATCAAGGGAGAGAAGAGGGATCAACATAGAGGGAATGAAGGGTGAAGCTCTGTAGAAATAATAGGAGGTTCCAGAGGGTTGGGGTTCTCATTAAGAGGACTGTAGGAGTGATAGCATATCTAGGGGGATGGGTTTGTGATAATTTTTGTAATATGGAAAGCATAGCTAGGGCTTTTGATGCATGAGTCTTATTTACATTGATGCATTGGCCTATTATGGCCTTGGTGAATGTAATGTGGTTACTGAACTATGATCAATATGAATATATGGTTATGTTATAAGAATATAATGTTCATGGATGTAAACCTAGTGCCATTTCTTTATGTTATGGATCATATTTGTTATCTGTATGATGTTTCTTTTGATTTTGAATGAATGTATTGATATAATAACTCATCACTAGGCTCTAGAATGAATGCATGGTCCTTTACCTTTTTACATCTAAGTTTATGTCCTTAAGCAATGTATTCTCACAAAACTCACATAAAAGAGGGGCTCGATGTTCACGCATGCCTCGGTAAGTGCCCAATGCCCACTAGGTGATAGGCAATGCATGGGATTAGAAGGTTATTCTAAGGACATAAAAATGACTTATACATCTTGGTTTCATTATCGGGACCTCTTTTTGAAGTTGTGAGAAATGGCTACATCTTGGTTCCTTTGACCCATGATGAAAAATTTCTTGACCTTGGAAAGTGTTGAAGCATGGTTTAAGAGCAAAAAGGATGATTTTTCTCAAATATTTAGTACTGGACCTGAGTTTGATGCACATAGATGGGTAGAAGAGCACCTGTATCATGAGCTGTATGATGAACCATCCTTTTGTTGTTTTCCAGTAGAATTGTATGAATGGATTTTAGCATATGCATCCATATTGAGATGGTACTATAGATCACGTGTGTGGACCCTAGATGATTACCAAAAGATGAAAGAAAAATATTTGGCTTGGACATGTGTTGTTGATCACTAGTGGAGAGGAGTGTTGACTAGTTATACCCTAGAATACACCATTTCTATGTATTCTTGTCTAGAGATTGTTGAGTTTGAGTTCCTAAGAGAACCTAGAGGATCATTTTTACATGTTATCCCATTGGATATGAAGATCTTGGTCATTACATTAAGTTTGGAGGCATTCCCTATGGTCAGCTAAGATTCTCTAAGCATTGGGTGAGGAAGCTAGGGTGGAGGAAGATGGTGGACATTGTGGCTAAAAAGGAGAGGGAAGAGAGATGACTCAAGTATGGTGAAGCTCATGAAAGGGAAATGGCTAGAAAATGTGAGGTTGCAAGAGTGATGGATTTATGGAGGTAGACGTTGTGGGAAGGAGTTGAGGTTCATGTAGAGGACATGGAACCTGAGAATTCTATGCTACCCCATCTCAAAGCAAGTGTGAGAGAGATACCCCTTTAGCTTCTGATGAGATTTCATCATATGAAGAAAGGAGAGATGTCGGCACACATCTGAACCCACCTCGTGACCAACCCCGGTGCTTAGTTTTCTAGATCAAGAGATAAGCATTACTAACCCACTTAGTATCGAGGAGTAGTAATATGTGGACCTAGGAGATATAACTTCTTGTTTGGGACATCTATGGCTGCATAAACCATTCCTGTGTTTGGAGGAATTTTTGGGCAAGGTGTAAGTACACAAAGTTTGGGTATCACAAGTGGTGTGGGACACATGTCTGGAAGCGGGGAAATATCACAAACCATCGATGTACAGTTCAATAAGATGTTGGGAACACTAGGCATGACCACTTTAGGCCCTTTTTCAACTAAAGGAAGTGGATCTGGTGGTGTAGGAGCAAGAGGACCTGATGGGCCTAGTAGATCTGGAGGATCTTGGTGGTCGGGAGGATAAGACTTGTGGGTCTAGTGGGTCTGGTGGTGGAGGAAACACCAAAGGAAACCAAGGTTTTGGGTTAGGTAGGAAAGGGCCTCAACCACCTCCAAAGTATTTTTCAAGATGTCATTGCACCTACCAGACTACAGAGGTATTGAGGATGTTATAGAGCATGTGCATAAGTGTGAATTTCTATGGTGTGTGAAGGGGATCACTACCCGGAGTGGAAGGTGATTCAATTTTAAACAATTTGTAGGGTGCACACATAGTTGGTATAGAAAGTATGATCCCCATCAGATGGTGGTGGATTACACTGCACTAAAAATTCCTTCCTAGCAGAGTTCCATATCCCTGAGTTTGAGAAAAAGAGCATCAACACTCTGAAGGAAATCCAACAAGGAATGATAGAGAGTGTGCAAGAGTATGATGAGTTCAAAACTCTCTTGTCAAAACTATCCTATGACATTCACCCCTCTCAAGCATGCTCAATGATTTGTTGGAGGATTGATAACACCATTTAGAAGGGAACTATCACACAAGACTTTCACAGACCCCGTGTGAGGCCTTGGAGGTGGCCCTGCACGTTTGAGGTATTGGAAGCATTGATACCAGTGTTAGCCCTTTCCTTGAGGCTTCAAATTTCTATAATGCAAAGCTACTAGAGAAAATATCTATGAACTCGGCGCATGAGACTCACAGTGGTCTTTGGTGCATAGATTGTGAAGTAGAAGGGCATACAAAAGATAGTTTCCCCAAATTGGTATGCACCATGAAAGTAGACTATGAAATCTGCCACGGGGACCATGATGCAAGTAGGTGTCCTCTACTACACGTGTGATCCATAAGAATGTGTCTTGTTATTGTAATATTTGTACCTCTACGACCCATGACACCAAGGATTGTAGGTTGATTGACAGATTCATGATGCCATTGATCTTGGTGTGTTTCATACTAGCCTTGCAAGTAGTTCCAAGGATGATGATCATCACTATGAGAGGTGCACGAGATGGAGGAGCATGTGGAAGAGGTTTTCAGTGGAGGATTTTATGGTCACAGTAACCACATCGAAGGGAGAAGTGAGTTCTGCATGGAACCTGTTATAACTATGGGTCGACAAAACATTATAAGTGTGAGTGTCTTGATCTATTGTAATGCTCATGGTGCGAAAGAAACATAAGTATGAGGAGTTCCCTGAGCTATTTGAGCACATGAGCCAGTAGCAAAGAAAAACAAGGGTTTTGGGATGGTAAGAATAAAGAAGATGACCCACAATGGATGCCAAGAGTGGCACATGAGTCAAGATTAGAACCTATACTTGTGATGATGACGCGAGTGGAGGCCATGTGTCCCAAGGAGATACCAAGGAAAAGAACACTAGTTACGAGAGAAGAAGTGGTACATGGAAAGTATCCAAGACCTTTCTCATTAGAAAGAGGTATATCAAGAGACTATGGATGTGATTTGGAGTTTACAAGGAGAGATCCAATGTCTGAAGGAGCAAGTCAAGGTAGTTGGAATAAAGGAAGAATGTTGAGGCTCCACAGAAGGATCTGGATGAGGTCATGGAAGTATGCAAGATGTTAAGGAAAGAGAATATCATTCCCTTGCTAGGAGAGTGGTTATGGGAGAAGGTACCACATGTTATGGAGGAGAGTGTGAGAGGAAAGTGTTGCATGCTAATCTTCCTCCCCATAGCCTTGACTATGACAAAGAGATAACCTTGAATGTTGTTGTAGATGGATGGCTTCTGAGAAATATTTTGATCGACATGGGTGCATAGAGGTCAATGTTCTCACCTTGGATGCATGGCATCAAATGGGAAGGCCCACACTACACCATCCTCGAATGTGTTGTATATGGAAAAAAGACAAAAGAAATGCCCATTGGTGTCTTGAAGGATGCAATTATCACTATTCAAGGGGCCAAGTTCACTTGGGGACTTCGAGGTCTTGATGCTAGCTGAGGTGGATAACTTTCCAACATTACTTGGGCACCCTTGGTGTTACAAAAACAATGCCAACCTATGATTTAACAAGGGGTATATCAGTTTTGAGAACAAGGAAGAATGGGTCATCATCCCTTTAATAGATGGGAAGTCAACACCCTATATTGAGCCCTTAGGAGAAGAATTCCTTGACAGAATCTATGTGTGCTCTATTAGAGACCCTAAGTAATTCATCCTATAGAAGGAATTATCCAATTTGAAGATGCTCAGTCTATGAGTGATACAACCAACATAGCATGTGACAATTGGGTGCATGGGACCTATGAGTTAATTGGGAAACAATTAAGAGGATATATAACAAGGGTGAAAAATGCATTAGTCAAGTGCACCAGGAAGGAAGAATATGCCAAGTTACTCTAGAGGAGCAAGCCCTGATGATTTCTTGTGAGAGATGGAGGCTCAATTGGAGAAATGAGGATGAAAGGAGAAGTATGCTTAGTTATAACTTTTCTTGGGACTATAGTGCGTTGGTGGGAAACACATCATGAGAGTCTTCTAGAGTGGCATGAGGTAAGTCACATTCTCTATTAGGTTTTTCTAGAAGCAATGCCATTGTTATCCAAGACTACCATGGAAAAGAACCCACCTCTTTCCATATCCAAACATGTGAGAAGGCCTGGATGGAAGGCACAAAATATTTACCACCTTCATTATGGGTACATAAGTTATATTCCACCTTACAAGTTGTGTGCACACATGGTATATTCACTCAGAGACATGCCATCAAATAGGAATTGGTAGGAGTTAGTGGCTGATCTCATTCAAGATTTGAGTATCAAAGTACAAAGCCATCAGTGGATAAGGTGTTGTAGGTGGTCAAGTGCACCTTAAAATGGGAGATAGTGTTATGATAGAAGATAGGATACTAGAGTTATTGGGTGAACCTAGTTTGGAGACACATTTTGATGAAGATGAATCGAAGAGATACAACTTGAGCATGCGTGCATTGAAAAAGAAAAAGGAAAAATGGTCTATGTGATAGATGGGGAAGAAATGAGAGTCTAGATGTTAACCATTTAAAGGTACATGAATTCATGGATAGTGCTAATGAATAAGTGCGTGCCTACCATGAGCCCTTGAAGATAAATAAGGTTAACATTGGTTCTAAAGTAGAACCTAAGGAAGCTATCATTGGGGATTATTGGTTGAGAAAGAGGTTTATAAGATCATTAACCTTTTTTGCGTAAGTTTTAGGATTTGTTCCCACATGGGTACCATGAGCTCAAAGGTGTTCACCACTCCTGGGGAAAATGAGATCAAGTTGAAGGAAGGTGCACACTTGATTTAAAAAGAGACCATATTGGATGAATCTAAACTTGCATATGGGTCAAGGAGGAGATAGACAAGATGATAGCATAAAAGGCATCATTGAGGCTATGGAGGAATTAGAATGGGTGAGTCCAATGGTCATAAGCATTAAGAAGGATAGAAGGATAAGGATCTATGTTGATTACATGGACTTGAATGCAGTGTGTTTCATTGACCCTTTTCCAACCCCCTTCACTAAAGAAATTTTGGAAGGAGTAGCTGGGTGTGAGGTCTATTCTTTTACGGATGGGTTCTCAGGGTACCACCAAGTTAGAATTACAAAGGAAGACCAAGAGAAGAAAAATTTCACCACTAAATGGGGAAGTTTTTCCTACATGGTCATGCCTTTTGGGGCTAAAGAATGCACCTCGTTGTGTTCTCATGCATCATGGTACAAGCCTTCCAGACTTCATCCATAAATTTCTTTAGGTCTACCTAGATGACTGGACTATGTATGGGCTAGTAAAATACCATTGTGACAATTTGAGGCTGATGTTTGAGAGATGTTGGTAGTTGAGGATATCCCTCAACATTAAGAAATGTGTCTTTGCTACTCCATTTGGAACCCTATTGGGGCATATTATATGTAAGGAAGGCTTGTTAGTGGATCCCGCCAAGGTTAGTTATTGTGAGATTGGGGGAGCCTACCAATTAGAGCGTTGTGTGTGGATTCCTTGGGCATACATGGTACTACATGAAGTTTATTAAGGGGTATGCCAAGATTGCCATGCCCTTGGAAAAATTACTTAAACACAAAGATTTGCCTTTCACTGGGGAGAGGCACAGCAGAAGGCATTTGACACATTAAAGGATAGGCTTGTCACTGCACCCATATTATTTTCCCTCTTGGGATAAGCACTTCCATGTGCATGTTGATGCCTCGGGGACAACCATTGGAGCAATACTAGCACAACCTGGTGAGGGGATTATTGATCACCCTTTGTGTTTTGCCAGTAGGAAGTTGACACCAACAGAACAAAATTACACAACTAATGAGTGCAAGGCATTGTCAATGATCTACACACTACATAAGTTCAGGTAGTATCTTCTATAAACACCATTTATATTCTACACATATCACATGGTGTTGAAATATTTGGTAAATAATCCCATTTTGCAAGGGCACATATGTCATTGGGTCCTATTGTTTCAAGAATTCAAGTTTTCAGTTGTGGTAAAACTAGGAAAAAGTAACTCAAGACCTGATCACTTATCAAGAATTGACTTAGGGGGAGGATGTACAGCATTGAGGATACCATGCAAACACGTAATTATTTAGGTTGTGGTGCATGCCCTCTGACTTGGAGGATATTGTAGTGTTTCTTAAAATGGGTGTGGCACTAGAAGGAATGAAGGCTTTGGAGAGAAGTAGTTGGCTATATGCATCATGCCCTACATGTTGATTAGTGGAGATTTGTACAAGTTAGGATGTGATGAGGTTCTACACCGATGCATGTTAGAACATGAGCGCATTTGTAATTATGGAGGAAAATGCATGGTGGGATTGTAGGAGGACACTATATAAGGAATGCCACCATGTGGAAGATTCTAATGGTAGGGATTTGGTGGGAAAGTATCTACCAGGATTGTATTGAGTTTTGTAAGGCCTGTGACCATTTCAGTGCCTTGGAAAACCTAGAAGGAGGGATGAAATGCCCTTGTGACCGATAGCCAACATTGAACCATTTGAAAAATGGGACAATTGACTTTATAGGACCAATTTCACCTGTTGCGTGAAGGACTGGCTCATGTTACATCATCACTTTACTATTGATTACTTGACAAGATGGGAAGAGGCAGTGCCTACAAAGGATTGCACAACAAAAAAACAATGAGATTCTTATGGGAAAACATAATCAATAGATATGGATGTCCATTGAGTTTAACTAGTGATAGGGGAACACATTTTCTGAATGAAATAGTTAGGATCTTATTGGCAGAGTTTATGGTGGCCCATCACAAGACTACCCCTTATCACCCTCAAGAAATGGAATAGTTGAGGCATTTAACAAAATATACTAAGTCACACATTGACCAAAATTTGTGATGTTGGAAGACAAGACTGGGATGACAAGGTATTAGCCATTCTATGGGCATACAGGACAACCTACAAGAGATTGAACAAGGCCACACCATTTCAATTAGTGTTTGGCATGTAGAGGTTATTTTTCTGGTTGAATTCATATTACCATCACTACATATAGCATGTACACAAGAGGATTGGCTGATGAGAAAGTGCTCGAGGAAAGGATTGACAAGTTAATGTAGTTAGACAAAAGGTGATCACTTGCTAGATGGATTCAAAAGACTAAAAAGGCTAGAAAAAGGCATGACATGATCGTCATATCAAGAATAAGTAGTTTGAGGTTGGGAAGATGGTTTTTTTGTATGATTCCAAGTTTTGTGCCATCTAGGGAAGTTGAAAGTCCATTGGTTGGGCCCATACATCATCTCGTACATCCTTGAGTTAGGCATGCATGCCAATTACAAGGTTGGATGGGACAAAACTACTGGCCATTTAATGGGAGTAGGATGAAGCCCTACTATAAATAAACCTTCCTTGTGTTTGTAAATAAGGTAGTATTGCCAATTAGCTTAGGATTTCCTTTATGCATTTTCCTTTCCTTGTGTTTCCCTTTCTCATTGTTTGTTCCCTTTTGTTTATGTTGTTTTGTGCCTTGTGCACCAATAACCACATTACTTTCAAAAGGTTGTGTATGCATCAGAGGAACACATCTATTTTAGTGTGGGGTGGAGTAGTGTGAAGTGAAATACAAGTTGGTAGTAAAAGTTGTATGGCCTTGGATTGAAGGATTAAAGGCACGAAAGATAGAAGAATGCGTGTGGAAATGGTGGAAAATAATTTTGGTGTCAAGATAGCTTAACAAAGACCACGTATAAAGGATAAGAAGTGCAGGAACAACATGAGGTAGGTGAGGGAAAAAATTAGGTCAAGGAAAAAAAGTGCCTCTAACACTTTGTAGACGCACTGTGCGCACGTAAGAGTCTTTGGTCGGTAAGGATTTTTTGCACACTAGAAGGTTGTAGAAGGTTTCACATAGGATTGGGTGCATGGGTAAGGGCACTTAAGGAAAAATTTAGTGGAAAGTTCCACATTTAATGCTAAGTAGATTGGTGGGTGGCATAACATTTATTATTGTGAGAGAGAGAAAAAATCTATAAGTATGAAGTCAGGCACATTATTATTTTACCTTTCCATTATGAGATTGAAGAAGCTCTTGTGAACTAGGGCATCTATGAAGAAATATTTGTGTGAAGGGAGAATCATAGAGATATGAGTATGTGACTAGGCTGATCTATGAACCAGAGTGGAAGGAGTACACATGGGCATAGGGAAGAAAGTTTTCAGAGGAGTACGTCATCTTGTGGAAGAATTTTTCCAAGTTAGGGTTCTATAGCTAGGGCACAAAAGTAGAAGGATTGTTTCATGGAGTTGAGCCACATGATTGAGCAGAGAAAGGAAGAGAAGCAAGAAGATTTTAGGTTTTAACCCGACAAGTAAAATGGCACCAAATAAGGAAACCATTTCACCGAAGGGCAAGGGAAAAGGAAAATAGACAACTACCACCACAAGTTTTAATGAGGAGTGGTATGTAGAGATGTAGTACCTAGATGGAGTGTTTAGGGAAAGAATGGGTATCCCATATGAGGAAGATGGCCATGAGTGACTACAATCATCACACAAGCATCATAGAGAAAGAGATGGCATTGGAACTGGTCATCCGATGGACAAGAAGACACCAGAGGGAATGTCGATCTACAATGATGAGGTGAAGGTGAAGTTGGGAAAGGCTGGGTTACTATAACTTTATGAGTTTCCCTATTTTGGAAAGCCCGAGTGGTTATACCAATGGTTGATGTCATGCGTGTGCATGAGGACCACTTCTATTTTATGGGCCATAAAATGCACATAACTCCTCAACTCATATCAAAGTTTACTAGCCTAGTTTGTGAAGGGGAATCCATAGATGATGACTTGGAGGATAAGGAGGCCATCAAGGAGACTGTGGAGGCCTATGATTACAAAAAGGGTTCACGCTACTTTGATATCACAAATATCCCCGACCCTATAATGAGGATGGTTGTGCACTTGGTTACCAAGCTAAATGGTCAAGAGAGATGGACGCAAGTAAACAAGGCATGGTTGAATGTATGCTGAAAGATTTCAAGAAGGAACCATCTACAACTTGTCCACCTATATTGCAGATGAGATCATAAGCAATATGTAGGAAGGGGATAAGATAATGTTTGGAAATGTCCTTCTCACCATTGTCTTCTCTAGAGATTGGAGTGCCCGATGGGCTAGAAAAAATTTTGTATGGGAGTATCAGACAAAAGATCCCTCACCTATAAAAATATTTGAAAAGTATACTTGTGATACCATGATGACCACCCACAAGGCACCTAGAGAAATGGTACAAGTGAATGCACATGATACATTCGAGGAAGAATGGAGAATACCCAAATAGTTTCCCATGCTAGTAGATGGAGAGGATGAGTTTTTTTATATACCAACACTTTTGCATTGGTAGATTCACTCTGATAGATGGGACCGAAAATTCCATGGTGCAAACTACCTTTCTCTTTCACCACACAATATTTCCAAGTAGGGGTCAACCACTTCAAGGAAGCTAAAAGGCTAAGGTTTGACCTTAGCAAAGTGACCAGACCACCATGACTGCGCAAGAATCTTGTATACCCAAAGAAGCATGCATATGTGGAGAAGTATGTCTCCCATGAAGTACAGATGATGAAACCCTTGACACCTCTAATTGTCGAAAGGACCTCAACAATGGTGTATTTACACATCGAATGCCTAAGTTTGAGAAGGGTGCCTACTTGGAGAATGATGTATCCATCCCATGAGGATCCCATTGGTAGGAAGAAGGTTGTGCCAAAGAAGAGAGAAAGGGAAGACCTGGAAAAGAAGCATTGGGAAAGAAAGCACCAAGTGTGTAGACAACACAATATGTGGATGCGCAAAGTCAAGTGCCAAGCCAAGCACCTACACGCGCAGGAAGAAGTCTCCCATCAAGGAGAAGGAGAAGACACATGAGGAAGAGGTTCCAAAATAAGAAGAGTCACCTAGAAGGGAATCACTTGCTGAGGAAGAGGAAGAATCCCCAACTAGGAAGAAACAAAAGGTAGTGGGAAGGTAGACTCGGAGGAGATGGAGATCTTGGAAGGCCTACAGGGGTGAGAAGGATGACGATGAGGATGAAGAAGTTTATAATCATCCCATGTATGATATACATGATTTAGAAGAAGAAGGAAATGAAGAGAAGAATGGAGATGAGGAGGATGCCCAAGGAAAAGGGGTTAGTGAGGAGGTGAACACTAAGGATCAGAGGACCCCCAACCTCACAAAGGAGTAGGTAGAAGAGGCGCAGAGAGAGAAGTAGTGGGCATAATCAAGAAGTTAGTAGAGCAAGAGGTGGAGTGGAGCGTGGATGAGATACTCAAGGAAATAGAAGATGAGAGCGTTGGAAAGGAGTATGGAAGCATGGGAGGGGATCCCAACCTAGCGGTGATATTTTCAAAGGGCACACACACATGAGGGAAGAGTATGGTTGTAGCACAAGGGTAGGGAATGGTTATATCAATGATCCAAACAAAGTGCTATGCACGTGCTTCCAAAGCATTATGCCAACAAAAAAACTCTGGCGATGTCTTCATTTGATGAGGAAGGTGTGTACCTACATGAACTAGGAAGATGTTATCTTGGGCATTCGAGTCCCACATTGATGAGCCTAAATTCAAAGTAAGCCAAGGGGGCATTGATGAAGATTCTAGAGGAAAAAGGGATAAACCCACTGGTAAATGCTCAACAATTATCTGATGAACAAGTTTGTAATGTGCTCAACAAGGTTTTAGTGGAAGTTGAGGCAAGAATTTTTGGAAGGAATGACCAGGTGAGATTCCTAGAAGGGGAATTGGAGAAGAAAAAGGAGGAGCTAGTTGAAAAGAACAAGGACCTAAAGCAAGAAGATTTGATCAGTGCAAAGCTAAGGCATAAAGCTATGAGAGGAGAAGACAAAGGTGTGAGAGGTCTACAAGAAGGTAGAAATGATTACAGATGCTATTATCTTAAAGCATCCAGAACTACCACCACCCGAGAAAAGTATGAGTCAACCTTACAATTCTTGGAAGACCTAACTCACATCCTCACCATGGAGAGGCAACCTCTCACTTTGGAAGTCGACAGAATAATTGTTAGAATGTGGGGAGAAAGAGGAGAATCTAAATGTTGTGGAGATAGTATCTTGGTACACTAAGCTCCTTTCCGATGTTAAGGCCACCACACGAGATAACCAAAGATGCTTATGATAATTACACATAAATAGATAGAGTAGAAAACATTTTAGTTGCCACCCATGAAGCAAATCTCAAGGAGTTTTAGGAGAAGAATAAAGGGAATAGAGCAGAATGGGATAAGATCCTGGCTAAGGTGGAGAAGAAGTTTGAAGCCATCGAGACCCTGAGAGGCTCAATCAAAAACTGGCTGAAGGAGTTATATCCCTAGATCACCCATAGGATGGATGCGCTGGATGACCTTGGAAAACAATGGAAGGGATCATTGATATAATGGGTGCTAAGGGGGATGAGATGAGTTTTGATGAGGTAAGCACTCTGGTGGGTGACCTACTCAAGGAAGTGTAGAATGAAGTAGATTCCTGGGAGAAGATTGAGGCAGATATAAGAAAGGATTTCCCACTCCTCCTTCAGTAATAAACATATTCTTCTTCTTTCCTCCATTCTTTAATTATTCCATTCTTCATTCCTTCATTCTTTGTTCCAACTATTCGAGTCCCACATTCTTTATTCTTTGAAGGAAGGATGTTTCTAAGGATGGAGAACAAGCTTAGTGTGGGGTGATGTTGGGCCTCAAGAATATTGACTAAGTCCCAAGGGCACATGCGCACGTGGGACCAATATGAAGAAGGGCACACAAGGAAAAGCATGCAGGACAAGGGTTTTAGAAGGGTTTTGTAGAAACCACAACATGTGCATAAGACAAAGAAAAGGGTCTCAAGACTTAGCCATATTTAGCATTCTAAGAAGCACATGAGAAAAGTGTGACCTAACTAAGCATGCGGAGTGGATAAGGTGTCAGCCTAGTGACTTGGTGACCAAGAAAGGAATATTCCATGAGATGGAAGGATCTAGAAAGACATCATTACAAAAGTGGAGAGCTCATATCAGAGTAAGCATGCTCCATTGGAGGACCACATGGACACTTGGAAAGTGATCTACTCCTGAAGGAAGGCATGGCGGTGGATGCTAAAGCTATATATAGAGATGCTTGGGTAGAAGAAAAGGGGCCACTATCAAGGGAGAGAAGAGGGATCAACATAGAGGGAATGAAGGGTGAAGCTCTGTAGAAATAATAGGAGGTTCAGAGGGTTGGGGTTCTCATTAAGAGGATTGTAGGAGTGATAGCATATCTAGGGGATGGGTCTATGACAATTTTTGTAATATGGAAAGCATAGCTAGGGCTTCTGATGCATGAGTCTTATCTACATTGATGCATTGGCTTGTTATGGCCTTGGTGAATGTAATGTGGCTACTAAACTATGATCAATATGAATATATGGTTCTATTCTAAGAATATAATGTTCATGGATGTAAACCCTAGTGTCATTTCTTTATGTTATGGATTAGATATGTTATTTGTATGATGTTTCTTTTGATTATGAATGAATGTATTGATATAATAACTCATCCTAGGCTCTCATAATGAATGCATGGTCCTTTACCTTTTACATCTATTTTTTTAACTTAAGCAATGTATTCTCACAAAACTCACATAAATGGGTAGATTGGAAGAAAGGTGGGAGTGGAGGAATGCTGGAAAGAACAAGATCTAATAGTAAATACAATGATCATACACTTTAAGTACATACAAAATGATGCAAATGTAATACACTTACGTGTATTTACAAGCTTGGTTGTTAAAGAATGGCAACGGTTGATCTCGTGAAAATTTTTGTGGTTAGTTCCCACGAAATACCTCCTAGAGTTATCATGTGATTCTTTTAATTCCTTTGGTAAAGTATCAAGTTATTTCTTTGGCTTCGTGATTGAGTGTATTCCATCATTTATATGTTGAGAAGTCTTTGGTTCGTGCTTGGGTGTAATAGATATCTCAAAAATCAGAATGACCAACCCAAGTAAAAGGTTCCAAGATTGTATATAAGTTAACTAATGATGGTTAGGGTGACCGACGCGTTGGTTGAGGGATAACCGGTGTTGGTTAAGGTAGAAAATCCTAGGTTTGCCAAAAATAGGCAAATGCTTGTTATTTTTAGCGTGCTCGATTTGTCATCCGGGTCTTAAGTGAGGGTTAGCATTTAAATAAGGAGTATTATTAGAGAAGGAAGATACTTTAATTTTAGGGTTAGACTAAGTCCCATTTGGTTAAGATAAGTGGAGACTCGAGTCTTTGTTAATTAATAGACTAAGAATAAGTCCATGATGAGGTGTCTAGGTGATGTGGCTAGGTGAGGTGTAAATTAATTTAATTAAAGTAATTAAATTAATTAATAGTGTGAGGATGAGAATTAATTCAATTGTAAGTAATTAAATTAATATGAATGTGGGGTAAGGGGTCATGGTTAGGTGAATACATTACGTTAATTAATTAAAGGGGATTAAGGGGAGTGTGACCCAAATTTGGTGTCTACACCCTCTACTACTACCAAATAAACTAGTATGGGATCCATTTATGAGAATTGATGACATAGGCATGGAAATGCATTCTCTAACTTGATTTATGAAATGAAGGTTGAGCCCAAATTTTTCAAACACTTTATCCGAAAAAAATCCCATGAAACTCACAAAAGCCGTGTTAATATCCATCTTGATTACCATACCAATTTTTTCTCTCTTTTCCATTGAATGCATTGTTTCATGCACCACCACAATGTCATCCTAAATTTTCCTTCCTTTCACAAAACCACCTTCCTACCATGAAATTATGCATTTTATAAGAAGATGATTTCTTTTTGCTAAAATATTTTTTTAAATTTTGTAGATTGTGTTGAAGAGACTAATAGGATGAAAATATTTGAATTCCTTAGCACCCTCTTTTCTGGGAAAATAGGACAATGAATTTATTATTTATTTATTTCAAAATATTTCCACTATGGAAGAATTCATTAGTGACTTTGAGAAGACCATTCTTACAAATTTCTCAGTAGATTTGAAATAAGAAAAATAGGAAACCATCAAGACACTGGAGACTTTTCTCCTTCAAAAGAGAAGATAAATTTACAAATCTCCTACATATCCACATGCACTAAAATATTATTCATCCCTTCTTGAAAATATAGGAAGAAAGTTATACAATCCAACATTGGGTTAATATAGCTTTCATTTTTCATTCCCTCTTTAAATAGGAGTTTTTATGAAAATTAACCTCTTTTTATTGATGTCTTTGTCCATGTTTTCCAGACCACTATCAATTATTATAGAATAAATCCTGCTATGTATTTTATGTTTAAGGGTGGTCATGTGGAAATATTTTTAGTCTTAATCCCTTTCTTTGAGCCACAATGCCCGAGATTTTTGTCTCTAGTGAATTTCCTCACAAATCTTGACGTTATACAATTCACTAAGAAAATCTTTTCCATTGACATTACAATGACATTAGTTATCCCAAAAAGATTTAATTTATAAGAAAAGGTTCTCCACTTGGTGGTAAAAAAATTATTATCACGTCATCTTGGTTGAATAGAAATTAGTTGTAACCTATAAATCCATCGCATAGAGACATCATTTTAAATTCAATAAAAAAACTTGATACTTCATCTAATGATGAAAAGGGATCATTGTATTTGTTTTATAATTTTTCAAATCTCTAAATTCAATACACAATTTTATTTCACTGATTTTATTCCTTTATAAAACTAAAATATACACCCATGTGGAATGTCTAATAATAAAGATGATTGTAATAGCAAATAAATTGTGCACTTATAAATTATGGGATCAAAAATGGGATTGACTAGTATTTTTCTACCTAAATGGTTTACAACATTCTTTACAAGGAATAGTATGTGTGAAAACTTGAGGATAAAATAAATTATGGTTACCATATGACCATGAAAAACATCATTATTTTATATCAAGAGGGATATCAACTTCACTTCCTTATAAATTGTTCATGTTAAACCAATTCTCACATTTCGAGTCTATTTTGATGTCCCTTGATTGATCATTTTGATATCAATCATGTTGGACTATTGTGAACTATGTTTTACTGAAGGTTTATCCAGTAAAATATGCTATCAAGTGACACAAATCCCTTGGGTAATTTTTCATCCTTTAGCCTCAACATGTCATCTTATTTGATATCATGATTTTTTTCATTGTTTAGTCCTAAAAATAACTAATCTCCCCTTCATCTATAATCTATGATTAAATTTATCTAAAATTGAATTATTTGTTTATCATTAAAATAAAATAATTGAAATTCTCCCCATTATCAAGTATAGATGACCATGTAATTAGTTCTATTGATAACTCATTCCATGTTACCTCATCTATGGGTACAATGTTTTAAAAAGAAATTACTTACAATGTTTGTAAGATGATTTTTCTCTCTATGGATTGGTATAGTATTAAATACATAAATTAAATACCTTTCTTTATGATTATATTTCCTCATATATGAATTTTTGCATTAAAATGTACCTTTCACTTGATTCATTACCAACTTATAATCACCATAAAATTTTAATGTGTTAAACTTATTGTTGAAGGAAATTCACAATCCAAGAACTATAGATTCATACTCAACTATGTTATTAGTGCAAGGGAACTAAAAGTGATAAATAAAAATAATAATTTTACCTTCGAGATCCATAAGCTCAACATTTGTGCCAACCTATTTCTTGAAACATGTTGCATCAAAACATATTGTCTAAATTCCACGGGGATTGATTTTATGGAGATCATTCTATTCCTTAGTAGTTTTTTGGTATAAATCATACACTCCTCATGAGAGTTAAAATTCATAGTTTCATTCTTGGCAAGTATATTCAATTATCATGTGTTTCAGATTTTTATCTTTCTACCCTAATTTAGTTGGCTAGACCTCTCCAAGGTAGACACATATGTGATAAATTAGTATCTATATACCCATTCAAATATTAAGACCATTTTATACTCAATAACATCCCATGTACTTAAATTATATGCATAACTTGTATGTGAATTATGTGCTCAACTCTAGGTTCGGAGGAAAGTTTCTTATGTATGTTAAGTTATTATCCTACCACTTTCACCTCTAATTTTTTCTAATAGAACCAATCTTCCTTATAATTTGATTTGTGATGGTCTCGCTTCCTCCAAATTCTAGTAAGAATTACATTATTTGAGGCTCTTAACCACCAATTTTTTTCATATTTTTCCCACTATCCAAACTATGAGAAATAAAGTTGGGACCTTAGTTTTTATTTGTAAACAACCAAATTGTTTTGGTCATTCCCCTTTTCCTAGATATAATATTGTTAATAATTAAAGTATTTCAGTAGAAAGTATTTATATTCATTGATTATGGCTAATTCATAGAGCTTGATGTTGGATTTTATCTTCTTCATTTCGTTAACAATGTTATAAATATTTTTATATGATTTTCTTTTGTCTCAGTTATGGCACATGAATCTCATGATTTTGGTGAAGGTGGGTTGTTATCAACATTTAAATCATGTGGTGTATCCCCATATTTTGGAGGTGTGGAAGTAGTGTGTGTATATTTTTTTTGTTCTCATTGAATATTTATTCCTATGGAATTATTGAAAATAAAAAATTTCCTCATTTCTTTCCTTTGGTTCATTTTTCTCTTAGGAAGGGAAACTCACAATCTCAAATGCTATAGAAATTTTGGTTTTAGAAGAGACATTTTCATTTGGGTCTTTGGGAATTGGTTCATATCCTTAAAGTTCCTTATGAGTGACTTCAAATATATTACAAAAATCTATACAGTTTAATTCACCATGTTTAGTAGTACCATGAGGTCTACACTAGTAGAGAAGGGAAATTTCATAGATATTTATGTCATCACTTCTGTTATTAGAAAGAGGACCTTGATTTTTGGGTATATAATGGTTATATATTTGGTAATAACAAAATATACCCTAGTTTTTAGTGACCCTTAATTATCTCTATAAATGGAGATAACTATTACTATAGCCTGACATCATTATTTTTATTCCCTCTAGGTATGAGTCATTAGATGTTAGAAGAAACACTTGGGCATTGTTTTCTATAGGGACTAAGGTTATGTTGGGATAAAGAACTTCATATTTTTGGAGTGTCAATTGATTGATGGTGGGAATCTAATTCAAATTTGAGATATTGTGAAATAATAGTGGGATGTTCTTTGGGTCATTTCCTTAGGGATATAATTTCCTAGCCACTATGGAGTTTTCATATGTTGTAGTAATATTGTCAACACTATATATTTGGACAAATATATAGGTGAAGGGATAAAAATGATTTTTATAAATATGTAAGATAAGATCATAATTAGGTATTTATAATGGTATGACACTTCCCAACATGCATTGAAATCTAGAATTGAAATCTTGGATTGGTTCTATTTTATTCCTTTTATATTAGTTTATTGTTGGTATAGAACACTAGGATTTATGAATTGTAAAAATTGTGATAAAAATGTATTTTCAAATTCAATCTAATTGTGAATAGATTCATATTAGATTAAGAATCCAACCATATGAATTATATTATAAATTAAATAGAAATAACTTGAAATAAAAATGCTCAAACTCCACATTCATCAATATCAAAGAAAAATTAAAAGATATTAAATGTTATTTAGTAGTTATACTACTATCATATTTTTATGTGTACAAGTATCTCTCTAGGTTAATAGGAAAATCATGAACATCCCATACAATCTAAAGTGTAGTACATTCTAATCAAGTGGGTTGAGACATTTTTGGCTGTGTATGGGTTAAAATAATTGATTGGTGGAATATATGTAGGAGAAACATGTACTATTTATGACTCTTTGGTATTTATGTTATTAGATTTGGGTTTTTTATGATTCATAAAAGGTTAAATAAAAACCATAGAATCATAATTAGACCTTATAAGATGAGGTTGTAATTCCATATTGTGACAATTTAGGAAAAAGTAACTCTCTTTTAATGACTAATCGTAATGTTTAATTTGATTTTAATCACACAAGATGAATAAGATAAATATTAAAAGAATGGTAACTAAACCAAATTAAATCAAACTAGCGGTTCAAGACAAATAACTAAATCAATCCTTCTATTAAAAAAATTATTCTCCAAAGGCAAGTATTTACAAAAAAACCAATAGAAGATGATAATTTGATCTCAATTATTTTAGGATCCTTGCTGGAAATAATACCCAAGGTACATAAAAATCTAGATGTATAGCTCAATAGGAAATATGTGACTTTGTTACCTCTAAAAGGGACAAGTAAACTTCGGATAAGATAACCCACACTTAAGCAAGCCTTATAAATATTTTCAATGAATCTAACCTAGACTAAATGACTTGGATCTCATAAAAACTCAAAAGGGATAGAAGGGTAGGAATAAAATAAATTCAAACTCATTTATTTTTTTGAAACAACTCAGAGTACACATAATCAAGTGATATCTTTGGGACTAGAATTAAAAACCTATCATGTATCTAAAATCCTAAAAAATATTCTAGGGGTGAAATTATTTGAATCCATAATATTAAATTGCAATAATAACTTAAATATGTTCCTTACGGTTTATAAATCACAAGAATGATTTAATAACAATGTTTTCAATTCAATATAATTCATATATTTGATGAATTCAATCCAAAATACACTATAATATTTAATTTATGCAATTCCTCAAAGATTTTCTAATCGCATATAGTTATCCACAAATAAATAGGAATCAAATTTCTTTCTTGAATCATACAAACCAATATTACCTCAATTTGCATACATTAATTCATCACAACTTTTAGTGTTAGCTCTTAACCTAAATAAAAACATGAAATTCATAAAAATAAGTGAGAAAATATAATACAAATCTCTACAAGATGTAAATTAAATAGCAATATCTGCTTGAATTTATTTTATAAATATAATATAAATTAAAAAGATTTTTATTACATTATTTATAACAAATTGAGATGGGATGCAACCATATCTTGTTTACCATGCATACTAATAATAGAACAAACTCTAACTAAAACTAAAACAACTAACAAACACATTTAATTTTTCCTACTAAATTAACTTGGGATTTTTCAATATTAAAAAATTATTTTGACTAATAAATAACACATTCACAACTAGATTTTGTAAGAAAAAGGCTCATGAAAACATCTGCTAGAATCATTTTTACAACAACTTCCTTTAAGAGCTCAATTGAGAGTATAACACTATTTTACACTATATAATTCTTCTCCCTCTATTTTTCCACTAATTAATTATTATATAATTTTAGTATCTATGAAAGGCATCCCAATTTTATATGATTTTTCATTCTTTATTTTAGTGTTCTCAATAAGTGTTGTCATCATTAAATCTTCACATAAGTTTCTTGTTCAGTATTTATTATGATGTCCATCCTAAATTCATGAATTTTCATTCTCCCTTTAATTGTAAATGTGAAAATGTGTACCTCAAATTTTTCTTCAAAATTTTGTAAAACTTCATTGAATTCTTACAATGTTTGAAAAGAACAATCCAACCTATATACTACTATAAATCTTGTATTGAAATAAGGATAATATACTTTTTTAATAGAATCAAGTTTCTTATAGAATTACCTAATTAAAAATTTACATCCTCTAAATTTTTCTTCCTTTTCACCAATAAAATAATAACATCATTTTTATCTTCATAAGATATCAAATATATTCTTGAAGTGAATTTCTCTTTTCCACATATATCAATGTTTCCTAATAAGACTCCAAATTTGAAATCCAAGAAAGTAATGATTTATAATTACTTTGGATATTATCACATTATTGTGCATACCCCTTCTAATTATATCAATAATTGAAACAAATCTTTCAGGTGCACTATACATTTTTGTGTCTTGAGGAGTGTTGAGTATTTTGCTTATGTAATTCATTTTAACTTGAATTTTTTAAACCACATCTTCTTATAACATGGTTTTTTAATTCATCATTCATATATGGATTTATCTTACAATGGAATCATCAATGTGGATTTCCCTACTTCTCTTGATCTTTTCTCTCCTCCTAGACTCATAAAATTCTACTCAACTATGACTTGTTCTCCTAATCCTAACTTCACTCATTAAAAAAATTAGGCTTCTTATAAAACTCTAAGGATATTTTTAGAGGAGAAAACACGATATTATTTTTTTGAGACAATTACTTTTTCACCAAATATTAATGACCCATAAAGTGTATGTGTCCAAATTGAGTGGGAGAAACCTCTAATGATATTATAGACACTATAACTTTTAGTTCTAGTGAACACAATTATGGTGGAAAGAGGAATAAAATGTGAACTTTGTGACTCAATTCCATGACTAATACTAATCATTAACATTTTTTCCACCTTGAGAAGTAGAGGTCGAAAGTAGTCAGGAATTTTTTTAAAATCCTTTGTATGGAGGAATTCTGCATAATGTTTCAAAAATTCTCCAAGTCCCAAAATTCTGAAATTTTTCAACTTTTGGATTTAAGAGGTTTTTCTATTTTAGAGTTTAAATGGCTTGGGTTTGAAATTTGGTTCCAAATCTTTGAAGCCCAAAATCCCAAAATTCCAAATTTTCAGACTTTCAAGCTTTCGGGTTCGGAAATTTTCATTCAACAAATTGGTATTTCTTAACTCGGAGTTCTGAAGTCTAAAATCCCACAATTCTGAAATTTGGAATTTTGGGCTTTTGGGTTTTGAAATTCTTTGAGTCATTTTTAGGATTTTTACTTTCAAACTTCCGAAGTCTGAAATTTGAAAGTCCAAATTTTTAGACTTTTGGGCTTTAGGGTTTGGAAATTTTCATTTCCAATTCACTTTTTCATCTCTTAATCTCTGAAGTCTTAAACCCCAAAATTCTAAATTTTAGGCTTTTGGGTTTTAGAATTTTGGAATTCCTCTATGCAATTAATTCTTCACCTACCTCCATACGAATTGGGATTTTTTCCATTAATATCAAGTTTTCTATTTAAACTCACATTTTTCCTGTCATTTTCACCTGAATTTTTTACTCTGACATTTTGTTTCTTGTACTTTGTAACATCCTTTTCAAGGTATGGTGATTTGTTTATTTTATTTTTGGTTTAAGGTCTTTTATTTTGTTTCCTTCTCATTTGTTTTCTCTTTGGTCTCCCTCTGTATTTTTTGAAATGTCAAACCCTTTGTTCACCATGTTTTGTATTTCGAGTTTCTTCAGGTATTCAGAGTTGTTCGAAGGATCCTCTCAAGTTTCCCATACTTCTTCTCAACAATTCTCATTTTTAGGGTTTGGGAATTAGTATTGTTTAGAAAAAAATTATTCCTCTCTTTTCAGAGAATTTTTCAGATATTTCTTTTTGGAACTTTTGGCTTTGGATATTTGTTTTGAAGAAATTTTTCGGAGATTTCTTTTCAAAAATTTTGGCTTTGGAGATTTCTTTCAAAGATTTTTTTGGAGATTTCTTTTTGGAAATTTTGGCTTCAAATATTTCTTTCGGAGAAATTTTTGGTTCGGTGATTCTTTTTGGAATTTTTTAGTTCGAGACTCGGATGCTTTTTTGGGTTTTCAAAGATTTTATTTTTGAAAATTTCTCCAACTTCAGCTTCCAAAACATAGGGCTTGATGTTTACTTCCACTTCAAAGGGAAAAGAAAAGATGAAGTACTCATTTCTTGGGGTTGCTCCTCACTCCTGCATGTCTTCCGAATTAGGGAATATAGGGGACACCGACCTAGGGAAAATTGATTTTCTAGATTTCTGGGAAAGAGTAAAGGCTCCAAATAAGAAATCATGGATGCAAGCCATCTACAACAGTGGGCTTTCCCTTGCTGCCGGTTTTCTTGCATCCAAGCATTGCCTAGAGTGTGTTTTAGCTGCAGAAAGCAATGCCCACTTTGACAAAGACTCCATGTGAGTCAGACATAATGATGATAAGGTAGTAATATTTTTGGACCCAAACTTCTTCGAAGATCTTCTCAAAATTCTCAACATTTAAGATTACACCACAATTTCACCAAAGTTAGCAATGGAACATTGGGACAAGGAAGAGGATATACGCTTAAAAATCATGATGAAAATTTATTTGGCTAAGAGCTTCACCAAATTACCCAAAACCATGCATTAGTCATATTTTATTCAGGAGTTCAGTGATCTTATTGTGCTACTAAGAAGAGTTTCAGGTCTCCCTTCTACAAAAGGAATTCCAAGAATGGATGTTTTTGTACATCACTACCATCAAGAAGAACAATGAGTTTATCCGATGGGGGGAGCATATTAGTAGCTCCATTTTCTATCAATTGAGCAAGGTGTCAGCTACGAAGACTTTCTACATGACATCCTTCTTGGTGTATGTTGTTGTTGCTTATGGGAGATTTTTTTGGTTTGAATACCAGAGGTGTTTGTAGCACTTCCCAAATATATGAATTTTATCCCCAACTCACTCTAGATGAGGGAAGTAGGAATTTCTATAGAATCAGTGACGCCTTCTTTGTAGTTATCCTCTTCCATTTTGACAAAGAGTTATACAACCAAAATATTTCTGATGAATCCTTCAAGGAGGTGCGTGAGTGGGGAGCCATCTATTTTCAGTTCCCTACATTCACTTACATTCGGGTTCTAAGATTTATAGGTGCCCCTAACAAATTGCCAAGGTGCCCCACTAATAAATGGGTTCTACTAGAATTGGTAACAATTGTTGGATTATCATTGAATTCAAAACAAGTGCCACAAATCGGAATGCATTTCCCTATTTCAATTGGTAGATACACCTACCGAATATCCATAGGGCCAAAAATGTGGATGTAGAATTGGCCAAAGTGACTTTACAAACCTTTCATCCACAAACTAATTTTGATTATTGGGCTAAGTTTGGTGAAACAGGTTGGTCCAGTGCCCACATGCGCTAATAAGAAGATATCTGGATTCTTTGTCATGATGAATACATCATGTGACAAAGAGATTATGAGAGGTTGACCTTGGATGAGGTTTGACAATTTGGCTTGGCTGATGTCCCAAAGGAGGTGCAAGATAATGATGAGGTTTTAGATGTGGCATACAAAAATGATAATATTTCCAATCAACCATTATCATGGATTGATTAGTATATAGAGGAATTCTACATTACAAAGGAGAGAGTAGGGCCCATTCTATAGAGAACTTACAATTGGTTGGATACCTTGTGAATTTCACCCAAAGGAGAAGAACAACCTAAAAATACCAAAGCCCGACCAATTATGAGCTAATCTACACCCGTAAAGGGGAAAAGGTTGACTCAAAAAACCCACATGACTCCAAGAAAGATTTCATTTGTTTTTGGTGGCTCATATCTTTCCAAGGCTCCTACTTCCAATACCATGTCCCTTGCAGTGCCTATGACAAAAGTGATTTAAGTCAGTGACTCCCCTAGTATCTCCCAAGATCCATCACATCTTCTTCATCCTCCATTGTCACTTCCAATATCAGTTCCTTCCACTTCCACAATCATTTCTTACTTTCCATCCCATTCTTTGGCCTAAGTATTCTCATCAATTCTAGTTCTATTAGTTGGGAAGATATTAGGCCACCCATTTCCTCTTCACTTCCCTTAATACTTTCATTTTCTTCAATCATACCCCCTAGCATCATTCTATCAATTCCTATGGTTTTCCTTACATCCACATCATCCATCATTGCTACTTCTACTCAAATACTAGCTAGTGTTTCTAGTGATCTTGTTTTAACCAATGTTTCAGGTATTGGATCCACTACTCCATCTTCATCAGCTTTAGCCATACCGGAATGGTTGTTTAGGAAAACTCCCAAGCAAAAGAAGAAGGTGCCTCTAGGAGATGTTATAGATCTTAGCATATTGGAGCATATGCCCAAGAGACAGGCCAAGAGACCAAGAACCGTGTCAAGTTTGACAGTTAACCCATCTGGAGAACAGTGATAGAATTTGCCACCCCAATTGAGGGGAAAATAAAGAAACAATCACAATTGTAGATTATCGGATCTCAAAATTCTCATTGGGAAAGGCCACTCATGAAGGATCCAAGCAATATGTGCACACTTCTCTTGGGGCTCTTTTGGAAAAATATGAAAATATAAGGCCACCAAAGATGAACTCAAAGACAAGGTTGAGAAGCTCACCGAACTATTGCACAAAGTAACCAAACCCACTCCACCCACTGAAGTCTCAACTACTACAGCTATGACAATTTCATATACAATCGATGATATTTCTTATCATGAGCTCGTGAAGCTAGGCCAAAAAGGGAGATCAATGAGTGGATGGATGGAGATAATTTCATAGGAATCTAATCCCTTAATCAAGACGGTGTGAAAATATATAATGATCTGTAGGTTGGGAAAGATTATATTTACAAAATGGATGAGGCCTTTTTGAAGATAATAATAATTTGAATTTAAATTTGGAACCATGGAGTGAGATCAGAGAAGAAGACACCAACTTGCTTCTTTAGGAAGAGGCGATCAATGATGCCTCAAAATTATTTGAATGCCAAATGGCCATGGAATTCCGGTGCCAAGTATTGCAGGATTTGATCAAGAAATTGGAGGAGAAATGAGTGGAAATCACGGATGCTCTGGATGACATCTCTAAAGAATTTGATATTACCAATTACAAATTCTTCAATGAAATCATCGATGCTCTTCTTGAAGATCAAATTAAGGAAAATTTCAAGGATTTGGTGAAGCATGATGATGAGGTCACCAAAACTTTCAATAGTGACTCCATTGACTGATACTTCTTGTGCCAAAATTTCATAAGGAGACTGAAGAAAGTTATGAATAAACTTCAAAGAGTTCCAGCTAAGATAAAAAGAAGATCGAGATGGTAGATGTAGATGGAAAAATTTTGGGAGTTATCTAGCACTTCATTGAGTATAAGCACCGAATGACTGCGTGGGAAGGAGAAAAACAAAAAATTGTAGGAGGGGAAGGTATAGCTGAACCAAACCAAAGCTAAGTTGCCATGGAGGGTCAGATCCAAGCTTTGGATTCATCACGGTTGTAGCATTGAATGAGTCAACGCTTTGCAACAATTTTTTCTATTTTTATGGGAGTATGTTCCTTTAATTTAATGACATTTATATTTTTAAAAAAGGTTAGTTAAGGGCGTAGCTGTAATGTCTTAGCCTAAGAACTTGTAAATAGTTGATGCTTCAAGTTAGTAGAGAGATTATTTTGGGTAGGAGTCACTCTTCAAGCTTGGAAGAGTGCCTCATAAATTTCTAAAAAAACCTTTTAATTATATTCAGAGTTATACCTTGCTATTAGAAATATGATTTATTTTGTTGAATGGTTAATCAATGTTTACTTTGTGAATTTACAATTCCTTAGTGCAAGTGATTATCTTATCTTTATTTTAGGTTATCTATTTCATGTTGTGAAGGAATAATACGACTATCTTTTATGTCAGTTGTGAAAACCTTATTTTCCTTCTGTATTAAGTTATGTCATCATTATCCTTAGTTGAAGATATAGATGTTTGACATATGCATGTGTGGTTTCCTCATGATAAATTAATTGTGTATTGAATGCAATTTGATCTATCCTTATGTATGCTCAAGTTTAACGAAATAATGTATGCCCTTGGTTTATGGTATTTTGTACCCTTGCGAGTGGCAATAGGTGAAGCTAGTTAGTTATGCAAGCATCCCTCCCATACTAACCCTTCTAGATATTAAACATTCCTTAATTTGGTGCATCACCACCCTTAGTATAGTTTCGTTTCTTAAAACTAACTTTCCTTAAAACTCATGAGGATGTTAGCTTAGGATTAGATGGTCATTTTATTACAGGAGTAGTAAAACATCTAGTTTAGGAAGAGGAATCGGCCTTCTCCCAGAGGTTCACTTCAATCCCAAGTGCCACAGCTTGTGAGGTGATCCCATGTGTCCCAATCACACTGAACATCCTGTTCAAATTTTGGCCATTTCGAGTGTGTAGTGATTTAGTGAGAACAATTTTTGGCATGCCCAGTAGGACAAAGTTGGTACTTCTCTTCTCACTTACACAAATAAAAGTACCTGGTGACTCTACCTCTCTGGATTTCAAGTTTTATTATATTTACTTATGTAAAGAATTAAAACAAGAGATTCTTCAAAGCACATGAAGTTCTCAGCATATCAACCTTTCAGTGTATCCTCCCAAGAGAAGAAGAAAAAATATTTTAACACCATCAATTGTAGCTTCATCTCATAGAGGTCATTCAAATCCCCCATACAAAAGGTCTCCTCCATCGAGGAATGATTAACCCCTCTTACCGCTATGGCATGTAACCAATTTTTCCCCCTTTCAATGCAAGTAGTCCACTTCAATTGGCTCAACGTGACCCTATACCGGTTGCGGCACTCAAAATTTTATCCTTTTACACAAGAGAAACTCATGTCACTCTAGTAGAACACATTATTGATGTAGCCAACATCTACA
This sequence comes from Taxus wallichiana var. yunnanensis, assembly GCA_018340775.1. Lineage (NCBI taxonomy): Eukaryota > Viridiplantae > Streptophyta > Pinopsida > Cupressales > Taxaceae > Taxus > Taxus wallichiana. The sequence continues at coordinate 299,566,847 of CM031242.1, forward strand.
TAGTACACAATGTCATAGAGGATAATTTTGTTGTCAGACTTCTGGCCACTTCCTTCAAGGGAAAAGCACTTCAATGGTTTCGAGGGTTATATATCGGTAGCATAACCACTTGGGACGAGTTAGGAGAGAAGTTTTGCAAATAGTTTGAAGACAAGAGTGATAATCTATCACTCTTAGAATATCTCACCACCATAAAGAGATCTCCCTAGGAGTACATGAGTGATTTCAATTTCCAATTTCATAAGACATGGAATAGGATTCTAGCACTCATTAAGCCCTCTCCAAACAATGCATTTTTGTACTATTTGCAGCCTTGAATAGCGATGTAGCAGTGATGATTCAATCCATGGGGGAATACATTACCTAATGCTTATGACACAACCATAAATGTGGAAAATTATTTGATCTAGGATAGAAAGATAGCTCCCCAACCACCCATGCCATTTTCTCTAGATCTTACAAATAATCAGCCTAGCATTACACCTATTCCAGCAACCTCTAATTAGCCAACTCAATCAGTCCTAGCCTCTTCAAATGATATATTTGAAGTCAAATCACTACTACATACCTTTGGGAATGAGCTTGTAGTAATGAAAAGGAAACAATCCCAATATGCTCAACCATTTCAATCACAATATCAAGAAAATTGTCCTCCTTTTCAAGGAAATCATCGTGCCTAAAAATAGGTTATCGCCAAGCAGAAAGTGTGAAGCCTTTGAAATTCCAAAACCCTTCCACTACCAATTCATCTAAAGCCATAGTACTAGTCCAGAATAACCTCATTCAAGATTATGAATGGTGTTACCCTTGTTCTTAGCCTCACAACCAAAATATTTTCCCAAATGGAGTTTTGAGTCAGGCCCTTATGGTCCAAAGCATATCCACTCTACCTGAATCATCTACTAGACCATCCACTCATGAAAGTCAAGACCAACCTTCTGATGAAACTACACTACTAAATTGGAAAGAAGAAGATTTTTGTGGCTTGAATACTGATACCTCCACTATAGCATCCAACACACATTCCAAGAAAAGGACAATAGACCTAAAATATTCCAAAACTCGATCAGAAAATACTTCTCATTCCCAACACAAATATTATATGATAAAGTCAAGTGAAATAAATTGATGGAAGTATCCATGGATCAATTTATAAGGAGAGATGGGACTTCGAGTATCACAATGCCTAATAGGTATTTTCCAAAGGAAGAATTTAATACCCTAATAATTATTAGCAAAGTGGGGGCGATTGCCTTTAGCATTGTGGAGCAAATGAAGAAGACCAATTTGAGTGTCACAATGTGGGATGCACTCTTGATTCCTTTCCAGAGGAACTTTCTACGGGAGGATTTGAACAACTTTGGCACTACCAACAGATCATCAGGTCAAGAAGTCGAAGTGGCAACCAGCTTATGCCAACCCGAAACAAAAGTATATGCTAAGCCCAACAAGCCTCCACCATTCTATATCTCATTGATTATTGGTGATCATTTGGTACACAATTATATGATCGATTCTAGAGCTAGTAGTTCCGTAATGCCCAAACAGTTACAGATATATTACAAATTCCATATACTCCAATTTCAAGAGGAGTTGTTCAACTAGATGGTACTATAGTCCAAACTGTAGGGGTCATTAAGGGGCTTTAACTTACTATCCATGCATGTCCTAGCTTGAAATTCACGCAAGACATATTTGTTATTGATCTCCCTCCCCTTTTTGCCATTTTCTTATCATAGGAGTTCATAGCTAAGATGGGTGGATATTTTTCATCAGACTGGTCACATATGATCCTTATAACTAGGTACGGGATGAAGGTGACTATAAAAGATGAACTGTTGGTATCTAGATTTAATCTCCTTCACAACTTAAATAACATCATAAAATTGCACAAGACACTAAAGGATATATAGATGGTTTGTATGTCATTTGTATCCAGGGAAGCACACCTATCTACTTGTTTGCATTTAAGAATTGAGGGAGTGGATAACACCTTTAAGAGGGTTTTGATCTAACCCTCACTATTTTAGGTTGTTCCTATTAACCAAGGCAAGAGAACCGTAGTTCATCCCCTATATGGTAAGGAGATGGAGTTGTCCTTCTATTTTTCTTATAATATGGAGGAGGATTTGTGAAAACATGATCAAATATCCATTATCCAAACTCAAAGGAGTTTTCACTACTAAATGATGGAAATGTTCTCAAAACAAAGCTAGAGCTGCTAAAGACATGATAAAACCCTGATCAACTTTGTGCATTTTAGTGAAAGGATGGAATTATTTTGTAGATACACAATGCAAATGCAGGGGGTATTATAGGTAGGATGAGTTAGTTTAAAATGAAATTATGATGAGAGATCTTGGGACAAGAGTAGCTAGAAATCATCACCTTCTTTGGGAAACTTTGCAAATGAGTTACAACACCTAAACAATAGAGATGTTTCAATGAATTTGAAGTGCTATTTCAACCAAGATGTGTGCACAATGGATGCCCAAATATACACTATTCCATACAAACTTTGATAACCTACCACAAAGGCTTGAAGAAAAATATCAATGAAGCATTTAGGAACCCTTACTAGATCATGACCTAAGGTACACCCAAAGGTTTACAAATACCCTCAATTTACAAGGAAGGTAAGATGAATTTAAATATGTTTATCTTCACTTAGATGAATACTCTTCTAAATGGAAGATTGCAGATGCCTTAAAACCCTCTACAAGAAATGAGACCATGCATGACCAATAAATATTGAAAACACAAGATTTCAACATGAGCATGAAACACAAATTGAAAACATACTGAAATATAGGTGTATGCAAGCTTTGCCAAGAGATAAAACCAATTAATCCAAGGATTTGATCAAATATATCAGCAAGGGAATGTTATTTTAACAATCTCAAAGCTTCTTGATGGCTTTACAGCTGAAACCAACTCAACATGATGAACATTTGATGCAAAATGGAATAAAAAATGGCTCTCAGGCAGTTTCTCCAAAAGGAAATGGACTTCTTCCAATTTTCCCTATGAAAATTCTTCTCTTTTGTCCAAAATTCTCAATAGACTTACAAAATGCTTCCAAACCACATCATATACCCTCTACCAGCTTGGATCCTTGTATCCTAAGAAAATAATAAGCCAAAGGGATCAAATTTGTTACAAAACCCTATCCATTTGATGAAAATGATATAAAACTATGAAACATGACTTGCCAAATGCCGAGAGATGCACAAATATCTTAAAATATTGCATGAACTCAGATCCTTATCAATCCCATGGTCATGTTTTTAGCATTTCAGCATGCCAGCATTCATTTGTAATCATTTTCCACCTTTTCCCCTCGCCATTTTTAACTATGCAACTTTTTACTTTCACCTTTCACGTGTTTTTCACAGTGAGTAAAATATTTCATGAAAAACACTATAGGGCACTAAATCATCTCAAAATAATGGTGCCATTTTGTTCGTGAGGGTCTAAAGGATGTAGAATCATATAAAATTTCATGTGATTTGGTGCAAAACTGATGATTCCACACTTCTTGGAGCATCCATGGCGCCCAAAAATGAAAATACACAGTTGCCATTGATTAAAATCAACTTTAAAATTCTGCCCTCCACATGTCTTGATGAAATTCATCATGCGGACTAAGAAATATCTTCTTTGACTCTTGGATAAAGTGGACACATGTCCAAATACCATTGGACCGAGCCTCCAACCTTAAAAATGTGTTTTGAACCTTTTCTGACCTTGGGAAAATTTTGAAAATTTTCCCCATGAGCCCCTAGATATGCCATGTGTCCTTCTGTGGGCCTTCACCAAAACCGCGGGCCAATTTGATGCATTTTGCCACTTTTTTGAGAAAGGAAATTTTTCTCAAAATGCTCCGTAGGCCCGAACACCCGCTATCTCCTCTGCCACGTGGCAGTCTCCCATTCGCTAAGGCCGACCCTTCCAATTCTTCCCTCATTCCTCCACGAGCATCAAAAATTCATGCGGGCCCGAGCTTTCCTTTTTACCTTTTGAAACATGCCACGTGTCTCTGTCCTATTGGATGCGGAGACGACCCTCCAAATTTTTCTGCGGGTTTATTTTTCACCTTGAGATTTTTCGCTAAAATTTGGAAAAAAATTGCTTTTTCTCTGAGTGCTCCACATCTCCTGCCACCTCCCAAAAAAATGTCCCTATTTCATTGGTGGTGGGAGCTTGGCCCCAAAATTTTCTTTTTACTTCTTCAAGTGAAGTTTAAAACTTCAAATTTCTCCAAACCTCCGAGCGTCCAATTCATCCCCATGCACACGTGTCATTTTACTATTTGATGTGGGCCTCTAGGTCAAAATGTTTCCTTTGGAATTTTGAAGCCAAAACTTCAAAAAATTTCCAACTATCCACCCTTCCATAATGACTCTCATGGACATGTGTCACCATCCCATTGGGCACAAAGGCTTTCGTGCCAAATTGTTTCTCTAACATTCGAAGCAAAAAAATTTCAAACTCTTTCAAGTCCCCTCATTTTCGATTGACCTCCTTGGACACGTGTTTCCCTTCCATTGGGCGCGGGCCTCCAATTCAAAATTTTCCATGACGTTTTGAGCCAAAAAATTTGGAAAATTTTTAAATCCACTACCCATTTGATCCTCTCATGCCACGTGTCGCTCCCCCATTGGGTACGGGCCTCCAAGTCAGAATTTTCCTTTGGCATTTTGAGCAAAAATTTGAAACATTTTCAACTCCACCATCACCCGCTTGATCCTCTCGTGCCATGTGTCACCTTCCCATTGGGCATGGGTGCGCGGACCAAATTTTTCCCCTGACACCCTGAGCCAAAAGACATCAAAAATTTTTCCAAGTCCTTCGCCACCCGCCATGGCCCTCCTGTGCCACGTGTCATCATGCCATTCAGCTGTGGGCCTTCGGGCAGGAAGTTGACCTTGAGAAATTTGTAAAAATGAAGGCAAAATTTTTAAGTGACCTCTGCCACCCGCAGCTCCATTTGACCGATCAAATCATGCCATGTAAGCACACTAGTTAAATACAGGACCACGGAGAAAAATTTTCCCTTTGCCAAAAATTGAAAATTTGACAAGTTATAACATTTTTCGGACCACACTTGACCCTACCAATGAGAGCCTACCATGTCAAAGATAGAGTTTATAATGATAAATTTGATGGGTAGAGCACGCTCAAATACGACCGTCAATGCGTGAAAAATAAAAAAGATGCCCCAAAATTTAAGTCTTTCACAAGGAAGACAGACTTCTTGTTTTAAATCGATTTAATCATGTTTTATCATTAATTTCGGCCTGGGGATCAAGATTTTCAACTTCTAGAAACTCAGATTTGATCCATTCTAATTTTTGCACGAACTAAACAAAGGGAATAATGGCTCAGCCTGAAAAATGAAGAATTTTTGGCACAACAAAGGGGAAACCTGGAGATTTGTTTAAAAATGGGGAGAATAACAACAATGAGGGAAATTTTGAAGGTATTCAGTTGGAAAATGTGAACTGCAGACCATGAAATCAAAAATGAAACATTTGTGAGCATATTCGGTCATGGAAAAACAAGGCACATTATGCAAACTCAATAATGGGACCAACATTGGCTCCTTCTTGGGGATGGGCACTCCCAGTGAGTTCCACAAGATCACAATGTAGACCAAGTGCCAAAAATCCATTGGGCAAGGAGTCAAAACATGCAAAGAAGCCCAAAATTGAGAAATTCCACCAAAAACAGATTGAGAAAACCATACCAACAATGGTTTCCAAGGAAAAAAGGGAAACCACAAGCCAACAACAGCAAGAACAAGGAAAAGACAAAAAAACAACAAGGGCTATACAAAATGTACAACTTGTGCATACCTCCTTTGTGGATTTAATCCAAAAAGTGTTTTAAATGCCTGCCATTAACAGGTAGCACCAGCAAATCCCCATCCAAATCCTTGAGAAAAAATGTATTTTCTCTAATCTTGATATCAATGGCATAAGGGCCTATCCATAGAGCATCAAACTTGCCATGCTTTCCTTTGTCTTCATGCCTACTATCCCACAGTAAAACTAGATCTCCAACACTGAAAGCTCTAGGGGTGACCTTCTTATCAAAGAACTTCAATTTCTCCCTAAACCTGACATGCCTTTGATGAGAAGCTCTCCTTTCTTCATCCAACTCAATGATCTGATTGATTCTTGATTCATATGGGCCATGCTCTTGATCTTCCAACTGCTGGGAAAACTGAAAAGTGGATAATTGCAGGTGTAATGGCAACAAAGCTTGAGTTCCATACACCAGTTCAAATGGACTTTTACCAGTTGCTCTTTTTGGAGTTATCCTATCAGCCCAAACTATAAATTTCAACTATTCTCCCCACTTCTTCTTGTTGATTTCCAAGGTTCTTCTAATGATCTTGAGCAAGTTTTTGTTACTTGATTCAGCTTTCCCATTCCCTTGTGGGTTGTAGTTTGAAGAATAGGTCAGATTTATCCCATATTCATTACACATTGCCATCAAATGCTTAGCTCTAAAACACATAGCATTATTAGACACAATATTAACTGGAACCCCAAATCTGCATATGATATGATTCAGCAAGAAATCCATTACCACTTGGTGTGTTGCCTTTCTAGATGGAATTGCCTCAACCCATTTTGTAAAATAATCAGTTGCTACAAGGATCCATTTGTAACCATCACTAGAAGGATATGAAATCTCACCAATAAAATCCATTCCCCATTTTTTGAAAGGAGCTTCAACTGATACATGTTACAAAGGAAGGGAACTTGAAGCTTTCAATCTTCCTAAAAAACATTTGCACTTATCACACCTTTTAACTAACCGGTTTGCGTCTTTAAAAAGAGTTGGCCACCAATATCTAGCTCTAAAAATCTTATGTGCTATCACTCTCCTAAAGAAATTTCCTCCACAAAATCCCCCATGGAAATCAGAAATCAACTTGGGAGCTTCATCTTCAGTTATGCATTTCAAGAGGACACCTTGTGGTTCTTCTAAGCTAGCCCAAGGTCCGTTATGACATATTTCGAGAAGCCAGCCTGAGGGCTCTTTTTCTTATTTTTATTTAAGTGACTGGGACAGCATAAGTGCTTGATGTAATAGACCACATCCTTGTACCACTCAGAATTCATCAATTTTTCAAGGAGATCTACCCTTTCTTCCCGAGCTGATTTACTTCTACATTCTCGCAAATTACTCTCACCATGAATTTGGCAAGACCTAAACCTCTTACCAACTTTGTTTTTGGATATCCATAGCATACTCTTGTAATTTGTTAACACATCTACATCTATTGCTTGATATATCCATGTTAGATAAGATGTCTTTAACCATGGTGTGGGGAACATAAGAAACAACCTTTGAACTCAAAATGTAGGGCCTAAAAATATTTGTTGCTTTTACTAATGCAAATTCTTGTTTCTCCATAATTGTGTACCTCAATTCAGCTGCTTGTAAATCCTTTCTAAAGAAATCAATAGGCCTCTCAGCTCCATTTTCATCCTTTTGTAGCAAAACTGATGTAATAGTAAATTCAGATGTAAAAGAGAAGATTTGGAAAGGCATCTTATAGTTTGGAGCTGCCAAAATAGGTGCATGCTTGGGTGCATCCTTTATTCCTTCAAAATATTAGATGGTAGCCTTTTCCCACTTAATAACTTGATCCTTTCTTAGCATGCTTGTGATTGGAAGAGTTAACTCAAAAATTGGAGACAAATCTTCTAATGAAATTGATTTGGCCAAAGAAATATTGAATACACTTCTTGGTTCTTGGCATAGACACCTTGCTAATTGCTTCCACTCTCTCAGGGTCTATCATAACACCTTATTTGGACACAATATGCACCAATAGCTTGGCCTTTGGCACACCAAAATGACACTTCTTTGGATTAAGTGAAATTCCATACTCTCTACATCTGATCAGCATTTTCTCTAGGTGTTGCAAATGGTCTGTTTGCTTCCTTGAAAAAATAGTCACATCATCTTGGTAAACTGCAATAAACTCATTGATATAACTAGCAAAGGCAACATCCATTGCCCTCTAAAAATTAGCACCAGCATTCATCAATCCAAAAGGCATCCTCACAAAAACATAAGTCCCCCAAGGAGTAGTGAAGGTTGTCTTAAGTCTTTCTAATTCTTTGATAACTACTTGATTGTATCCAGAGAAACCATCCAAAGTAGAAAGCATTCCTGACCCTGTCACAAGCTACAACATATTCTCCATGTTTGGAAAAGGATAGTTGTCCTTCATAGATGCTTTGTTTAGATTCCTAAAATCCACACAAAGTCTAATATCTCCATTCTTCTTTCTAACTGGCACAAGGTTGGCAACCCAAGAACATTATCTAGTAGGCTGAATGATGCCACCATCTCTTAATTTCTTCAACTCTTCTTGCATTTTCATGGAAATTAGTGGGTTAATAGGCCTTTGTTTTTTTCTAAACAGCTTAGTCTTGGTCTCAAGGGGAATCTCATGCTGAAATAAATCTTCTCTATATGCCTTCAGCTCTGAATAAGACCAAGCAAGGCAGTCTTGATATTTCTTTAAAAGTTGGGCATAGGACTATTTTTCTTCTTTGCTGAGATGACTGCCCAACTAGATCTTCCTTGGTTTTTCTTTATTTCCCAAGTTGTGCTCTTCCACATCCCTTGAAGTAGACATCTTTCTATTAATGATGCGATCAGCATTGCTAAAATTGGATTCAAGTGCAACAAGACCTTTAGGAATGGTATTTGTTTTTAATTATATAATATCCTTGTCAAACAAAGTTTATCTACCCTCATTCATGCACACCATTGGTTCCCAATCAATATTCTAACTAGCAAACTCTCCTTGGCATCATAATAATCTCAACACTTGTGTGTCATCATCAAAAATCTGCCAATGTTTCACATTATCCAGACAATTTGGCCTTGTTAGCACTTCAACATCATATTCACAAAAAGATGAAACGGTGTAATTATCAAATTTAGAACCAAGAACATCAATCTTATCACCAGCAGCATTAAGACTTCTATCATGGTAAAAAATGTTAAAGGAATCAAACATTTCAATCAAGTCCCAAATAGCATGCTTATATTGTCTCATACGCTGATTTTTTGTAGCATACAACTTTCTTACTTGCTTGAAAACCAGCTCTAAATATCCCTTAGCAACAATATACTTCACTCCATACTTCCATGCAATCCTTAACCCCAATAATAGTGCCTCATACTCAACAATGTTGTTAGTACATTCAAAATTGAGCTTGAAGGAAAAAGGAAACTCCTCTAAACTTGGGGAAACCAACACTATACCAGCACCATTTCTAACTTTGGAGAAAGTTCCATCAAATAGTAATGTCCATGGAGAACCTACCATACCAAGGAACTCTAATTTATCCATATTATTCTCTTTTCCATCAATAAAACCAATGAAATTTTCAACATCTACATCAGCAAACAACACTTCATAAAAAGCATTGTTGGGATCTTCAATCAAGTGTAACACCTTCTTTTCACCATAGAGTTTGACAAGGCTGCCCTCAATGGAAATGGTAGCACAAGACGTGTCCATTTGAACACTACCACCAACACTTGCATCCCACTTCCTTGACAAAAGCATACCCCATTTGGCAGGGGCAGTCAACAATTACAACATCAAGTTTTAAATTCTTACCGGATAGGCCACAAGTTACACTACTAACCCCTTCACACAACCAACAACCAGAACTTCGCTTAAATCCATGGTGAACACTTCCCATATGTTGCTTTTGTCACTTTGATATCCAACTCATTCATAAATTCTAGAGGCATAACATTACATGATGCACCAGAATCAAACATGCAATTGTGAAACAACCTACCTTTATGAGCAAAGTTGTGAAGAATGGATCAACATTCAATTGAGAATCAATGAAGGATGTCCCCAAATACACTTCAGGTGCCTCTCCAATATCTTCCATTGGTGGTGGTGTTTCAGGGCTAGCAATGCTTTGAAGAGGATTCTCAACAACATTTACATTTTTGCTTGGTATACTCTTTTCTTCTTTCAATCCCAAGTATTCAAAAGCTCTTTTCTTGTGTTCAGGTATTCTAAGAAATTCAATAATGGGAACACCCACTTTAATTTGGCTCAATACCTGGGCTATACCATATGGAACATTCTTTGCCAAAACAACATTGGAAGGGAAACAAGAAGGTTCATCAGATGGAGAAGTATTTTTGGTAGCTTGGCCATGGAGAGGACTGATATTTTTGCATGGGATAGTAGGGTTCTTGGCAATTGTTTCTCTTCTAGGATTATCTTTGGGAATGCTTGTGAGCAAGGGTTTCTTTGGCTTGGCTTGAGGACCAAATCCCCTAACAACTTTATTTCTAGTATTGTACTCTTTTTCTTGACCAACCACAACATTCATTAACAATTGTCTATCTTCCTCCGAAGGAATACCACCATCATACTTCTTGATCATTAAATCCCTTAGATATTCAAATTCATTATTAGGAATTTCAAAGGCCCGAATCGCATCTACATCATGAGTTTGAGGAATAAAAAGAAATGGTACCCTCTTTATGCAATCCCAAAAGGTTGCAACAGTCCTTGCACTTATCACATCTGTTGATGTTGCTACTTGTTGTGAGCCTGAAGAGCTTCCCATCATACAAATTTCATCATCCATTTGATTCTCATTATCATCATCAATATCTTGCTGGTCCATTTCACATGACAGATGAGGAAGAAAACACATGTCACACCAATCCATATCAGCAAATTCTTGAACAACAAGTAACTCTTGCAATCATAGGGTCGTGTACCACTCTATTTTCATGTGCTTGGGGTTGTCTATTTGTAGATCTAGTAGGCCCTTTACCTCTATCATCTTGTATTTGATCACCCCTAGGATTATTGCCAAACCTATCATGGTTTTGAGTTCTTTGCTATCCTTGTGAACTTTTCCCAATTCCTTTCTCGGCCGGGCTAATTTGTAGGAAATTTCGTTGACAGCCCCTACCAAAGTCTTGACAACATCTTCCAAATCAGCACCCTTGCTAGCTTAAGGCTTCTCGTGGTTTATCAGCTTCACACCATCCCTCTTAAGTGGTTTACCAACAGCCTTAATATTATTTTCAATTTCAAGTGCCATGGTGAAAGCTTGCCTCAATTTTGTAGGATTTTTGTCTCTCAAGTAATAAGATGCCGTTTTGTTAAATGCATCTACATATTTGATCAAGCAAGATTCATCACAAGGCCTCAAAATTACAGGAAACCTTCTCAATGTCTTATTATACCTTGTATTGAAATCATGAACAGTCTCATTTGGGTTCTTCTTGATGTTCTCATACTTAGATAAAAGGAACCTTGGATCTGTTTTCTCTCCATATTGTAATCTGAATGCATTACTCATCTCATTCCATGAATCAATAGAGTTATCGTGTAGAGCTTTATACCAATCTCTTGCATCTTCTTCAAGTGTATGGATAAACAACTCAATATACACATCCTCGAATTCTATCTCAAAGTATTCTATCATGTTAAAAATAGTTTGAGGTGCTGATCACCAAGATAATGGCATTGTTACCTTGGAATGTTGGTAACCTATTTCTCACATCCTGTGGGACAATATTTGGATAACCATCCATTCCTCAAAAATTTATAGGACCAAAGTTGTTTACAACAAATGGGGGTCTAGGTTGAGCAATATTGTTTGGTGGGGGTGATCTTGTAGGTGAAACAAGATGATGAGGAGTAGTAATGGGTCTGATTGGAATATATGAATGATATTTAGAATGAAAACCCCCAAAGGCTCTCTCTTGATAAAATTTAGAAAACTTAGAAACTAAAAATATAGATTTAGGAGTAATTTTTTTAAATACACAAGAAGGTCCTCACTTTGATGGAGAATGAAAATCAACAAGAAGATTGCCTAAATTAGATCTACTTGAAGAGGAATTATAATCTTCAATGATAGGCTACTCTCCTTCAAATTCAACTATGGGGATTTCTTTCCTTGCAACCAAATCACTAACCACTTTCCACACTCTTCTTCCTTCTAGTTCTGAGCTTCTTGATTCGGTGAGAAACTTCTTAGAGGAGTCCTTGGTGAAGAGGGATCTCCTTCCCTCCAGCTTGACAAATTTAAACAACAAATTTCAAACAAATTTCAAATGACAAAATGTGTTAGACAACTGGTATTTCAAGATCCCAACAGCATGGAGTCGCCACTAAGGATTTCCACCTTAGTTGTGCAAGAAAGCACTAAAAATATTCTGTCAAATGTATGCTATGAATGAAAAATTTACAAGGGTTTACAATTCAATTTTTCTTCCTTTTAATTCAACCAAAAACAATTCATCCAAATCATATAAACTGTTGTGAGATGAGAAGAGAAGGCTGAGATTGATATCCTTTATACCCAAAACATGCAGATCTCGAAGTATGAAATGATATCTCAAGAGTGTAACAGCTCAAATACCTAATCACACAAATGCTCAAACCTCTCAAATGCTTCAAAACCAGCAAGAAATTGCAAGAAGTCCCTATAAATGGCACCACTCGGGTGTTGGTATTCATATTTAATCTCCTTCACAACTTGAACAGCATCATAAACTTGCACAAGACACTTAAGGATAGATACATGGTTTGTATGCCATTTGTATCTCGAACAAGCACACCTATCTACTTGTTTGCATTCAAGAATTGAGGGAGTGGATAGCACCTTCAAGAGGGTTTTGATCTAACCCTCACTATTTTAGGTTGTGTCTATCAACCAAGGCAAGAGAACCTATATTGCAGCCCCTATATGGTAAGGAGATGGAGATGTCCTTGTGTTTTGCATATAATATGGAGGAGGCTTTATGAAAACATGATCAAATATCCATTATCCAAACTCAAAGGATTTGTCACTACTAAATGATGGAAATGTTCTCAAAACAAAGCTAGAGATGCTAAAGACATGATAAAACCCTGATCAAATTTGTGTATTTTAGTGAAAGGATGGAATTCTTTTGTAGATACATAATGCAAATGTAGGGGGTATTGTAGGTAGGATGAGTTAGTTTAAAATTAAATTATGATGAGAGATCTTGGGACAAGAGTAGATAGAGATCATCACCGCCTTTGGGAAACTTTGCAAATGAGTTACAACACCTAAACAATAGAGATTTTTCAATGAATTTGAATTGCTCTTTCAACAAGGATGTGTGCACAATGGATGCCCAAATCTGCACTATTCCATACAAACTTTGATAACGTACCACAAAGGATTGAAGAAAATATCAATGAAGCATTTAGGAACCCTTGCTAGATCATGACCTAAGGTACACCCAAAGGTTTACAAACACCCTCAATTTACAAGGAAGGTAAGATGAATTTAAATATGTTTATCTTCACTTAGTTGAATACTCTTTTGAATGGAAGATTACATATGCCTTCAAACCCTCTACAAGAAATGAGACCATGCATGACCAATAAAGATCGCAAACACAAGATTGCAACATGAGCATGAAACACAGATTGAAAACATATTGAAATACAAGTGTATGGAAGCTTTGCCAAGAGATAAAACCAATTAATCCAAGGATTTGATCAAATATATCAGCAAGGGAATGTTATTTAGACAATCTCAAAGCTTGTTGATGGATTACAGCTGAAACCAACTCAACATGATGAACATTTCATGCAAACTGGAATAAAAAATGGCTCTCAGGTAGTTTCTCCAAAAGGAAATGGACTTCTTCCTATTTTCCCTATGAAAATTCTTTCTTTTTGTCCAAAATTCTCAATAGACTTACAAAATGCTTCCAAACCACATCATATACCCTCTACCAGCTTGGATCCTTGTATCCTAAGAAAATAATAAGCCAAAGGGATCAAATTTGTTACAAAACCCTATCCATTTGATGAAAATGATATAAAACTATGAAACAAATGACTTGCCAAATGCCGAGAGATGCACAAATATCTTAAAATATTGCATGAACTCAGATCCTTATCAATCCCATGGTCACGTTTTTAGCATTTCAACATGCCGGCATTCATTTGTAATCATTTTCCACCTTTTCCCCTTGCCATTTTTAACTATGCAACTTTTTACTTTCACCTTTCACATGTTTTTCACAGCCGAGGAAAATATTTCATGAAAAACACTATAGGGCACTAAATCATCTCAAAATAATGGTGCCATTGTGTTCGAGAGGGTCTAAAGGATGTAGAATCATATAAAATTTCATGTGATTTGGTGCAAAACCGATGATTCCACACTTCTTGGAGCATCCTGGCGCCCAAAAATGAAAATACACACAGTGCCATTGATTAAAATCAACTTTAAAATTCTGCCCTCCATGTGTCTTGATGAAATTCATCATGCGCAGACTAAGAATATCTTCTTTGACTCTTGGATAAAGTGGACACGTGTCCAAATACCATTGGAAAGAGCCTCCAACCTTAAAAATATGTTTTGAACCTTTTCGAACTTTGGAAAATTTTGAAAATTTTCCCGCGAGCCGCTTGATGCATCACATGTCCTTCTCGTGGGCCTTCACAAAACTACGGGCCAATTTGATGCATTTTGCCACTTTTTTAATAAAGGAAAATTTTCTCAAAATGCTACACAGGCCCGAACACCCTCTATCTCCTCTGCCACATGGAAGTCTCCCATTCGCCGCAAGGCAGACCCTTCCAATTCTTCCCTCATTCATCCAGAGCATCAAAACTTCATGTGGGCCCGATATTTCCTTTTTACCTTTTGAAATGTGCCACGTGTCTCTGTCTTATTAGATGTGGAGACAACCATCCAAATTTTTCCACGGGTTTATTTTTAACCTTGAGGTTTTTCACTAAAATTTTGAAAAAAAATTGTTTTTTCTTTGCGTGCTCCACATCTCTTGCCACCTCTCGGACACATGTCCCTCTTTCATTGGTGGTGGGAGCTTGGCCCCAAAATTTTCTTTTTACCTTGTGAAGTGAAGTTTAAAAACTTCAAATTTCTCCAAACCTCCGTGCCTCCAATTCATCCCCATGCACACGTGTCATTTTGCTATTTGATGTGGGCCTCTAGGTCAAAATGTTTCCTTTGGCATTTTGAAGCCAAAAACTTCAAAAAATTTCCAACTATCCACCTCTCCATAATGACTCTCATGGATGCATGTCACCATCCCATTGGGCACGGGCTTTTGGGCCAAATTGTTTCTCTAACATTCTGAAGCCAAAATTTTCAAACTCTTCCAAGTCCCCACCTTTCCGGTTGACCTCCTTGGACATGTGTCACCCTTCCATTGGGTGCGGGCTTTCGGGTAAAAATTTTCCATGATGTATTGACCCCAAAAATTTGAAAAAAATTTAAATCCACCACCCATTTGATCCTCCCATGCCATGTGTCGCTCCCTCATTGGGTGTAGGCCTCCAAGTCAAAATTTTCCTTTGGCATTTTGAGCAAAAATTTGAAACATTTTCAACTCCACCGCTGCCCGCTTGATCCTCCCATGCCACGTGTCACCTTCCCATTGGGCACGGGTGCGTAGGCCAAATTTTTCCCCTGACACCCTGAGCCAAAAGACATCAAAAATTTTCCAAGTCCTCCAACACCCACCATGGCCCTCCTGTGCCACGTGTCATCATGTCATTTGCTGCGGGCCTTGAGCCAAAAAGTTGACCTTGAGAAATTTGCAAAAAATGAAGGAAAATTTTTTAAGTGACCTCCGCCACCCACTGCTCAATCTGACCGATCAAATCATGCCATATAGGCACACTAGGAAAATGCGGGGCCACAGAGCAAAATTTTCCCTTCGCCAAAAATTGAAAATTTGACAAGTTATAACATTTTTCTGACTGCACCCGGCCAATGAGAGCCTGCCATGTCAGCATAGAGTTTACAATGATAAATTTATCAGGTAGAGCACGCTCGTACGACCGTCAATGCGTGAAAAATATAAAAGATGCCCCAAAAATTTAAGTCTTTCACAAGGAAGGCAGACTTCTTGGTTTTGAATCGATTTAATCATGTTTTATCATCAATTTCGGCTTGGGGATCAAGATTTTCAACTTCTAGAAACTCAGATTTGATCCATTCTAATTTTTGCATGAACTTGACAAAGGGAATAATGGCTCAGCCCAAAAAATGAAGAAGTTAGGGCACAACAAAGGGGAAACCTGGAGATTTGTTTTAAAATGGGGTAGAATAACAACAATGAGGGCATTTTCGAAGGTATTCAGTTGGAAAATGTGAACTGCAGACCATGAAATCAAAAAATGAAACATTTGTGAGCATATTCGGTCATGGAAAAACAAGGCACATTATGCAAACTCAATAATGGACCAACAGAACCTATTTTTCATAATCATGTGGAACCATACACCACCAAACCCATAAATGGAAATTATGCCATTAGTGACCCAGATGAAGAAGATGTAGATCACGAGCCAACTACTCTCATGGAGGAAGTTCCTGACATAGTGCTTGATGAAGTAAGTATCAACCACCAATATGATCCCTATGCTGATTTATTAGCAGATGAAGAATCAGTTTGCTACTTCTAGAAGAAACAGGGTTGGGTACATATTGCATTCATGAAGAAAATACCATCATACCTCAACTTGTTAAGACATCAAGCGATACAAAGGGACTGTGGAAAATGTTCTTTGATGGCTCACGAAGTAAAAATGGATCTAGTGTAGGGGTTATGTTGATTTCTCTAGAAGGAGACAATATTTCTCTTCCTTTCGGTTGCAGTTCAACTGCACTAATAATGTTTCCAAATATGAAGCTCTTATACAAGGAATTCAGCTAGCCCAAAGAAGGGGAATCAAAACCTTGACTATCTTTGGTGATAGTGAGTTGTTCGTGCACTAAGTTACATCTCGTAGTGCATCAAAAATGATCTAATGAGGTCATACAAAAATTGGGTTTGGGATTTGATAGAATATTTCAAAGCTTTTGGAATTCATGTAATTCCCATGAAGCAAAATCAAGATACTGACAGGTTAGATACTATTGGATCCTAGTACAATGTACCTATGGACATCATGAAAGAAGATTAGCAGACAGTCAAAATGGTGGTCCGTCCCGTAGTACCAGATAATGTAAGTAGCTAGAGGTGTTTGATAGTGATCAGTAGATTATTCTCTTCCTATAACAAGAAGCAAATTTTGTTTCCAAACATCAAGATAAACTTCAAAATTCTTATGGTGATCAAATTATACAACTGAAAGGAAACAAGCTACCAAAAGGCCTAGTTACATTGGAATCCATCTTCAATTCAGATGATCAAGCCAAATGATAGAGCACTAATATGGTGGTCAAGGAGGAGGATTTTGAAGAAGTTGAGGTGGCAAGTGAAAAAATTTAAAAGTTGGTAAGGTATGCACTGCTCAGGAAAATAAAGCTTTCATTGAACTATGTCAAGAGTATCATGATATTTTCACATGGAGCTAAAAATACCTACGTGGTTTTGATCCTGGTTTAGCCCAACATACCATCAAGCTAGACCCTAAATCTAAGCTAGTTCAGTAAAAAGAGGCCGATCAACCCTAAGATTGAGCCACTAATGAGGAAGGAGCTGAACAAGCTTATCGAGGCCTGCATAATTTTTCCCATCAAACATTCCTTATGGGTAGCCAATTTGGTGCCTCGTAAGAAAAAATAACCGAGAAATTTGGGCGTGTGTGAATTTAGGGATTTAAAACATGCCTCATTAAAGGATCATTACCCCCTTCCATCGATGGAGAAAACCCTCCAAATAGTGGCAGGGCTCAAAGATTCTCTTTTCTTGATGGATATTCAGGGTATAATAAGATTTTGGTCCAAGAATCTGATCAATTCAAAATGGGGCATATACACTTACAACAAAATGTCATTTGGATTGTCTAATGCAGGAGCTACTTTCCAAAGAGCCATGGATATGGCCTTTAAAGGACTAATCAATGATATTATCTTGGTTTACCTGGATGACATAACTATCTATTCCAAGCACGTTGAAGACCATATCACACATCTAAGAAAGGTTTTTCGAAGATGCAGAGAATTTGGGGTCTCACTGAACCCTAAGAAGTGCATTTTCACAGTTCAAGAAGGAAAACTATTGGGACATATTGTTTTGGTGGAAGGAATATCAATTGATCTAGCTAGAATCCATTCCATTATGTCATTATCTCTCCCAAGTCACAAGAAAGGTCTCCAAAGTTTCCTAGGAACCATAAATTTCATGCAGAGATTCATTCCTTAGTTTGCCACATTGGCTAAACCACTCATGGCCATGCTGAAAAATAATATTCCATTCTCATGGATGAAAGATGGGAGGGAGAGTTTTGAGGCCATCAAAATGGCCATTTCCTAGGCTCCCACACTTGTCAATCCTAGGTTTGACAGGAATTTCATTCTCTATGCTTTCACAGGATAGGAAAGTATTTCAAGGATTCTAACCCAGCAAAATGATGACTTGATGGAATAACCAATCACCTTCTTCAGTCAGTTTCTTAAAGAATACAATCTCAGGTATTCTTTCATTGAAAAGTAGGTCTTCACATTCATTCGATCTCTTAAAAATTTTAGGCACATGTTATCCAATAACAAAGTACATTTGATGGTTTTCCATCACGGCATCAAAGATTTTTTGTTAAAGAAAGAAATGAACGAGAAGTGTGCAGGTTGGATCACAAAAGTAATGGAGTATGATGTACACATTAAAGTCACTAAAATTTTCAAGGGCAAAGGGTTATGCCAGCAGTTGGTTGTAGACATGGAGACCAAGGATGTAGAGGGTACCACGCTCCTAAACACCAATGAAAGTGATCAAGATGATTGGTTAACAAAGATGCAAAATTTCCTTCTCTCAGGGGTATATCCTCCAAATATGGATAAATTCCAATGATGTACTTTCTATCTCCAGTCCATTCCATATGCCTTGGTGGACAACATCCTTTTTCAAAAGGATTTGAATGGTGTTCTTCTATGCTGCATCAAGCCGGAACAGGTGAACAAGATATTGGAGGAGTTCCATAGTGGCCTATAAGGAGATCATTACTTAGCACAAACAACCTCTATGAAGATCATGCGATATGGTTACTACTTTCTATAATTGTTTAAGGATGCTCATTTCTAGGTAAGGAAGTGTAAATAATGTGCTCTTTTGATGAGTAAATAGAAGTTGGCATCTCTACCATTACATCCCGTTTAGGTGGATCAACCTTTCGTTTAGTGGGGGTTACATTTTATTGTAATGATCAATCCTATGTATAGTAAAGGAAATAAATGGGTCCTTATCTTACTGCAACATATTATTTCACTCGCTAGATGTATAAAGTGACATTGAAGGAGAGAAATGAGAAAGCTATATTTGAATTTTTAGATAATTTGATGACAAGGTTCGGTGTTCCATTTACCGTTATCTCTGACAATGCAATGGCTTTCCTCGGGTTAAAGATAAGTGAATGGGCTGTTAAGAATGGGGTCTACCTCAAGACTTTGTCTAACTACTACCTATAGGGAAACATGTTGTTTGAATCCAGTGATAATAATCTCATAAGGATTATCAAGTGTACAATGGAAGCCAACAAAAGGACCTAGCATACACAACTTAAGATAGCCCTATGGGCATATCAGATAACACCCATCGAGGTTTCACCTTTCATGCTTTTGTGTGGAAGGGAAAGAAAACTCCCACTTTATTTGGAAATACCTTCCTTGGACTTGGATTACCGGCTTGAAGTTATGGAGAATGATGCCTTAATAGTGAGGATTGCTGAACTCATAGAGCTGGAGGAAATTCGAGAACTCATCCATCCAAACATCAATACAACATCAGGCTCAGGTTAAGAAATATTTTGACAAGAAGGTATCTAAAAGGATTTTTCAAGAGGGAGATCTAGTCCTCAAATGGGATGAAGACAGGGCCAAGCCAGGAAATCATGCCAAATTTGATGCTCTCTAGAGTGGGCCATACATCATCACAAGTTGCAAAGAGGAGAATTCATTTTGTCTATCCAAACTCAACGGAGAATAATTACCCATTCATGTGAATGGGATACATCTCAAAGCTTACTTTTGAGATTGTTCCACCCTATATAGTGTTCTTTTCTTTTCCTCCAAGTGCTTTGCACATCATTTCATTTTATTTTTCTCGTTTGTGTTTGTTTTCTGTTTTGTTGTTTTCTTTTTAGGACTCCTTACCTAATGATTTGCTTAAGGCTATTGGTCTTAAAGCTTACTGTGCAAGCTTTCCTTGGAGGTCATTAAAAATGTTAATGTTTTATCCACCTTGAGAAGTAGAGGTTGAAAGTAGTCAGGAAATTTTTTAAAATCCTTTGTATGGAGGAATTATGCATAATGTTTCAAAAATTCTCCAAGTCTCGAAATTCTGAAATTTTTTAGCTTTTAGATTTAAGAGATTTTTCTATTTCTGAATTTAAATGGCTTGGGTTTGAAATTTTGTTCCAAATATCTGAATCCCAACATCCCAAAAGTCAAAATTTTCAGACTTTCGGGCTTTCGAGTTTGGAAATTTTCATTCAACAAATTGGCATTTCTTAACTCGGAGTTTCAAAGTTTGAAATCCAAAAATTTGGGGTTTCGAGCTTTAGGGTTTTAGAAAATTTGGACCCATTTTGTTTAAATCCCTTTTAGACTTATGAAGTCTGAAATCTTGAAAGTATGAATTTTGGACTTTCGGGCTTTCAAGTTTCAGAATTCTTTGAGTCATTTTTAGGATTTTTACTTTCAAACTTCCAAAGTCTGAAAGTCTAAAATTCCAAATTTTCAGAATTTTGGGCTTTCGGGTTTCAAAATTTTCATTGCCAATTTACTTTTTCATCTCCTAATCATCGAAGTCTAAAACCCTAAAATTCTAAATTTTGGGCTTTTGGGTTTCAGACTTTCGGAAGTCCTCCGTGCAATTAATTCTTCACCTACCTCCGTATAGATCGTGTTTTTATCCATTAATATCAGGTTTTCTATTTAAACTCACTTTTTCCTATCATTTTCACCTAACTTTTTTACTTTGACATTTCGTTTCTTGTACTTTACGACGTCCTTTTCAAGGTATGGTGATTTTTATTTTATTTTTGGTTTAAGGTCTTTTATTTTGTTTCCTTCTCATTTGTTTTCTCTTTGGTCTCCCTTTGTGTATTTTTTTGAAATGTAGAACCCTTTGTTCACCATGTTTTTATTTTAATTTTCTTTAGGTATTCAAATTTGTTTGAAGTATCCTCTCACCTTTCCCATGCTTCTTCTCAACAATTCTCATTTTTTAGGGTTTGGGAATCAGTATTGTTTGGAAAAAATTGTTCCTATCTTTTCAAGATTTATTTTCAGAATTTTTGGCTTTAGAGATTTCTTTCGGAGAAATTTTTGAAGATTTTTTTCAGAATTTTTGGCTTCAGATATTTCTTTTAGAGAAAAATTTTGATTTGACAATTCTTTTCGGAACTTTTCAGTTTGGGACTCTAGAGTTTTTTTGGGTTTTCAAAGATTTTATTTTGAAAATTTCTCCAACTTCATCTTCGAAACACAGGCTTGATGTCTACTTCCACTTCAAAGGGAAAAGAAAAGATGAAGTACTCATTTCTTGGGGTTGCTCCTCACTCCTTCCTATCTTCCGACTTAGGGAATATAGGGGACACCGACCTAGGGAAAATCAATTTTCCATATTTTTGGGAAAGAGTAAAGGCTCTAAATAAAAATATGGATGCAGGCCATCTACAACAATGGGCTTGACCTTGCTACTAGTTTTCCCAAATCCATGCATTGCCTAGAGTAGTTTGAGCTGCAAAAACCACTTTGACAAAGACTCCATGTAAGTCAGAGATAATGATGATAAGGTAGTAATCTGTTTGGACCCATACTTCTTCGAATATTTACTCAAAATTCATGACATTCAAGATTATGCCACAATTTTTCTAGAGTTAGCAGTGGAACATTGGGACAAGGAAGAGGATGTATGCTCAAAAATCATGATGAAAACTTATCTAGCCAAGAGATTCACCAAATTACCCAAAACCATGCATCGGTCAGATTTTATTTAGGAGGTCAGTGATCTTATTGTGTTACTAAGTAGAGTTTCAAGTCTCCCTTCTACAAAGGAATTCCAGAATGGATTTTTTTGTACATCACTACCATCAAGAAGAAAAATGATTTTATCCAATGGGGGAGCATATTAGTAGCTCCATTTTCTATCAATTGAGCAAGGTGTCAACTACGAAGACTTTCTACATGACATCCTTCCTGGTGTATGTTGTTGTTGTTATGGGAGATTTTGTTGGTTTGAATACTAGAGGTGTTTGCAGCACTTCCCAAATATATGAATTTTATCCCCAACTCACTCTAGATGAGGTAAGCGGGATTTTTGTAGAATCAGCGATGCCTTCTTCACATTTATCCTCTACAATTTTGACAAAGAGTTATACAACCAAAGGATTTTTGATGAAGCCTTCAAGGAGGTGCGTGAGTGGGGAGCCATCTATTTATAGTTCCCTACATTCACTTACATTCGGGTTCCAAGATTTATAGGTGCCCCTAAAAAATTTCCAAGGTGCCCCACTGATAAATGGGTTCTACTGAAATTGGTCCGAAAATTTTTGGATTATCATCAAATTCAAAACAAACACAACAAATTGGGAATGCATTTCCCTATTATAATTGGCAGATACACATGCCTGAGTATCCATAGGGCAAAAAATATGGATGTAGAATTTGTTGAAGTGACTTTGCGAACCTTTCATCCATGAAATAATTTTGATTATTGGGGTAAGTTTGGTGAAACAGGTCGGTCTAGTTCCCACGTGCCCTAATTGGATGATATCTAGATTCATTTTCGATATGAATACACAATGCGACAAAGAGATTATGAGAGGTTGACCTTGGATGAATTTCAGCAATTTGGCTTGGCCAATGTCCCAATGGAGGCACAAGATAATGATGAGGTTTTAGATGTGGCATACAAAAATGATAATATTTCCAATCAACCATTGTCATGGATTGATTGGTATGTAGAGGAATGTTGTAATACAAAGGAGAGGGCGGGGCCCATTCTACAGAGAACTTATAGTTGGTTGGTTACCTTGGGAATTTCACCCAAAGGAGTAGAACAACCTACAAATACCAAGGCCCCACCAACTATGATCCAATCAACACCCACAAAGGGGAAAAGGTCAACCCAAAAAACCCATATGACTCCAAGAAAGATTTCATTTGTTGTTGGTGGCTCATCTCTCTCCAAGTGTAACATACCCATTTCAAGACTTTAGAAATAAGGGAATTTTTTTAAAGTAATGTTCTCTATTCTAAATACATAATTTAGGAAACACATTACATAACATCCATTGTTATAACAGAAAACCATGTGCAGTTGTAATGACTTGGTGAGCCACCGATCTATTCATTTCATGACTCAAGCAAACTACCGATCTATTCATGTTTAACATTAAGTATTGAATACTTTTTCGTATACTATGTATACTTGGTTCTCTTACCCTATTTGGGGTATTGAGTGATCTATCTAGGAACCTATCTGAATATTTTCTACCAATACTCATCTGCATCTCGAACCTTAGACAAGGTGACATAGGACAACGTAATCAGTAGCTTGTGATACTTTGGCCAAATTTTTCTAACATATTGTTTGTATTACTCATTCCTTAACAGCATACTCATCAATTCGTAATACAACCTTCAACCACTCAATTGTTATCTATAATGTCCTTTACTGACTTCCGTCAGTCCACTTGTCCAAGGTTTAACCCTAGTTCAAGTTAACAACATAGGTTATGATAGGAAGAGGCTCACAAAGACTTAGGATATATTGGCATATTGGGTCAACCTAGGTCAACCCGTGTGCCAAGGTACCCTGAGTCCTATAGGGTTACTTCATATCGTAACTATGCTATTACCTGGGCCCCTACTGAGAAAAACTAAGTTCAAGTCCATAAGCATGTAGATCTAGATGATCAATACAGAAGGGTGTTGCCACATGTCAACTACAATGTTGTATCCTCGAGAAGATCCTAATCTTCTCAAAGTTACAACCCCATAATTGGCATGTGCCAAAGTGTCCTCTGAAAAACCTTATCAAGATGTGCATACCCCTAGGAGAATATTAATATTTAATTAATTTGGATGATTAAAAACATATTTAGCAACCCTGCCCAAACCCTAATCCAACTCTCCCTAAGTTATTTTCCAAATCAGGTTCCATTAATCCTTGGAGAACTTCCATAACTTATGATTGCTTTCGATGTTGTTAATTTTGGCTTAATAAGCAGTTACCAAAAAGAAAGGACAACAACCTCATAAGTTTTGTTTAATGTGACTTAACCATTCAAGGAAGTGTAACAACCACCTAGGTTGTATCTTAATAGACTTTATTAAATGTAGTCTATGATTATAAATCATATCTTCCTTTTTGTTTACTTTTTCATGAGAGAGGAAGAGTCTTCCTCTTCATGGTTAAGTTCTAGGGTTTAACACACCCTTTATGTCCTTTACAAATTCTAGAGTTTTTATTGTAAGTTCATTACACATCATCTTACTATATTGAATTGTTTAAATA
This sequence comes from Taxus wallichiana var. yunnanensis, assembly GCA_018340775.1. Lineage (NCBI taxonomy): Eukaryota > Viridiplantae > Streptophyta > Pinopsida > Cupressales > Taxaceae > Taxus > Taxus wallichiana. The sequence goes on from CM031242.1 coordinate 299,591,366, forward strand.
AGAACATTAAATTCTACAACTTATCTAGCTGCATCACATTTAGGGAAGTTACTCTAATTCCCTTTTTCCTACTTATCCAAGAATACTCATTTAAACATATAAATAACATGAGAAATATCAACAGGATAGGATTCCATTTCTTTTACAAAGGTACAAGATAATTTACACAACCCATGCAAGTAAATTCTCATCCTTCAATTCATTTTCAAAACTTATACATTTACAAACTTATGCATTTTAGGCTTACTGCATGACAACAACCTTCATTCAAAAGGAATATAACTTTTCTTTTTCAATACAACTCAAGAGCAAATCATAATTCTTCACTAGAATCAAACTTAGATCAGCCAATGCATCATATAATATTTTTCCATCTTTTATCACTTACGAAGTCCATCTACAAAAATTACTAGCATGGGTCAGTTCAATGAACTGAGCATGATAAGCACTAAGCCTTAAAACAAAGTGCATTCCACTAATTTTTCCAATAAAAACAACCCTACTTTAATGAAAAATTAGTATTTCATATACTAAGCATAAGTAATAACAAAAGAAGAGCATCAATGAATTAAAATTCCAAGAGAAGAACAGAGTATAACCTATAATATTTGTCTTACAAATTAAAGTATAATTGATCCTATCAATCATCTTTACCAAACAACAGAATATAACATCTCATTGTTTCCCATTCTACCAAAATAGATTAAAACACTTATCTATACTATAAGATACAAGAAGTGTTTACAACATGTTCTTACTAGGATGTTTCGTCTAACTTTCAAGTAAAGAAGAAGAGAAACCGTTTCCATTATGCCAAAGTACACAACACCCGTAAAATAGAAACAGGTGCATTTCATAACCTAAGTTGTTTCACCTTAAGATTAACTATCTTAATATCAAACATTTAAGATATTCATCAGAACAAGATGAAATGAAATCCAAGATGGAAAGATGAAACATCAACCGACTAGCAAGTTACATTCTCTTTTTTTTACAAACTAGTCATCGCTCCCCTTCTATTTCATTTCCATCAATGATAGGTGAGAGAAGGTTAACCAATTAACGATTAACTTTTTCTTAAAGAATCATCAACAAAAGATTCCATACAAATGAACTTATTCCCAACTGTATTAGAAAAAAGGCTTAACAGAAATGATCTTACCCAAAGATTCATCCCCTATAACTTAATTTAGTAAAATCCCTTTTTCAAGATATAAACAATTTAAGTTCATTTAGGAGTTCCCAAAGAAGAACAAGAACACCTTAAAGTAAGAAAGTATCTAATGAAACTTTTCTTTTAAAAAACTTCCCATTGTAAGCAAGAGATCCATTCAAATAGGAACATTAAAACAATGAAGGTCATACACAGTCCATATACACAAAAGAATCATAACTAATTCTTTTATGGGTTCTTCATTTCTTTCAAGGGACCTAACAGAAGAGAAATCCGAGTAGATACTAATGCTCAGAATTACCCAAGAGCTCAATCAAAACAATATTATTTACCATAATTTTCAACGTATTACTTCAAGAGTAAATAAAAGAATGAATTCCCAATAAGAATGGTAAACTACAAAGATGATTCCAGTCAAAATCTCATAGAGTTTACCAAACAACTCATAAGACCATGTTTCCAGTTTTCTCCATGCACATGCATCTGTTTCCTTTTAAGAGTTCAGAGTTTTTAAAATAATTCACTTCAGTAATAAACTCAATTTATACGACAAGATCTAACAACATAATTAAAAGATACTTTCTGCCCAAGATTCGAAATACCAATCTGAGCACCATGATGAGCATAAGTTCCTACCAAGATAAAAATCATTCAAATGATTATAAGCAAGTTCGGGTAACTTATGTTCCCTCTTGGTTTACATCTTTTAACAAGAAAACTAGAAAGAATCCCAACTGAACCGACACCTTGCTCAGGTTTCCAATTCCAACAATAAGAAACAATTTCCTCGACTCATTTTGCATCACATTACTCCATATTGAGTTAATATAACTTCTGCATCCTAATGCTAGATAAAGTGCAATGAATAAAATTTTAAATAGTTCAAATTAAAAATCAAGCTTCATTTTCGAATAACTATCATATCAAACCTTGCTTGACAACTGAAGTGGTTTGTAAGATCACTAAAAGAGTTCAGACTAAACACCATAAAAGTACTAAGGCCGTATTCTTAATGAACTCTCAATATAATACATAAGGTCACAATAAAACACAAACACCAACCAAATGTGGACTAGTAACAGTCCATAATATCATGATAATACCACACAAATATCATGTCGTGTTAGGGTTTTAGCAACAACAAATGTTCACAAGTTAGAAAACAAGAACCAAGCCATCTACTACTCCATTCACAGTTCCTTATTTTTATGAAATGAAACACAAGCATCATAGCACCAAGAACCCAACAATAGTTCCCAATTACCCAACAAGTTTCCAACAGAACTCGAGCTTGCTTACAAGTTTTCATAAACAAACATGAGCTCTATACCAACTCGAGATCATAAAACATTAGTTTCAATGAAACAGGTGGAACACCAGATTCTCCCAAAGAACTTAAGTAAGAATACATTGGTATGAAAGTCAACAAAACCTAACCATTAGTTACCAAATCTAGTTAAGCCAAGCAGAGTTACAGAGTCGTTCTTGCATGCATTTCTCATGTGCTTAAACAAACACCTACTATATTTTAAACCAAACCACTTTTGCAAAGGATTCAAAACCAAGAATTCAAGATTTAATAAAATCAGTAACCAAACAACCAGGTACATCATGCAATGCATAAAACTCACAGAGAAGAGTTGCTTTAATGAAAACACTTAGAGGAAAGCAAGAGATTTTAATAGTTAGAGCCTATCATGCCTGATAGTGTCTTTTTCAAATCAAAGAAGACCTCTAGCCGAGCTTACTACTTCTCCTCTTCTCCATGAAAGATCAAACAACCAGATACCTCTTATAAATTCCATGAAATCAAAATAGATTTGAAACTTCAAAAATAGCCATGAAGTGTAGTTCAATCTTGGTTCAAAAACCAGAGAGCATGCAGAGTAAAAATCGAGAAAACATGCAAAGTGAAACAACCCAAGAAAAATCCGCTAGCATGCCTACCAAGATGGTTTGGGCTCATAAACTAAAATAAATTAATTCCATTAATTCCAAATATCCCACCTAATCTTCCTTGCCACCACCTGCCAAGTCTGGCGAATGCCAAGTCAAAAATAACATGTATTTCCATTTTAGTGATACTGCCACCTAAGCCTCCACCAAGCCAACTAGCCCCTACCAAAGCTGGTAGTACCACGTACATTAAAAACCTTATCAACATCATAAATTCCTTAGGAACTGTTGCCAAAATACATGCGACCACATAAGTCCCCATTCATGCCCAATAGTTTAGGATAGATTACTTGCTTAGGTTAGATCTTAGGTAGATTAAAGTTTATACCTTAGGATATAACACTAACAACTAACCTCCACCATAGGCCTTAGCAAATAGGTTTAGATAATTCCACATAGGTAAATAATTCAAAATGCCATAGTTTAAAGCACTAGGTTAGATCACCATATAGCCTTGTAGTAATAGGTTCAAGTTTAGTTTTAATACCTAGTAACCTTTCCAATTCCCTTAGCACCAAGTTTGGGTTAGAATCAAAATTATATCAAGTAACATAGCTTAGGTAGGAATTATTTTTACCTAGCTTAGGATCCTGTAGGTTAGTCCTTTATAGGATTTTGGTTCTCTCCTATGCCATGAACAGGCTAAAATCCCAATTACATCAGTAATGACCTGCCATGGTTGATCTCTAAAGACCCAAACAAAACATACCACTGAATGGAAATATTTTCACAAAAAAAGAGAATTAAAGAACTTGTATCTACCAAGTTCAGTCCATATGATTCTTAATTCATGGAATGCCAATTCATCATTTGTTCATTCTGAACAGATTTAAAACATTCCTTGGATCACTAAAATTGATCCAAGGATGAGTCGGGTAAATAGATAAGTTTACAACTCTTAAAACCAAATTGTAATCTCACCTACAAGAAGTGAAAAATGAATTTAGGAAAACTATTCCAGTTCAGTCAAAATATCTTAAGAGCAGAAAAGACTTATCCACACCAAGCATGATTTCCCAAAGTCAAAAGAACATATCCTAAAAAGGAAAATCACATGCCAACACTTGAAATGCAAAGGAGGAAAATAACAACTGTTAAGGGTGTTACACCAAGGCTCCTACTTCCAAGACCATGTCTCCGCAACACCCGTGATAGAATTAGTTGACATCAATGACTCCCCTAGTATCTCCCAAGATCCATCACATCTTCTTCCTCCTCCATTGTCACTTCCAATATCAGTTCCTTCCACTTCCACAATCATTTCTTCCTTCCCATCCCCTTCTATGGCCCAAGTATTCTCATCACTTCTAGTTCTATCAATGGGAAGATTTTGGGTCACCCATTTCCTCTTGACTTCCATTAACACTTCCATTTTCGTTAATCATACCCTTTAACATCATTCTATCAACTCCTATGGCTGTCCTTACATCCATGCCATCCATCATTGCTACTTCTGCTCAAATACCAGCCAGTGTTTCTAGTGATCTTGTTTTAACCAATGTTTCAAGTATTGGATCCACTGCTCCATCTTCATCACTTTAGCCATACTAGAATGGCTATTTACTTAAAACTGCCAAGAAAAATAATAAGGTTCCTCTACGGAAGATGTTATAGATCTTAGCATATTGGAGCATATACCCAAGAGATAGACTAAGAGACCAAGAACCGTGTCAATTTTGATAGTTAACCCATTTAGAGAATGGGTGATAGAAGTTGGAACCCTCATTTAGGGGAAAACTAAAGAAACAATCATAGTTGTGAATTATCAAATCTCAAAATTCTCATTGGGAAAGGCCACTCATGAAGGAGCCAAGAAATATGTGCACACTGCTCTTGGGGATCTTTTGGAAAAATATGAAAAAAGGTAAGGCCAACAAATATGAACTCAAAGCCAAGGTCGAGTAGCTCACTACACACGTGTCATAAATTAACCCAACCCACTTCACCATCAAGTCTCAACTACTACGGCTATGATGAGTTCATCTATAATTGATGATATTTCATATCATGAGCTCGGGAAGCTAGGCCGGAAATGTAGATTAATTAGTGGATGGATGGAGAGAATTCAGGAGGAACCTAATTCCTTAATCAAGGAGGCTGTCAAAATATATAATGATCTGTTGGTTAGGAAAGTTGTTATTTGTAAAATGGATGAGGCCTTTTCGAAGATAATAATAATTTGAATTTAAATTTGGCAACATGGAGTGAGATCAGAGAAGAAGACACTGACTTGCTTCTTTAAGAAGATGTGATCGATGATGCCTCAAAATTATTTGAATACCAAAAGGCCATGGAATTCTGGTGCCAAGTATTGTAGGATTTGATCAAGAAATTGGAGGAGAAATGAGTGGAAATCACGGATGCCTTGAATGACATATCAAAAGAATTTGATATTGCCAATTGTAAATTCTTCAATGAAAACATCAACAGCCTTCTTGAAGATAAAATTAAGGGAAATTTCAAGGATTTGGTGAAACGTGACGATGAGGTTAGTAAAAATTTCAATAGTGACTTCATTGACTGATTGGTCTTGTGCCAAAATTTCATAGGGAGACTGAAGAAAGTTATGAATTAATTTTGAATAGTTCCAGCCAAGATCACAAAGGAGGTCAAGATGGCAGATGTAGTGAATCCCTATGAATTTGGTCTTGTAGATGAAGAAATTCATGGAATTATCAAGTGCTTCATTGAGTATAAGCACCGAATAGCTATGTGGGAAGGATAAAAACATAAACTTGCAAGAGGGGAAGGTGTAGGCTGAACTAGGCCAAAGCCGAGTGGCCATGGAGGGTCAAATCCAAGCTCGGATCGGTCACATTTGTAGGGTTGGTGAGTCAACCCTTGTAATAAATTTTTCTATTTTTATGGGAGCATGTTCCCTTAATTTAATGACATTCCTATTTTTAGAAAATGTTAGTTAAGGAACAAATTGTAATGGCTCATCCTAAGAACTTATAAATATATTCAAGTTAGTAGAGAGATTATTTTCGGTAGGAGTCGCTATTCAAGCTTGGAAGAGTGCCTCAGATATTTCTGAAAAATCCTTTTAATTATATTCAGAGTTATACCTTGCTATTGGAAATCTTATTTATTGTGTTGAATGGTTAATCAATGTTTACTTTGTGAATTTACAATTCCTTAGTGTGAGTGATTATCTTATCTTTATTTCAGGTTATCTATTTCATGTTGTAAAGGAATAATATGACTATATTTTATGTTAGTTGTGAAAACCTTATTTTCCTTCTGTATTAAGTTATGTCATCATTATCCCTAGTTACAGAAATAGATGTTTGGCATATGCATATGTGGTTTCCTCATGATAAATTAATTGTGTATTGAATGTAATTTGATCTATCCTTATATATGCTCAAGTTTAACGAAGGAACGTATGCCCCTGGTTTGTGGTATTTTGTACCCTTTCAAGTGGCGATAGGTGAAGGTGGTTAGTGATGCAAGCATCCCTCCCACACTAACCCTTCCACGATATTAAACATTCCTTAATTTGGTGCATCACTACCCTTAGTATAGTTTAGTTTCGTAAAATATATTTCTTTAAAACTCATGAAGATGTTAGCTTAGGATTAGATGGTCATTTTATTACACTTGGAGTAGTAAAGCATTCAGTTTAGGAAGATGAATATGGCCTTCTCTAGAGGTTCACTTTGATCCCAAGTCCCATAGCTTGAGAGGTGATCCCATGTGTCCCAATCACACTTAAATTTCCATTCACGATCTAGAAAATGTTATACCCATCTTTATTTTCAACATTTCATGTACTTCAATTACTTTCTAAGAGTTATGGCATATACAACATTGACAATTTTAGTTATTCATATAAAACGATCAAAAATTAAAATTATTTATCTCTGAAAATAATTATTACTCCTAAATTAAATTACATTTTTGTATCTTAAAAGTTTGGTTTATCTTTATTTTCAATATAAATCTACAATTCCATGAATACCAACATTTATGTGTATCACATTATAGACATATCAAGCAAGTGGAAATAATAATAAATATTGATTTATATTTTGTATTATTTATTATCCATTGTAGACAAATCATAAGATTTTAAAATATATAAAGATGCGTGATAAGATAAATTAATCATAGATGATATATTTTACTAATTTTATTCACATGTAATAGAGATACTAAAATTAGTAATCGAATCATTTACTCATTTCAAGTATATAGTTAGCATTGGATGTTAAACATATAATAATTGTACTCAAATCCATGAATGTATTTTAGAGTCGGTAGCCAACACTTCACAAGGTTATGCATGTTGGAACTTCACCTAGATAGATTTCTATGTGCTCACCCAAAGCTCAAACAACCTATCGAGTTCCTCCTTTGTTTCACTTGTCAAGATTTAGTTAGCATACTTAAACATTATATCATGAATGGAATAACAACAAAGTATAGCAGAGACAACACATATAATAAGGAAACTAAAAACTTTAGACAATTAAGATTAACATTTGGATCTCTATTACATCACTTCCATCATTAATAACAGTAACAATCCATAAAAAAAATCCATGATAAGCATAATCCATTCTATTGAATAAAATCATTGATTAAATTCATACATGCATACATAATAATCACATATCTCTCCTAGCACTCTTACATTCATCTCACATAATCCCCTTCTTAAACGAGTGCAACATCTATTTATATAATGTGGGGAATTTCCCTTCACCACTTACATGATTTATTTCTAACAATAGATATCCTTACTATAGTTTGCATAATCCGCTTTAACTCTAGATTAACCTATCAATAGATTGGCCTCCTCCATGTTTTAATTATATAAATAGATGTTTTTCGACATGTGTTTTACCTTATGTCAGTGTTTTATCCTTTCTTTTCCTATTTCTAGACATTTCTTACAGGATACGTCATGTGTGTTTTTCCTATTTTTAGCCTTATCTTAGAAATAGGATAAGTCCCAAATGTGCATACATGGACCTTTGCACATTTTACTCATTATCCATGGTGTGCACACCTTCACAAGCTAACCTATATTTTATTTTTGCTACTTTTACACACCATTATGCATGTGATTTTCATCCTCCACATATGGCTAGTAATTAGCCATTTCTACTACCCAATATTACTTGACACTAGGATTATTATCCTTACTTAACAATAACACCCTTCATCATCATTCACCTTCTCCTTCATTTTTTAACCACCACATCCAAGTATGAGGTCACACCCCCTATAGTATCCATCCTATGCATTACCATTGGAATTAAACTCTTCAAATTCATGGATTTTATTATCCTCACTATATCTTTATTATTTAAATATCTTATTTTAAATAATATCACACACACATAGTTCTCTTAGACACCTCACATTCACCTAGTCATGGCCAACTCAACCTAAGACCTATTCTTAGTAAGTTGCCATAACTAACTAAGACTTACCCAAACCCTAAAAAAATCAATGCCTACATTCCCTCTAACCACATTGCCATTCCCTCTAACCACATTCCTACATGCTCACAAAGCTCCAGTCTAATCCATGGGTTAATGACATGAGATCTAAGAGGAAATCAAGAGGTTCTCCCTAGTTTAGTAAACTTAGGAAATCCCACCTTGACCAATGCTGGTTACCCCTAACCATCGCTGGTTAAGCTGAAACCACCATCGGTTACCATTTTAACCCCAAAATAACCTTATTCTCAAGGTTGGAGGTTGGAAGTGGGAAGTTGGAAGGAAGGTTGGTGAGCATTAACACATCTAGAGAGATAACACATCTTGAGAGAGTGAATTCGGTGAGAACCACACATAAGGAAGGAGATCAAGCATCTTTTCTGCCTGACCATCCCGACCATGATTGATCTAACCAAGCAAAGAGGAATGTACATGCAGCCCATGTAGAAGCTTTCCTTCAGTTGGTGATCACTTTGCACCTTCAAACCCCTCATCACACCTCCATCCCTCACTCACAAGGCATTTAGGACCAGAATCAAGTAAGTATAATATCATACTTTTTTGGTTTATTTCATTTCATCATCATTTTATCATCTATTGTTTACCTAGCCACCTATTGACCTTCTCAACATTTCCACCTCCATATACCCATTAAAACCTCACCAAATCCTACCCCAGTCACCCAATACCTCATCCCGACCAACCAAAGTCCTTTGTGTAATCACAAAGGAGACCCAAAGCTTGTTCTGTGGCATTTCTAGATTTCCACAGTAACCGGCACCGGTTACACCTGACCGTCATTGGTTACCCTTAACCGACATCGGTCTCTGTATTTCCCATACAGCCTAAAACAGAGACCTACCCACCAAATTTCATCTCACCCTCATCCACCTGTGATCTACTGAGACCTCTGTCAAACTTAGAACCCAAGAACCAATCATTTGACCTTTGGATTCTATTCTAGCTTAGCCTGTTAGATTAGATCTATTTCTTATTGTGTTTTAAGTGAGATACCTAAATCATTTCAAATTACAATAGGATTTACTTTGTTTACAACATTAAATTGTTTAAATAGTGGACTGATAGCCATCTAGGAAGTATCACACTTCCCGGATCTAGCATACACTAGGCAGTTCACTACCCATATTGTTTAATTCCTTCTGGTGGTCTTGCTTTGCATTATAGGTAGTTCCTCCTAGCCAAAAGGAAGCTCTCATGATCAGTTGTGGATTCGGAAGTCATACGTGCGCAAAAACCCATCAACCAACATTTGAACAAGTATTCCTCCTACACCCGTTACCCTATTTGTTTCATCAACACTTCAAAGAAATGATCTAAGAATCAGGTGAAACATTTTGGCACACCGGTGGGACCCATCCGGGGTTCCTTGCATTTCATTCATTCCTAGGAAAATTTGTGTGTTTGTTTCCCTTCTGAAAAGCATACACACTAATTTTCTTCCTTGGTAACCCACCTCTTCTTTCTATTTGCTCTAAAGGAAACTTTTCTTTTGGTGTAATTAAAAAGAACCATTTCTTCATGTTTTCTGCATTGTAGTGAAAGAGCATCCCTCTTCCTCTTCATCTTATTGTGTCATCCAATTTCACATCTCGATTTGGGCTTAAAAATAAGTGCATTGCATTCTGATTTATCGCATTAGCTCACATTAATTGAGGGCAACCTATATGTTGGAAGTCATGCCCAGCTGATGGTTGACAAATGAATCATAGAAAAGCACTTCTTTCCTTTTCTCTTTCTCTGAGTCTTACCAAACCTCACAAAAATTCAAAATACATACATTCTTAAACAACATCCTACCTGGAAGAAGTTGTAGGTGATCACATGATCATGGTATAGTGGGCACTAACTCACTTTGCTCTGTCGAGTCATACTTCAGAGTGAAGCCCGCCCCCACCATAACATACCTGAAACCTCACCTTTTAGATCTCCTTCTTTGTAGGAAGCCATCCTCACCAAAAAAACTCTATTTCACAATTCATGTGTCAGTCCTAAATAGCATAAGCTAAACAAACATAATAGAAAAGGCACTCCTAGGATCACATTTTTCTTAGTGTTTCTACTTGGCTTGTGTTTTGAGGTGAGAGATCACGTTCTTCACTTTTTTGTTCATCCTTGCATGCTCCTCATCATAGTTGGTGTATTCCAGCTTCACCTGAGTGTGCTGGGCCATATCATCATCATTCTTAGAATTTTGGGTCTGATTCACACCATATTTTAATTCACAACCACTTTTCTTTCATCACTATTTCAATTTCACAGTAACCATCGTCGGTTACCTCTGACCCATCGGTTATACCCAACCGACGTCGGTTCAGGTCCTTTTGCTAACCTACTCAAAAGGACATTTTTATTCATTTTCTTCCACTTTTCATAGTCCTATCACTACCATCATACCCATTGACATTGTAAACATCATCAGATTTGGCATACCTGTCAGATTTTCACCTTCTACCTTGTTTTTCACTCACTGTCCATTTTCTACGGTGGTGAGCGGTGGTTACCCTAGACCAAGCGTCGGTTTTCCCTAACCGGCATCGAGTTAGCTATTTCACATTCCAACCACCATTTGGTACCTAATCCACTTTTTTTCACTAGATTCACTATTCTGTTGTTCTCTATGTCATTTTACGAGAGAAGCACCCTACTGATCGATCTTGGTTCACATGGTGCTGACCGAAGACAAGCAAGCACACTCGTATTTCATGCCAGTTGTCAACCACTCCCACCTAGTCCTTCACCACCTTCCATTTTATCACCAGCCATGGATCCCATCTAGCCTATTACTATCACTACCGGAGATGAGGAGTTTGCATGACTCCTTGACCAAAACCCTACCACCTTGCAGTTTTACCTTTCCCACTCATCCACTCGAGATGCCTCGGGTCAGTTGATATACGACATGCCCATATCTATCCCCCGACTCTCACTCCCACTCCCACATCGGCCCCATCTGGCTCCATGTTTCCCACATCTACCTTACCCCTAGTTGTTTTGTAGCTAGGTCCTATACCCATTATACTACCACTACCACGCATCTCTTACCTCCTGTGCACCCGTTACATCCACCATACCCGTGACAACTACCCCAAACACAACCTCATCACCCCTAATGTCTCACACATACCCATAGCTACATTACCACCTCCAGTGTTGGTGACCCCTACCCCATTTTAGAATGTGGTCCTTTCCATTCCACAATCATTAGCCCCTATTGCCACTAGGGTTACCACGACCCTTCCACCCCCATATACATACTACCAACAACCTCCATTTCATCCATTATTCATTTTGGGTACGTACCCCTATTTCACTACCTTCTTCTCAATCAACCTACATGGCAGCCCCATACACTAGAGTGCCACCCCTGTTATATGCCCAAAACCAACCCTCTCACACTGCTAGGAGGCACCCAATCATCATGCAACCCACCAATGACCTAATTAAATTGATGTTGGACAAGATGCAGACATTGGAGGCATCGGTTTCCAGCTCATAACACTCTCACCTATGATGAGATTTGCAATGAGCCCATTCACCCATCCATTCCTATCCGCTCATACCCCGTGCATTGGGAAATGCCTAAATTCAATCATTTCAATAGAAAAGAAGACCTGCAACAACATTTGTGGTCATTCAAACATGGGTGTTATCTGATCGCTCATGATGATGCCTTGCTCTTGAGAACCTTTCCCATGTCCCTCACTGGACCTGCATTAGATTGGTATAGTGGGTTACCTAGACACTCTATATTCTCATTCAATCAGGTAGCCCAAGCCTTCTTGGATCATTTCTCTATCAATATCATCAAGAAGGTTACCATGACCGATCTATACTCCACACGTCAGTATGAGGATGAATCTATCGCAGATTTTGTCACTCGTTGGCGTAGCTTGATCAACCAACTTACCTTCCAACTGACCACAAATAGAACTCATCGAGCTCTTCACATGGGCTTGTGCTAGACATATCTCACTGACCTTGTAGGTCAAACCTTCGAACATTCGATGAAGCATTCACTATGGCATGAAAGTTAGAGATTGGGCCATCGAAGAGAAGAAAATCCAATTACGCAATAAGAATTTGGCATTCAAGTCGAATGATACCTCTTCTTCTTCCAAACCACAAACCAATTATTCAAAAGCTAAGGGCACCACTAATGTAGTGGTACTCAAGGCTGGCCCAACTCATCCATCAAATCAGGCTACCCCTCATCTAATCTCTCACCTATCCAGACTTTTCAATTAGATGAGAGAGCAGTGGAAATATACCCCAATTGGGGAACCTTACTCTTCTATCTTAGAAAATCTTATCAAAGCCAGAGCCATCACTCTTCCACCCATAAAACCACACACTGGTTTTGACCCTACTCACCCCATGCCCGCATGGTATAAAGAACATGATTTTTATAATTATCATCGAGTAAAGGGTCATAGTGATGGCAACTACATCACTTTCAAAAATATTGTCCAAGAAATGCTCGAGAAAGGTGAGTTAACCATGGATAATCCTAATGCACCTGCCAACCAAAACCTACACATCTTCAAGAAACCATTTCCCAACCATGCCCCTTCATTTGATCAAACCGGTGAGACCTCAACTCATGATACCCATACCCATGAGGTTCACGCTATCTTTAATGATGTACATGTCACCTCCCAATTACCCCATATTCCTTCCATAGAGGAGATCCTAGCCGAAATCCTCCTTCACGTGGAACCAACCTCCCTATTCCTTCACCAATAGAGGAACACCTTTCATCTCCTTCATCACCTACGGAGGAGTCTTCCGCTAACATTGAGACCATCTCACCCCTGGCTTCACCACTTAGAGAACCTTTACCCACAGTACCTCCTCCACCCATAGAGGAGCACCCATTACCTCCTCCACCCATAGAGGAGCACCCATTACCTCCTCCACCCACAGAGGAGCACCTATCCATTCCTCCACTTATAGAGGAGCTCCCATCATCTCCTCCACCCATCATAGACCCAGTTGAGATACCTTTTGCCTCTTGGTGAGCATTCTCCATCAGCTACCCAAAATCCTATCAGACCTACTTTTGGCTCTCTTACCCGGAAGTTGAAGCTAGCCAATTCCCCATCTCTAAGACACATTTTACGGGAATTTCCATTAGGTCCTCACCAACTCCACCTACAGACATGTGTCATTCTCATTTGGTTGATCACTTAGATTATGTGGATAGGGCTCTACTATGGGGGCACCTTTTACTTCCCATCTCAACACAGATGCAGAGATCCCCTTTGATACCTCCACTATCTACCCAAAAATATTTTGACCAATCAAACCAAACAACCACCTCTATCACAACCCCTTCCATGACACCTGTTATAGCTCAAACCACACCCTTACCCATAACCCGACCTACATCTAAACCCAAATCCACACATACAACATCTTCCTCAACTAAACCTATTACCACTTTAGGGGTCACCCCGACCACCAGCCTTACTCATCCACCTATTAAAATGGATTTAGCTACATCCTCCAAAGTCAACACCACACCTACTCGACACCCAAATAGAAGCACCAAACCCATAGAACTCATACCCACCCACACCAATCACACCTGCACTTGTCCCATCTATCTTAGGACCTCAACTACCCAACATGGTCAAGAAACCTCCACCCACCAATAAACCAAAAACACAACAGCCCATTCCTTCCTCACAAACCTCTAACCTACCCAGATGCCCAACCTGACTTACACCTACACCTGCAGCCTCTTTACCACCCATACCTCAATACCCTCAGCTATTGCTTCACTACCCACTACACTTAGTCGTTGTCTCTCTCACACCCAAAGCATGACCCGCGTCATCTACCTTCACAGCACCCCCATTATCCCCGTGGGTAACTCGCCCTCTTCCTCCATCTACTTTTCCTTCTAGACCTGTATACCCACATCACCTTTACCAAGAAGGTGGTGACCCAAAAACAAAACTCCACTACCCCACAATAAGGTAGTCAAAACAACCACACACCCTCCTACCCATCCATCTACTATACCCTACCTACCTACCTAAACACACACATGACCCTGACACCTAAAACCATGCACACCCAAACCCATAGCTCGATCCCCCTCCTCTTTCAAAAACCATTCCTCGACAATCAACCACACCTACACCCAAACCCATGTTCACTTCCCATTGTGATCCACTAGGGTCTTATGCCAAAATTTTAACCAACCTCCTTGAGACTTCTGTCATCACATTACCGCCACTCAGACCTTATGACCCCCTCAAACCCAAGCCAAAAGGGTTTGATGATACTAAAATTTGTGCATACCATCATGTGCCAGGGCATGATGTGGAGAACTATAAGGCCTTGAAAACCATCCTTATCAATTGTGTCCACCAGAAACCAACTTTGATGATGATGACCTTCTCGATGAGGATCTGCTTCACTGACACCCATTCCCCACTTTGCCCACTCAACAACCACAACCTCCACCCTCACAACTCCTAGAGCCACCCCCAAAATTTGAAATTAACATGGTTTGCATTAGAGAACTTGCCACACCACCACCCAAATGTCATTGTGCCCAACTCACCTCACGGAGGTTTTCTCCTCCGGTAGGTTTTTCCCTTCATGTCATTATACCACTCATCCTACACCTTCTCCATTTTCCAACTCCCCTCAAATCAACATGATACACATCACTACACATGTCGAAGGAAGGGTAAAGAAAAGGCAACTGACCCACCAACCAATCCTATACCCAACATACCATCTGCACCCATACCTAAAATAACTATCTGCATGCCCCACGTACCCCATTTCTAATGGTGTCACACATCACACCATGCTCAAACAATTACACCAATCTCCCCTCAAAATGTCCCTATATGACCTCATTCAAACCTTGGAATCCCATCATCAAGCTCTCATGGAGGTTCTTCAATCTATTGAGGTTTTACCCAATGACCCTACACCCGTAGCCTCCATTATCACACCCCATCATGTAGCCTCTCTCACCAAATTACCATCTTCATCTTCACCCCACCTTGTTCACCAAGTGGCCTCCCTTAGCTTCTCAGAGGAAGAGATCGTGCCACACCAAAATGATGACCCGGACCCAGCCCTCTTCATCTCTGTCCACATCCACATCGATGACATATGGGTATGCCATGTGATGATTGATGGGGGCACTAGCATTAACATCATTTCATCCCATGCATTCACTCAAATGCATACCTGACAATTACATGCATAAACATCTGGTCATGTTGCGTTCATTCAATGATGCTATCACCTCTACACTAGGCACATTGTCATCCTCCACATTCGTGTGGGTCCCCACACTATTCCAGGATTGTTTTACGTTTTGGAGGGAATTCCAATATAACTTGTTGCTTGGTAGACCTTGGATCCATGTCATGGGTTGCGTTCCTTCCACTTTGCATCATTGTGTAAAGTTTGAACATGAAGGACACACTTATACCATTCAGCTGACCCATCACCTTTCAAAACATGCAACATGCTTTATTGACCCAATGATGTGCTCATACCTATCAAGCGTCATCTACCTCATGACCATTACCACTTCACTACACCTCCACCTACTAGTCTGCCACTTTACTTCTACCGCACATACCTCCTCCATTCCTACCGCTGCCATAACCTCCATGGTTGACCCATCAACTTCCCAATCCATTAACTCCACCTCCGCATCGACCTTCGACACATTATCCATACCAGCTACCTACATACCAACCATTGATCCCTTGGAAGGTGTTTTCAATGCCTCACTCTGGGGGAGTACACCTATATAGTGTCAACACATTCCTTACTCCGCAAGAGTATGGAAGTCTTCACCAACACCCTCATTATGATCACCGTATAGGAGAATGCCTCCTTTATGGTCCTCCTCATCTTCGTACTAGTCTCACCTATGGGGGACTTGATACTACCACTTACACACCTGAACCACCATCAAAAACCTTCCCATTTTCCATTGGCTTCAATCACTTACCAATCACCATTTTTCCCACACCTTCCTACACTGATGTGCGTGGAAGGGTTTTGGTTTTGGATTTTATGAGCAAGGCCGCCATACCATTATTCCATGTACCACCCACAAACATAACGACCAGTAGTGGTATCGGCTTCCCTGAACCACCTACCAAATAGGCCCACATTGAACTCATTAAGGACACTAGCTCTTCTCCACCTTCTTCACCCACTCCACCTTCATCACCATCCTCACCGATGGAGTCGATGGATCCTGAATCTATCCCTCCTAAATTTTTTTTCATAAACACCATTTCCTTGGGGCCTCTGACTTATCAACGTGAGGTGAGCCCCTTCCACTCTTCCCTTCTTGTATCCTGAAATGATCGATGATGACACACCTATAATTAACGTCATTCAATGTCAGGATGATGAATCCATACTCACCTACCTTGGTGTAGAAGACTCATATATTCATGGTCATTACCCTCGAGATCATGTAAACCATGTTGAATGAATCGACTATCGAGATCAACATTCATACTCGGGGATGACCGCACATCCTAAAGATCAGACAATATTTAGATGCTGTTGAATAGGAAGCCATCACTTCTTTTCTCTAGAGATCATAACCATGCTTTCACTTGGTCTTACATAGACATGCCCAGTATTGACCCCACCATAGTGGTCCACAATATTGTAACCATTCCGATGCCAAACCCATCAAACAAAAGATGAGGAAAATGCACCCTCGCATTGCTCTTCTCGTCAAAGAAGAACTTCAGTGCCTTCTTTTCATTTCCTTCATCTTACCCATTGATTATCCTCATTGGATTTCTAACATTGTCCCTATCACTAAAGTGATAGGGGGACTCCACATTTGCATGGACTTCCATGACCTCAACCTAGCCTACCCGAAAGATGACTTTCCCTTACCCGGTATTGATCAATTGGTTGACCTCACCGCTGGTCATGAGATGTTATCACTCATGGATGGCTTCTCGGGTTATAACCAAATTTTCTTTCCCCAGAAGATCAACACAAGACCTCATTCATCACCCCTTGGGGGACCTTCTGCTATCGAGTCATGCCTTTTGGCCTTAAAAATGTTGGTGCCACATATCAGTGGGCTATGACTTACATCTTCCATGATATCATGCATCGCATATTGGAAGATTACGTGGATGATCTCTTGGCCAAATCTAAATGTCGCTCTGAGCACCTTGCCATCCTTAAAACCATCTTTGACCACCTCATTAAATATTACATCCACCTTCAGCCTAAGAAGTGTGTCTTCATGGTTCTTTTAGGAAAGCTCCTAGGATTTATCATTTCCCTCCATGGTATAGAAGTTGACCCTACTAAAGTCAAGGCCATTCTGAAATGCCTCCACCTACTAACCTTTGACAACTCCATAGTAGCTGCAAGGTAAGTTGTAGTCCATTCACCATTTCATTTCACAATTATCTGATCGGTGTCAACCATTTCATCATCTACTCAAGAAGGATGTCTCCTTTAAATGGGATGATGACTATCACAAAGATTTTGAGGCCTTAAAACAATACCTTCTCCAACCACCCATACTCATCCCACCTAAAGATGATCAACCTTTTTACCTATACATATCCGCTATTGATCATTCCTTGGGAGCCATGCTCGCTCATCGATGAACAACACAGGGAGAGCGGTGGTTTATTACACAAAGCCATACTCTTTTGGACTATGAAACCTTGATACAACCATCCCAAAAAAATTTTTTCTTAGCCTTAGTCTTTCATTGCCACCAAACTCCGTCATTACCTACTCAACCACAAAACCTATGTTGTGACCAACACCGACCCCTTACACTTCATGTATGCCAAACCTTATCAAAATCAGCATGCCACATGATGGCTTATGCTTTTAGCTGATCTTGACCTTGAATTCATTCATCAAAATTCCATCAAGGGCCAAGCTATCACTGACCAATTGGCCAATACACCTATTTACGGGGATCAACCCTCTAATTTTGACTTTCAGATGAGTCAATTGCTACCCTTTCCTGGATGAACCCCCTTACCAAATGACACTCTTCTTTGATGGTTCCAAGTGTCAGTGTGGGGGTGGGGCTGGTATTATCCTCATTCCTCTTGATGGAGAACCCATGCCTTTGTCTTTCAAACTAGATTTTGAATGCACCAACAATATTGCCGAATATGAAGTGCTCGTACTAGGTCTCAAGCCACCTATGCCCTAGATGTCAAATCAATCAACATCTTTGGTGATTCTCAATTGGTCGTGAACCAAGTCAATGGTATGTACCAATGTCGTAATGAGATACTTCAAAAGTATAAACATCATGTAGACATACTTTTGACCACCTTTGATCGTTACACCCTTCAAACCATCCCACGTTCAACCAACAAATTTGTAGATACCATGGCCTGCTTAGCTTCCCAAATACCCACTTCACCTCGATTCTATAATCTTTGTCACCATACAATGACTCCAATCACCTTCTTATTTACCTCATGATGTTTACTGATCGGAACCACTACCCCTGACCTGAGTGACCTTTGGTATAAACAATACTCAACTACCTTTCTCTCTCCATCTTACCTCTGATCTCACCCGTAATGGACAACGTGCCTTCCTTAAAAAGGTCTCTCATTACGTCATTCTGAGGGGACTCCTCTATAAATGTGGCTTTGATGGTATTCTCTTACGATGCCTCACAAGTTCTGAAATTCCTTATACCATTAAGGAGGTTCATGATGGCATATGTGGAGGTCACTTTAGTGGCCTTGTTGTTGCTAAGCGTATTCTTTCACCTAGGCTATTATTGGCCTGACCCTTAACCATGATTGTTGTGACTACATCAAATGTTGTGTAAAATTCCAACAACATTCCAATCTTCATCATACACCTAGTCATGCCTTACAGGTCACTCGTGACCTTTGGCCCTTCTCTCAATGGGGTTTGGATCTTGTCGGAGAAATCAATCCTCATTCTTCCCAATGCCATCAATGGATCATCATTACTACCGAATACTACACAAAATGGGTGGAAGCCATACCACTCATCTCCATGAAAGATGAGAAAATATGTGAGTTCATTAACCACCACATCATTTGTCACTTTGGTGTTCCTCATCGCCTCATCATTGATAATGGAAAACAATTCAAAAAAAAAACATTGCAAAAAACTTTGTGATGCCTTTGGCATTCAGCTTAGTTTCTCATCACCTTATTACCCACAAACCAATGGCAAGTTGAATCCACTAACAAAACCCTCAACAAAATTCTCATGAAAGTGGTTGATGATATTGGGAAGGATTGGCATACGCACATTCCTTTTTCCCTGTGGGCATACCGCACTAGTATTCACACTTCCACTATGGCCACACCATTTTCTCTGGTCTATGGTATAGAGGTTGTTCTACCTCTCGAAGTCTAGATCCCCTCACTTCACATTTCTCTCCATGACATGCTCATGATGATGACTTTGTCAGGACCATTTAGCATAGCTAGAGTTATTAGATGAACATCATCTTAATGCTCTGGATCACCTTCAAGTTTACCAAAAATGTATCAAACGTGCCTATGAAAAATGTGTTCATGAATGAACCTTCCAAGTCGGTGACCTTGTCCTGAAAGAAAATCAACATGTAACCAAAAAAAAAAAAAAGTAAACGGGAAAATTTGCTCCTAATTGGCTTGGACCATACATCATGACTCATACCTATGGATCAGGTGCTTATCATTTATCTTCTCTTGATGGTAAACCCAAACCTGAGCCCTTAATGCCTTGCATCTTGACCATTCTATTGTTGACTTGTTGTCCTACCTCACCTTTGTCTCTTTCCATGCTCATCCCTTGAGTGCTATTCACTCCATACACCTCCCTAATGATTAAACAAGAATCATGTGAGTACCCATCACTTGTTATCTTCTCTTGAATATGTGTACCATGGTTTGCACATAGCATGATTCTCATGGATACTTTTCATCTACCTTTAGATGAGATCCCATGGTCATTTCACCTTGCCTTTTGAACAAGAGTCCTATCCTTCACCTTGGTCTTGTCTATGACTGCAAAGACCTCACATGGGACCAAACTCCTTGAGTCAAACTTCTAATAAAAAGATGACTCCCTCAAAAGGACATCTTCCTCTTGAACAAATTGTTGCTATAAATAGACTGCTCCCTCGAAGGACAACTATGTAAAGCTCTTAAAAAAAAAAAAAGAAAAAAAAGCAACCGAAGCTTCCCGCATCGATCAGCTTCACGAAGACCTCAAGGAGTTCAATTTTATTTTATCCCATATAGACTTCCCGCATCGATCAGTCTATCTCAACAAAAAAAAACCTTTTAGTCATGGACTTGCCCATTGTGACCTAGGACCTCTTGCCCAAAGGGCCTATTACTTATACCATATAAAATTAACTACCTTTCACCCTTCTTACCATTCCCACTCTCATTTCCTCATTGCCTCAAGGGACATCTTGGAATTTAGACATTTGGTGATCATGTGACTACTTTTCATCATAGAATAGTCAATCATGCAATGTCTTTAGGGTCTTATGTTCATCACCTCCTCCAAGGTATGATCTACTCGGTATGATCCTACCCAATCAGGTGGCTTTATTTCCCCTCTTATCTTTTAACCATCTTTGTTTACGTTTTGATTATCTTATACAGGACTTGGTCCTTGACACTTACTTTTGGGGTAATCTTCTTCTTTCACCACAATCACCCCCACCTACATCATTTTACCTATAATCTACCCACACCTAGTAGATCTAAACCCACAACATGCCCAAAAACCTACCAACTCATTTTCACACCTCCTCATTTTCTTCCCTAGCTTATGGGAGAACTACATCGGCTTGAGGTCCCTTTTTTCGGGACTATGTAGGCAACACTCCGAGGGCATGGGGCCCTTGGAGGTTAGCTCGGCCATTCTCTACCCTAAACAATTCATCTTCCATGTTCCCCACCATTTACACCACATCTCACTTAGTTTCCCTTTTATATACAAAATTGGAAATTAAGCCACATACATAACAAGTTGCTTCATATTTTATACATTTATTACACCTACCATTTCTCTATCATCACTATGCATAGATTATACCACATCTCACATATGACCCATAGTATCATTCATTGTAAAAAATAATGAATCACAACTTCACCTACTTTCAACACGACCATGCCTACTAACCTAACTCAACCATGCCTACCAACCTAACTCATCCATACTACTACCAAACCTAACTCATCCATGCCTACCATGCCATAACCTGACTCAATCCATGCCAATAACCTAACTCAATCCATGCCTAACCAAACTAACTCATCCATGCCCACCTAACTAACTCGATCCATGCCTACCTAAACCTAACCTAACTCATCCATGCCTAACTTGACCTGACTCGATCCATGCCTAACCAACTTGACTCAATCCATGCCTAACTCACCTAATTTCCATCCATGCCTAAAACAACCACCCATATCTCATCTAATATCAAACAACAAATCCATATCTCATCTACCACAAGCCATAAACCAATATCTCATAAACACATCAAAAAATCACAAAATACCATGTATCTCATCATATAAATCAATAAATGTGTATCTCAATATACATGCCTATCTCATCATGTCCATCATCTCAAAATGTGGCACATGCAGGCTGATATACAATACAAAATGTCATCGGCACGCAGGCCGGTCTCATATATACAAAAAGAATGAATCAATACAAAATATCTTCGGCACACGTAGGCTGGTATATGCTCAAAATATACAAATCACTCATACATCCTCTGTCTTTGTCTTGGCACAGGTAGTATGGTATATATAAAAAAATATCAAAAAAATAACTAGTATACATCAAAAACTAGGTGACCGCATATCAGGCATCTCACCGGATGTCCTCCATCTCTGTGTCACCTGTACCCTCGGCCTCTGTGTCCCTGCTGGCACCTCACCTAGAGCTGGTCACCATGTGTGTTGGTGGCCTCTCCTGATCGGGCCTCGGAGCTTGTTGACCTCTGTCTCTCTCCACACTATGAGTGTGGGATCTCATCCTCTCATTGGATGCCTACTGTGCCTTGTACTTGGCATAGGATATGAAATCTATCGGCCACCATAAGCTGGTCTTGATAGTATCTCACCTCACCTAGGGCATCCTGTAACCTAGATACAGGCATGGTCTGTGGTGGTCCCATAGGTCTCGGCCCTTTACCTACCTAAAACCTGCCACCCTGCCTGCCTACTATGAAGCTGGGACCTACTCCGGTGCTGTGGTGGTGCCCCCTGCCCCTGTGCCTATATCTGGGCCTGTAAGGCCCGATATATGCTAGTTATGGCCAACTGGCCTGTAAACCTACCACTGAGCTATAAGGCTGCCACACACCATCACCATCCCCTGACCATCTCCATCTCCTCCATCTCCTCCATCAGCCATCTGGGCCTGACTGGCCACCTGTATGTGTAGCTCTACTACCTCTACCTCTGAACCCTCTAGTGTATGCATGTAGTATACCCAACTGGGTAATCAGCATAGCTACCTACCCTTGTAGGGCATCTCTCTGCACTGTAATGGTAGCTAGGTCTATTTGCTGCCCCAGTCAGGTGGTATGGCTCATAAATGAGCCAGCCCACCACACTACTATACCTTTCTATACATCCGGTGTCATCTATCCACCGATCCCTAGCTGCTGCTCCTCCTCCCCATGGGCCTTTGTAGGCTGTGGTAGAGGTAGGGCCTCTCCACGTCATCTCTCTGATACTGTGGGAAGGGCAGAGGAATGTCCTGTAAGAGCTTGAACTGCCGTCGGACTCTATCTCGGGATCATCTCATCCTCCCAGCATGGTGACCCTATATCCACCTCTCTAGCTGGAGCTTAGCTAGCTCCTCATGCATATGCCTATATGAGGGGAATCCCACATATGGCCTCCATATAATGTCCACTCAGACAATCCCTCAGTAACTACCGAAAATGGGCCACATCATGTGTGGCCTATCTGATCTCGCTCTCCTATCACTGGCACCCATCTCCTGTATCCCACCCACACAAATCTAGGTGGGAATGCATCTTCTCGGGGCATCCCTATAGGTCACACACACACTATGTGCTCATATGCCCAATAGTGTAGTATAAATGTACAACATAGGCTAAACTACGTAACCACCCATATGCCAACTCTCTGTATAGTTACACCAAGAATGTTGGTGCCTAGGAAAAGCATGTCTCATGCACCATCATATCATGGAGTACCCCCATCAGTGATGGGGAAAGCATCCACCCTCTGCATCTGGTAGTGCATAGTAGCACACTGCCTCCATCAACAGAACCACTAGCCTCGTCTCATCCAGGATGGGCTAGGTACATCTCTCCATAGCTCAAACTAGTGCTATGGAATCTCAGATCAGCCACCCCCTCACCAAAAATACTGTCCCAATCAGCTCCTCTGAGGCCTCGGAGGAGATAGAGTAAACTAGGCACCCAATATGGGTAACCACAAAATCTGGAACACGTCCTCAGGGTGATAGTCATCTCACCCGTCGGTAGGTGGAACGTGTTGGTCATGGGATCCCATCTATCGATGAGCGTGACCATCAAGTTGGGCTACCGAACAACATGTCTGTAGTGATGAACCCCACTCAAGCCCACTACCTCCACATGTTGTAGCTCAACGGGGTTGTTTGCCACTGTGTAATGTCACTAGTAGAGGTGGAACCCTATCCCACATATGTAACTGTGCTCTCCCTGCATCCAATCAAACATGACATTAATCCACATTTACCATGACCATATTCACCAATTATCATTACCCTCCACCCTATTTTCACCCTACCCATCTCAACTACCTAGCCCACATCACTTTTACACCCTTGTGCCTAAAAGCTTGACTAGTACCGGTTCATCCTAACCGACTCGGTCACCCTTAAACCGGCATTGGTCACCTGTTTGGTGACCGATACCGGTTCACCCTTACCGACCATGGTTACCCCTTAACCGGCATCGGTCACCTGTTTGGTGACCGATACTAGTTCCACCCCAATGCGGCCTGGCCACACTTGGTGCCGGTCACGGTCACTTTATATCGGAAAAACCCGCGTCTTCCCAAAACCCCCTTTTTAAAAACCTCCCCTACCCCTTTTACCCCCCACCTGATGACCTAAACTACCCCTGGACCTCTACCCACCCCACCTATACAATTTACTACCCTCCCCCTTCCTCTTTTTCCCCCTTTATTCCCCCATACCCAAATTTAATTTTTACCCACCCACAAAAAAAAAAAAAAACCACAAAAACCTACAAATATAATAATCTACTCCTCTAATCTATCAAATCAACAATGTAGAGTAGGGTGCTTACCTCATCATGCTTCCTCCGTCTGGGTGGCATATCTAGCCCTTTGTACCGGTGGCCCCCCGATCCCTCTCGGCCTCTGCCATCACCGAATAGCTACTCGTAACCTCGACCAATCAAATCTCTCACCCTGATCCATGGACCCACTGCTCACTAACCAAACCCTCGTCAAATCACACTACCAGCTCACTATCCCATTTCCTCCGGACACTTTTCTCTCTTTTCTCTCTTTTTTTCATTTTCTCACTTCGTAAATAACAAATGAATAAAAAAAAAATGTGGATTTTTTTTTTATAACCAACCCGACCTAACCGACGTCGGTTACCCTTGACCGACATCGGTCGTGTGCCCTACCTAACCATCATCGGTTTCCCTATACTGACATCGTTATCCATGACCGGCATCGGTCACCCTCACCTACACATTGCCTTCCCTTTTTCCCTTTTACCCCACCCTTCACCCTGATCCTTTACCCAACCCCACCTTTACCCAACCCATTTACCTTACCTTTCTTGACCTCATCATTTCCTACCTCCCTTTTTCCTCCTTTGGGGACTCATTATTTTACCCCTACCTTGGCCTTACCCATGCCATGACCTAGATATTTGGACTGGACCATCGCTAGTGACCTTTGACCTCATGTGTTTGCTATACCTTATGGCACTTTATTACTGTGTTGTTGATTGACCTAATGACCTTACCTAGCCTATTGCCATGACCATTTATCCTAACCCTACCTTTGGTGTCCCAGAACATACCTAAACATTCTGCACCTAACCTACATTGTGTTTCTGACCATATCCTATACCTTGGATACGGAATCACTTGACCTTGTTTGGATAAACCTATCGACCTTAGACGATGTAGAGTTTTCTGCTCTTGAATATGGTAGTGTCTTTGCGGTTTATACGTGTGTGTGTGTTTTTTGTTGCTACCTTTGACCCAGACCCATTACCTAGATTTCCCTGAGTAGACCTTTAACCCTTTTTCCCCGTGCCCACCTACCTTTTCCTCACATTTACCTTTTATCAAACCACTCACTGATTCTACCTTGACCTCGTCAGTTCTTGGTTTGAGGGGGATCACCTTCACCCACACATGGGGCAACCACATCTTATTTTTGTTAGCATCACTTACCAATACAAGCTACACAACAAAAAGGGGAAAAATGTAGACACTAAAATTAGGTCACACTCCCCTTTGGTCCCTCGATGAATAAACACCCTTCATCACATTCACCTAGCCATGGCCCCTTTACCCCACTAATATTAATTTAATTAATTTAATTAAATTAATTCATTATCCTCACTATATTTATTATTTAAATATCTTATTTTAAATAATATCCACACATATAATTCACTTAGACACCTCACCAAGCCAACTCAACCTAAGACC
Source organism: Taxus wallichiana var. yunnanensis (assembly GCA_018340775.1). Taxonomy (NCBI): domain Eukaryota; kingdom Viridiplantae; phylum Streptophyta; class Pinopsida; order Cupressales; family Taxaceae; genus Taxus; species Taxus wallichiana. Next base: position 299,617,710 of record CM031242.1, read on the forward strand.
TATTCTTAGTAAGTTGCCATAACTAACTAAGACTTACCCAAACCCTAAAAATCAATGCCTACATTCCCTCTAACCACATTCCCACATGCTCACAAGAAGCTCCTAGTCTAATCCATGGGTTAATGACATGAGATCCAAGGAAATCAAGAGGATCTCCTAGTTTAGTAAACCTAGGAAATCCCACCTTGACCGATGCCGGTTACCCCTAACCATCGTTAAGCTGGTTAAGCCGGAACCGCCATCGGTTACCCTTTTAACCCCAAAACAACCTTATTCTCAAGGTTGGAAGTTGGGAAGTTGGAAAAGTAGAAGGTTGGTGAGCAACACATCTCGAGAGAGATAACACATCTTAGAGAGTGAATTCAAGTGAGAACCACATGCGAGGAAGGAGATCAAGCATCTTTTCTGCTGCATAGCCATCCCAACCATGATTTGATCTAACCAAGCAAAGAGGAATGTACATATAGCCCATGTAGAATATTTCCTTCAGTTGGTGATCACTTGCAACCTTCAAACCCCTCATCAGACACCTCCATCCCTCACTCACAGGCATTCGGGACGGAATCCAAGTAAGTATAATGTCATACTTTTCTGGTTTATTTCATTTCATCATCATTTTATCATCTATTGTTTACCTAGCCACCTATTGACCTTCTCCAACATTTCCACCTCCATATACCCATTAAAACCTTGCCAAAGCCTACCCCAATCACCCAATACCTCATCCGACCAACCAAAGTCCTTTGTGTAATCACAAAGGAGACCTAAAGCTTGTTTTGTGGCATTTCCAGATTTCCACTGAATGCGGCAGCACGGTTACACTACGACCGCCATCGGTTACCCTTAACCGACATCGGTCTCTGTATTTTCCCATATAACCCAGAATAGAGACCTACCCACCAAATTTCATCTCACCCTCATCCACTGTGATCTACCCGAGACCTCTGTCAAACCTGCAGAACCCAAAACCAATCATTTGACCTTTGGATTCTATTCTAGCTTAGCTGTTAGATTAGATCTATTTCTTATTGTGTTTTAAGTGAGATACCTAAATCATTTCAAATTACAATAGGATTTACTTTTTTACAACATTAAATTGTTTAAAACAGTGGACTGATGACCATCTAGGAAGTATCACACTTCCCGGATCTAGCATACACTAGGTAGTTCACTACCCATATTGTTTAATTCCTTTTGGTGGTCTTGCTTTTTAAACCAACATTTGAACAAGTATTCCTCCTATGCCCATTACCTTATCTATTTCGTCAACACTTCAAAGAAATGATCTAAGAATCGGGTGAAACAATTTTCATCATGGATTTTATATTATTTAACTTTGTCTCTTTGATCGTGGTGTGCATGCTAAGTATAAGAGAGAAAAATTGGTCATTATCAAAAACTTTATCTTCCCTCTATGCAGCCTCCTTCACCTCTGTGAACAATGCCTCATATTCTTTAATATTCCTTTCAACCTTTTATTTCATGTTCAACCAATTCTAGGCATGCATACATAATATTACTAACTATATCAACTACCTTATTATATGTGTCATTTATTTTCTTCTTCTCATCACTCAACTCCTCTAAAATTTGTTTATTTCTCAACCCCTTTCCATGTATGCCTTATTTCATCCTTCTCACTATAGCCCCTTTTTTATATTTATTATACCCACTTCATCAGCCATGTTTTTGGCATGTTACAAGATTTTTCATTTTCTAACTTAGTAAGGTCAATCACAAGGAACACCTTTCTCATTTGCTTCCTCATCTTCATCTTTGAATATGACTTACTCACCTAAAACTCGGGTTCCTCCATGTGCATCTACATATTCCATGAGAAAATATTCATGTTGCACGTAAGTGCCTCATCCTTTTTTAGAATTTCCCAACAGAAAATATCCTCTGTTGGTCTTGAACTATGGAATTTGGCCCTTAAAACATTTGAAATATTGTTGGTGTATGACATGGGGGTACTTAAGGCGCTTTTGTTACTTCCTCCCTTATTTACATGGATTCTTTGGGGTATCCTATGTAATATTAATCTATTCATAGCTTGCTTATCCCCCAACACCTTGGTCTTTACCAACTACCTATTCATCATTTCCCCATGTTCCAATTTATGATCTTCTTCTTCATCACCCTTGTTTTTTTATTCTTACACATCACACATATCCTCTTCATGTTATCCTTACACATGCTCTTCTTCATGATCCTACTCTTTCTCTACTCATGGTTCTTCTTATACTTCCTACTCCTCCTCTTCTTCATCCAAGTTATGAATGACTAGAGGGTTATCTCTCTCTGTTGAGATTGGTTGGCACTCATCTTCAATTGAAGGATCCTATTGTGCACGTGAGGTTATTATATCCTAATGCTCTTCCATATTATTCTTCCTTCTACTATGGTATAACTGACCTTTAATTATATCTTCTTCCTCTTCCTCCATAGTATCCTCATACATTCACTTCTAGATTTTCACAATGTGTTTCATTTTTAGAGGTTCTATCACCTTGAGGTCACGCACTTCTATGATCTTCCCATATTTTAACTTCAGGAATAAGTATTTATAAAATTTTCAAGCCTCCTTACTAACAGTCATGTTTATGATGGGATGAAGGTCCATACTATCTATTTTCATTATTTCCACATATGGTGCTTTAGACTCATAACCATATGTATACCATACCACAAAGTGTGGTAATCTAAGTCCACTAGTCTCGGCATTCAAATTCAATAGTTATACATCCATTATCATGTTCACTATGACCTTAAATCATATTTTAGTGAATGTAAATGGAAACTTACACCATAGCCCCATTTTCCAATATTCGGTGAAAATCTCCCAAGGTGAAAAGGTTGAATCTTTGCAAAATCTTCTTTCTTATCTAAGATTGTTGGAATTTCTATTAGAATGTGGCATGCACTCTTTTTTACCATAATTGCAAGCACGCCTTATATGGATTGGTGATCATGCCCTCACAAGTATACTTGATGAACCTTTCTAATGGTGACTTTTTTCTATGCAATTCTCCCACATGTTATCCTCCAGAAATTTGGTATCCCTATTTCCTATAATAAAATCAACAAAAGTATGTAACCCTAAGTAATATTTTCACCTTTTCTACCTGCTCCTTCACCTCCTCAATGGTTCCTTCAGTGATGTACAAGGAGATATTTTATTGGGTCTTCTACACTATATTATGCACAATGTGTAAGAAATTATTTTTCAGTTCTTTCCATTTCTCAAAAGCCCCTAACTTAAAACTTCCCAAGTGCATTGCCTCTCTTTTCCCTGAATCCATTATATTCATAATTATGAACACGTGAATGACCCTTTGATACTAGAAATTCCCTTTTGTGGATTCTATAGAAGCCTCATTGTGTAGGTCTAAGGCAATTTCCTCACCAATAGTACACAACCCAATCACCTTATGAATGAGTTGTGTCATTAGTTATATCCTCATTCCAACAAAGTATACATATTCTTTGTGTATTGTGGACATAAACCACTTGTACATGTGCAAAATCATCCCAAAATAAGGTAACTTAAATAGATGCATCACTCCCAAAGTCTCTAAGGTATTTATCACCTTGTCATCCAAGTCTACTTCTTCCTCTACAATTATTTGGCTTAGTTATTTCACTACATCCTTTAGAATATTTGTCTCATGACCCTACATTATATCATTTTACTCGCTAATCTTGCAGTTATATATTTTTATTCCTATGGCTTCCCTACAATCACCTCCTAGGGGTATTGAAATTCATAAAACCATTCTTTAGGTGATTCCACATTTGGATTCTTGTTCTTTGGTGCCCTCCTTGAGTCATTGCTCTCCTTTAATTGGTGTAATTTTTTAACTTACAAACATGTGTGCCCTAGGTGCTGAAACTTTGACACCTAATTTCTCAAATTATTCCCTTGGTGTTCAACTTTAATTTTCTTACTCAACCCTTAAAATTTCTTACGTTAACTTCGTTCCCTAGCTATGCCTAAAAGAATTTGGGCCCTACTTCAACCTCGAGAACCCTTTTCCTATGAACCCTAGCTCAAGATCTTTCCTTCAACCCTCACCTAGATACCACTTCTCACAAGGAGCTCAATGTCATCAATGTACTACACACTTTGTTGACAATTGATCTCTCTATCACACAATTTTTTTCAAATATCAAGGTAGGAATGAATTCATTTGTGCCCCTTTTATTTATTTCTAATTTCCAACCACATTAATTAATCCTCACCTACCACCACTTTTTATATTGAAAGATAATTTCTTCTTTTTCATTTTCAAAAGACATATCTTGTGCGTGGAATTCCATAACCTTCTGAGTACTACTACTTTGCAAGCTCTAGACCTTATTTTGCACATATTTCCCACAAAACACATATCCTTCTTCTACACGACTTTCTAAGTAGCCTATATTTTCACTTCCTCCCTTACATTACCCTAAATGGATCTCTCTTCACATGGTTTCTCCTATATGAACAATTCCATCAAATTTAAGTTCATTTGCACCTTCCATTTTTAACCTCCTTCGCACCTTATTATTCAATCACCATAATACTACCTTTGTGTGTTGTTATTTTTCTCATGTGTACCTTCTCCCGAACCCCATAAGCTTCTTCCATGCACCATTAGCTCACGTCGTCACACACACTGTTCACCATATTCCTACCAAGTATGTGTCAAATGTTCCATGCACCTACATTTGCACCACCCCACACTAAAATTATGTGTGGTCCTCTACACATCAGTTTAAAACAAATTAATCATCTCCTACAAGTAAACATGATTATAACAATGAAATAAATAAAAATAAAGCAAACATAAAGGGAAGTCTAATATAAGAGGCAATACTACCTTATTACAAAAAAAAAAAAAAACTTATTTATAGTAGGGCTTCAACCTATTCCCATTGAAGTAACCAAAAAACATATTTCCATCCAGTTACTTATAATCGACATGCACATGACTCTAGTATCTTGGTTATTAGAAATGGTCCTAACCAATGTACCTTAATTTTTCCAGTTGGCACGCACACTTGGAGTTATGCAAAAGCATCATCTTCCCCATCGTAAAAGACTTATTCTTAATATCCATTTCATGTCAATCCTATTATTTAGATTTCTCTATCTTCTAGCTCTGTCATGCAATCACGTGCCACTCATCTAGATGTATTAGGTTATAAATTTTCTCATCCACTTCCTTCTCATCATCATGTTCTCCGCATGTGTAATACATAGAGATGGTAGCAAAAATCCATAGGAAAATTTCTTCCATGCCAAACGCCAAGTGAAAAGGTATGGTCTTATTCAATCTCTTATACGTAGTTATATATGCCCATAATACATTCTATACCTTATCATCCCAATCCTTTTGGAATACATCAAATATATTGGCCAATATTTGTCCCAAAATCTTATTGAAGGCCTCTACGGTTCCATTAGCTTATGGTGATAGGGGTAGCCTTGTGAGACCTACCATGAACTCTGCTAACAATATTATGATTGTCTCATTGAGAAAGTGAGTTACCCTATCACTACCGAGGCTCAATAGACATTCATACTTACTAATGATATTTTCCCATAATAATCTTGATGTTTTGGCTGCAATGAAATCCCTTGTATGTGCATCTTCTTACCACCGTTTCAAAAATTATGTGCATGTAATGATATAATGTGTGATTTTCCTCCACGTAACTAGTGTAATAGGGACAAAAATTCAATTTCCCATTTCTCAAATGACTATGCACTTGGTAAAGGTCAAAGTGACATCTCATCCTGGTTCCTAGCTTACATACCCTCTTATAGTTGTCATAAGCCTTAATAAATGACTTAGTAGCTTTATATAGTGTTTCCTACCATAAGCCTACCAATAATATCTTACACGTCATCGCTTCACCTACATAGTGTCCTCCTGTAATTCCACTATGTGCATGTTCCATTATGGCCTCATGTTCATGTTCCAATAAAATACCTATGCAAGAATTCATATCTACCCATCTTACACAAGTCTCCTTCAAGTAACTAGTAATGAACCATGTGAATTACAAGTTTCTTATTTCTCTACTGTCTTCATACCTTCAAGTGCAACTCTAGTATGCAAGAATACTACAATATTTCCTAAGACAGGTTGGCATGTATTTTAGTTTAAACAATTGGGAATTTGGCATAGTGTCTTCTATGCTTTGTGTGTCCTCACCTGAGTTAATCCTTGACAAGTGATTTGGTCCTAAAACTGTTTTAGGCTTTACTATCACCGAAAAATCAAAATATTGGTATAAGAGGATCCAATGAAAGATGCTCCTATGAAAAATTGACATATTCACCAAGTATTTCAATTCCATATGATTGGTCTAGAATATAAATGGAGTGGAAAACTAGTACTTCCATAAATTGTGAAGCATGTATATCATTGACAATGTGTCTTGATCTATATTTGTCTAATTATTCTTGATTGGCGTTAGCTTCTTGCTCACAAAATAGATGGGAGGTTAAACATTACCTTATCCTATGTATGTCATAACTACACCAATGGCCATACCACAAACATCTACATGGACATAGAATGGATTGTTGCAAGAAGGGAATCGTAGATAGGCACGATGGTTAGCTTATCTTGTAAAGTCTCAAATGTTTATTTTTATGCGTCACCCCAATAGAATTTTCCCTTTTCCTTTAATAATTTCTCGAGTGGTGTAGAAATATTTACATAATCATTAATAAACTTATAATAATAGAAATTATGTCTAAGAATTATGTGTATATCAATATGATTGGTTGGTTCCTCTAATCCCAAAATGAATGCAATCTTGGTTGGCTCTACTAGCAATCCTTCTTTATAAATGATGTGTCCAATAAGGTACCAAATGGTTTCAAAAAGATACACTTATTAATGTTCAAAGAGATGTTAATTTGTATTCATATTTCTAGCATCATCCTCAAGCATTCAAAATGGTCTTTAACCAACCCATAAACAATCCAATCATCCAAATATACCTGAAGAAACTTGTGAACAAAATCTTGGAATGTTTGTACAATAATGACCAATAACATTGTTGGCTCATTCTCTAGGACAAAGGGCATAACTGTGTAAGAAAATCATCCTCATTCAGTTTCAAAATTTATCCTTTCCTCATCTTTGTGTGTGATTTGTACCTAGTGATAACCTGAAAATCCATTTTTAAAAGAATAGATCTCATGCCCTACAACACCTTCTAGGATATCCTCAATGAATGACATGAGAAAAGGATCAATAACACATGAAGCATTTAATATTCTATAGTCAACAAAAATACTTTTTGATATTGATATCCATGTGGATTATCCATTCTGACTCTTTAATGGGATCATTAATGCTTGAATTCAACATTTTATCAAGTTCTTCTTTCACCTTGATGCCTAGATTATGATTCACTTTACAGGGCCTCTTCTCGAACGGTCACATTCCATCATTGAGATAGATTTTCATTTCACCTAATTATGGATGCATGTAATTTAACTCATAGTACCCTCTAGGAAATATATCCTGAAATTTGTGCACTATCTCAATGATTTTTGCTACATCTGGTTCATACCAATAATCACGAATAATTACCTTTTTCAAAGCACGTCTTCAATTCCAATGTTTACATTTTAGGTCTTCAACAATACATGGTAGGCTTGTGCTTATTCATCGATGAGTTTAGTACCTCACACGCATGTTATTTTATCTTAATAACCATATCCTTAAATTATTCATCATCTATCAAATAGATAAACTTTCTTTTCTCATTTTCCTTCCATGTGCATCCCATTAGGGTTTCCTATAACTCTACCATATATTCATGTGCTTAAGTATCATCTTAGTTAGATAACTGAACCATAATTTATTCATCCTTCATGTTATACACAATTTAATATGCCTCATATTCTATAGATCTTCATGAACTAGTGGTTTAGTAGAAAACTAATCAAAAGTATAGGTGACACCTAAAGTTATCTTGTTTTAATCAACCATTTCCTACTTTAATTCTTTGAGTATATACAGGTAGGTGCACATCCACACAAAGTATAATAAAACTTATGCACACATAGGGATGGTGATATGGCATATTTTCCTCTTTTCCAATGCCTCTTGAAATTGTGAACATGTATCATGGGATAAGTCTTTGCATCATAATCATGTATCGGAAAAGGGAGATTGTTTTAGAAAAACTTGTTAAGAAGGCCACTCGACCTCGCATGAACCAAATTAGTTATCTCTATGTGTATCCCACCAGAAAATTTTCATCCCTCTTGTTGAATATACCATCATTTTTCTTTATACCCCTCATTGCACCATTTTTATTCCATTACACACAAGAATAATTTGGTATTATCTGAATTCTAGTATACTTCAAAAACTAACCTTCCAAAACCACACGATGGATATTGGTGTAATTAATCTTATCACTCTTTCCATAACTTCACAACCAACCATCTTATAAGTATCATGAGCCTAATTATCACAATCCACACTAGAATTATCACTTATGAATTATGTGTCCTCCCACTAAAGAATGAAATCCTTTGATGGCTCCACATTCTCTAGGTCACACATCATATGCATGTGGATTTTTTTAAGAGATTATTAATTGATGGGCTCTATGTAAGATGAAATATTTACATCATCCATTGGTATCACAATGTTTTCCTCTTTGTTCTCAAAACTCACATAATTTTTGTTAAAGCACAATTCCATATTGTTGGCATAACACCAAGGACAACCTATTAATGAAAATAATTTATATGCTTCAGCTAGTTCCTAGACCTCAAAGTCACCTTTACACTTGGCTCCCTAAATGGTGATAGAAGCATCCTTTAGTAATCCAATGGAAATATCCCTTGTATTATTATCAATGTACAAAATAATTGAGGATGGATGTAATGACAGACTTCCCATCTCCTTCCAAGCATCAAGGGTCGGAAATTTACTTCCATTCTTGTATTAATGAGGATATTGCTTACCAACCACCCATTAGTCACTACATCCATTTCTTTTTCATATTCATGATCTTTATGTCGTAAGATGGCATGGATAATATGATGGTCCCTTTCTACACCTATGCATGATATCTTGTCCTATAACCATTCTCCCAAAAACATATGATGACCTAAGAATTTTGCATAAATATTTAATATCATTAATGTCCTTTTGACATATTTTAGAACTCTTCATGCATTGCCTTTTGTGTAATTTCTCCTTCAGGTAATGTATCTCTCCTTGGAACTCCCTAATGACACCCATTATTTATCTATATACTTCTTTTGGTTTTCCTTCATCTAGATACTTCGCATGCACACCCTCTTTCCTTATGATGAGTGGTCTCACCTTTCCTTTAACATGTGTACACTTCCTCTACATGTTTAATAATCAATAACGTTTGAGGCTCTGCTATAGCCAATTTCTTGGGCATCTATTTTCCTTGGTTAACATGTTCTACCTTAATCATGGATACACACTTATCCTCTTTTTATTCTTACACATGTGGGGATACAATAATAGGAAATATTTAACTGACATTCCTTACCACAATATGCACATGTCTGATTCTATAAGAACTCATGGTGATCCAAAAGTGTAACATGTTCCTCATGTGAACCTTCTAATTCGATATCTACCTCTAATTCGATATCTACCTCTAAAGCCTCCATTCCCATTGGTGTTCCCATCATTATTTTTTCCCTCTTGTTCCTAAAAATAATCTCTACATTATTCATGTAACCCTATTTCACAAGCCTCATGAATCATATGAATAACACTATAATTTATTATATCACTAGTATATGCATCACAAATTTTACAATACAAAGAAATTTGATTATTTGTAGTGCATTTTAAAAGAAAACAGTTATGGACATCATGGTCTTTGTGAAAGTTTTCACAAGATGTTAGTAGTGCATGTACATTCCTACGTGGAAAAATATCCTTTCAATGTCCTTTCACTTAACAATCAAGTACACCACAATCCACTATGCATCTCATTGAGCTGAATTGACAAATAAATTTTCCAATTAGGTTGTCATTTCCATAATCTAAGCCTCAATAAATAGAATCATGAGAGTTTCTACATTTCCAACATATTTTGCACATTATTCTTTGTCCATAGCTTCATGTGGGTTGATGAAGATATTATGTGATAATGCCCTTCGTAAATGTTGTCATCCTTTGAATAACAACACCCTCCGATTTGTATAAGTGTGTGTGCTTGAGCTCACGGTGTGATTGGGTAACATGGGTACTATCTCCAAGTTGTGGGAATTACTACTTGAGATAGACCTCTAAAGAAGGCTAGTTCCTCTTCCTATTCTAGTGCAAGCTAACTCTAATGAAATAAAACTATTGATTTTCTCTATCCAATCATTTCTAAGGGACCAGAGAGAGAAAAAGAGCATGAAAATAAAGGAAAACTACACTACATAGGTGATGCACCAAAAGAATGGTGTGAGAACAACTCTCCAATGTGTGAAAATGGGAGAAAAATGCATATTAGAAAGGGTGATAACAGTTCTCCACAATCTAATAACAACATTCACATCCACATTTCAATTAAATCATAGCTATAATGAACTTAGAATAATGAATAGAGAGACACAATACACCTGTAATAAGAATAAAGAGGAAAGAAGAATGCAAATAAACACAACAAGGGAAGATACATCCACAACTTGCATCTATTGCTTCATTGATATGCATAGATCATTCTATTACAAGAGAAAGGACAGGATAATCATGTAATAATTCCTCTACAAATTTTTGCAACACATTGGTTTCATAAAATAAAAATGAAAGAGTTTTTCTACCATAATTATCCCTCCTTTCAAAATGAGAGAACACTTCAATTTATAGAAAATGAAGGAGAGGAGAGAGAAATAAGAAAACTTAGATTTTCCTCTTGCACCAATTAAAAATTACCCAAAGTGGGTGGAAATCATGATAGCAAATCCTCAAAATTCATCTCTGATTGATATATAACTTACAATGAGAGAAAATTTCTGCCCATGCTTATTAATTGCACTCCCAACCACTTTAAAGCCTCTATTTGGAAATGGGTTCATTTTCTATAAATTTATCCTCCTAAACTTCATTAATTGTTGTATTTCTTGATTTCTATGCATAGGTATCAAAACCATGATTCCAATGAGACCAATTTTGTGAAAATATGTTGAGAAATGCTCAAATTATGGGCTATTGAGAAAATGTAGCTAATTTGGCCCTCCACACTTGCTTCCACTCTACGGATGAGAAAATTATTTCTGGTTGGAAATCATCATTTTAAATATTTTGCATATTTCCTAAATTCCTTACATTATTTTAAATGATGTCTTCATTATTTTAATTTCATGACATTTAAAATTAGTGGGCCTCCTTTGTATTTCCCATTGGCTTGATCAATGGAGGGAATTTTAATAACATTTATATTAGCTTGACTTGACCACCTCGGTTGAGCTAGATATCGATATGCACTATCAACTTACCACATTGAACACTCCACATACCTCCCTTGTCTTGGATTTCAAGCTCCTTCATATTCGAAATGACCCCATACATCCCATACTCCAACTCAACATGATGTGGAGACCTCCCACCAACATTTCATTAGGCTTCACAAAACATGGCCACATGATCTCCCCATTCCTCGAGCATCAAGTCATCCACCTTGCATTGGGGTATCCACCCCTTATCCTACTAGGTCACTTATATATAATATGTATATGTGTCCCATCGGGAAACAGCGTGGCTCGATGGCCCCATGCCACTTTTTCTTCGATATTCTACATCACTTGCAACATGGGGCTCATACTCCTATGGATCCACACTCATTCCCATGTCCTTATGCATGACCACATTATTTCTTAAAACCCATTGTTGACCCACTTGATCCATTTACCAACTCTCTACCTTCGTAACTCTCCATGGGTATTTCAGGTTTAAAATGCCCACATGTCCCAGTGCCATTTGGGGTCAATAATTTTGCCATCTCTCGCATTAGTCCTCATGACCATTCCGGTCTTTGCGTGCCCAAACAGACTAAGTACAACTTGGGACATCCAATTCCACCATCCCCACAAAGGATCCATCCATGGTAATCTCATATTTTTGTTCTGCGTTTCCCGAGCCAATTTTTATCTCGCAAGACTATTTTTTCCCATATTCTCTGTAAACACTTCCCAAAGAACTTGGTTTTGGGGCTCGGCAACAAAAATTGAAACTTCATCTTTTTTTCCTAAGGCAAAGTGACTTGTCTTACAAATACTAAGCTACAAAGTATTCCATTGTTCATTCACTTACACTATGACATATCTAGGAGTGTCTTAGTGACTCAACTCACCCTTTTTTATACCGCAAGTCATTCTCTTATATCTCTATGTTGTACTTGAGCTTTTGAGTTTAACTCCTATAGGTTTTGGACTCGGTGTCCTTCACCAAGCATGATGTATTATTTTTCTTCAACCACCCTTAATTTAATGAGGCTTATTCCACTTGATCATCAACTAGCTTGGTAGATATATCTTAGTAGCTCGACACCTGAGATGAAGGGTTTGGTGGCTTCAAGAAAACTCATCCTGTTTCGAGTGCTCCGGGCTTTATAAGGGTTTAATATCCATGGAATGAATCAGTTTGGCTATATATAGCTTGGATACCCTTAAAGCATTGTCTTTCCTCGCAATATAAATAACACAACTCTTCACCAAATGTTTTTCCATGTAACCACTCGGATGACCCCTTCAATAATTCAATGGTCTATAATGCTTCGTTGGCATGATAATAACTTGATGGTTTCTAGGAGCTCGACATTATGAAAATAACTTGCCTTCCCATAGATAAATTGGTCTAGCATGATCGAGCTAGGGTCATTCATACATGCATGCTTGATGGTAGCTCACTCGGTCCTTGAAAGAGTATCTCGGTCAATTCTTTAACCAGATCGAGTGTATCAATTATGGGATCGGGAGCCTAATTAGACCTCAACTTGTCAAGCTAGAGGAAACATCTCAGTGAGCCCCTTTAGAGCCAAGGCTTCCCTCCAAGCTTCTTCACTTCTTATAGACACTTTAAATATCCCTTTTGAAAATTTTTAGTTCCTAGACCCACATGAATACGTTTGGGATGTTCGTGGAGTAATTCACGTGGTTTGTGATGATTTATTGATTTTGAATCTACCCGTTCACTACTTCTCTTCTTTAAAAAATTACCTTGTGAGGACCAAGAAGCACCTTTGAACCTGGATAGCTATAGGAGCTTGTTCAATTATTTGATTTCACCTAGGGGTGAAATTTGATGATAATTTTGGCGACTTGTTGGGCCATTTTCCTTCTAAATGAAGTATGGCCATCTTCCTATAGCTATCCATTAGGAATGGAGTCTACATGGTTAAAATGAATTAATCTATACTTTGAAAACCTTAACCATGGAATGCTTGGGATGTTGTTGTTTTCTTCTAGAATTTCCCTCTACTACTTGCATTTTCCAAATTTTATAAGAAAATCTTGAAATTCGTTTTGTGAGAGTGGAAAATTGTCTTCAAACTTTAATTTCACCCATTTCTACAACTGTGATCCGTGATACTAAATGGTGGACACCTATAAGCGTTGCCTCGACATTTGAATTTTTTCCATGTATAGATAGATGAGATTGATTTTCTTGGTAAGGTGAATTATGCTACAGAATTGGAGTTAAACATCTGTCAGTTTGGACATCATGGAACTCTATTAAAGTCTGATTTTATTTCTTCTTGAATTTCCTAGTTCTGACATGTTGTCTTACATGCTTTACTAAAGGATGGAGTTGACTTCTAACTTGGGCTTCTGACTAATCATTTGATTGCTTGTATGGGTATAGAGACTTGTTCCATTTTATCTTGGATAGAATCATCAAGATCTCCTCATTAATTGATTTTAGTTGATTTTCATTTTATTTTTCTTGAGGATAACAATTGTTTCTTACAACTTTGAGTTTCATCGCTGAAATTTTTCTTTAGAAGCATGATGAACTATGCAAGAACACGCACTAGAAGAAATAGAACATCTGCGCTAACACTTAGGAAAATTAAAACCTCTTATAACAACAAAAACAATGTGCATAAGAACTTGGAGGAATGAAAATCCTAAACTAATATGTATAAGGGTCGATGTTACTCATTTAGTAGCGAGTTCTTGAGATAGATTCCATTGACTAGAATCTATAGCTCCACACTATCCAACTTGGCTAGTCGGAAATCATTGCTATTATTGCATTCAATGATCATAAACAAACCACTTCATATTGCATGAAAATTTGAATGTTTTCCTAGTTTTTTCTTATTAATATCCTACTTTAGCACCAAATCTCCCTCTTGGAATGTCCTAGCTTTGGAATTCTTGTCAAATTTCCTCTTCATCGTTGCTTGATCTTTCTCTATGGTTGCATTGTACACTCTCTTGTCTCTTCAAACTCCATGAGTTATGCATGCATGATTTCCATGGGTTCAAACTCAAATAGTTTTAAGCTGCTTGATGAGATCCAATGCCGGTAACTCAAGTGATATAGGCAATCGCTTCTTTTCCATATACTAGCTTGTATAGAGAACTTCCTATTGACCTCTTGGGTGTTATCCTATCATCCCATAAATATTATTTGAGCTTTGTGTGCTAAGTTATCTTATTTTCATCAATATTTATTCTTATAATTCTCAATAAGTTCTTATTTGTGGACTATTCTTGGTTGTTACCTTGGAGGTAATAATTTGATGAAGTGTTGAGATAAATCCTATTCTTAACGACCCATTCAATGATATTTTTTCCAAGAAAATCCAAAGCATTATACGATATAATAGTGTTACGGACACAAAACCTGGTCATTATCCCCTCATTTAAGTCTAAGATTCTAGATTCATTTGTTTCCTTTAGTGCCACTTCTTCGGTCCATTTGGTGAAGTGATCCATTTCTATTCGAATTTATGTATGTCCTTGGCTTGATTTCAGATTGATAACTCTAATGAAATTCAATCCCCATTACATGAATGGATGAATTATTGAAATGAAACAAAGTGGCGATCTGCTATCATTTCCTTCCCTATGAAGAATTTAAAATTTTTACACTTCTTGATATAAGCATGGAAGTTACTAAACACCGTAGGCCAATAGTAAGCTGGATTCATGTTTTTGAGAGTTTTCACTCGTGGGGAAAAGTGACCTCCTTCTTCCCCATCATGGAACTCATGTAACACTTTCTCAATTTGATTTGATGGCACGCACCTCAAAATCACCCCCTGTTCACATCCTTCTTAAACATGATGTCATCAATGAGAGTGTATGGAATGAATTACAATCTAAAGTATCTTCTCTTTGCTTTACTCCATTCTAGAGGGAATAGACCTATTTAGAGATAATGTATCATCTCTCGAATCCAACATGGAATGGGTGTACTATGAGTGACTATTATTGATCATTTTACAGCACTAAGACAACCTCTTTTCACTTTCTAGATCAGCAAGTTTTTTAGAAGCTAGATGTTTGCATAGGCCTTTACCACAAACCAGCATAGTCACTTTTATTTTAATGTCATATTACATCACTCGAGTGATCCATCCTACTCTTTTAATGTTAAAATCATTGTTCGGGAGAAATTAGTAGACTCCAAAATGAGACACCAACAATTAAATCTTATTGTTTGAGACCAAGTGTCTAAATTTCTTTAGGCTTCTAATTATGGTAAGAACATTCTTTTCAATGAAATAATATCTTAATTTGTAATCTTTCAAGCTTTGAATGAATCTTTGTTATGTCTTGCTTTCGAACCTTCCTTATTCAATTGTACCAAGATGGATAAAATTATATCCAAGCCTCCAAAAGCATAGAGAATGAAATCCTTAGAGAAATATGGATTGATAAAAGTTAGATCTTGAGATATTGCATGCTTAATGGCCTCAAAAATATCCTTTCCTTCTTCTATCCATTTGAATGCAAGGGTCTTTATCAACATCATTGTGAATGGCTTCACCTAAGTTGCAAAATTAGGCACAAATCTATGAAAAAATTTATTCTCCCTAAGAAGATTTGGAGAGCCTTCTTGTGACTCAGAAATGGTAGATTTTGGATGGGATGGCTTCAACTCTCTTGGGATCAATTTTCAATCCTTCCTTTGAAACAATGTGGCTCAACAACTTGCCTTCATGTTCCAAGAAGATACACTTTTTGGATTCAAAGACACTTTGAATATTATACACCTTTGAAACACTTGCCGAGGTGAAAGAGACAGTTTGATGCATTATTTGAAAACATGGTGATATCATCAAGATAAAAAAACACTATCTTATTGATCAGCCCATTGAATTCCATATCCATTTCTTGTTGAAACATTTATTTTTCATTTGACAGATCCAAATTGCATCTTCCTATAAGCATATTTGCCCCATTTTATAGTGAATGTTGTCTTGAACTGGTCATCTTCCTTCACCATGATTTTATTATAGCGTAAGTACGCATCCAACAATGAGAACCTTTCATAACCAGCTATAACCTGTAAAATGTTCTCCATTGAAGGAATTGGATAATGATCTTTGAGTGATGCTCTATTTAGATCACATAATTCCACGCACAATTTGATCTCTCAATTTCTCTTATGTAATAACACAATATTTGGAACCCAACTTGAATGATTGATTTGAAATATGATCCTAGCCTCAATCATCTTAGTCAATTCTTTTCTCATGAGAGGTTCAATATGAGGATTCACCGGCCTTTTATTTTTCCTAATGGGCTTAGATTATGGATCTAATTCATCAGTGTGTTCTGCTAATTTTGGATTAAAGCCTCTCAAATATTTATAATTCTAGGAAAAGACATCTGGAAATTCTTAACAAAGTTAGAAAAAATAAACCTTCTCTTTTGAGTTCTCACCTTCCCAATTTGAAAAATCTTACCTTCTCCAACTAAAATAGGCTCTAAATCTTCACCCTTGACTTGAATGTTTTCCTTTTCTTTTCAGAACTGACCATTTATGTTAAAGATTGATTCCAAAGTCACAAGCCCCTTTGGTAATTTTTTTGTTCTCAACTATACCACTTGGCACCATACTCTGCTCCAATTTATCTTCGTTTCTAGTGGAGAAATCAACCTCTTCTTGCAAGAAATTTATGATTTACTAGTCATTTTTGAAGACTTACTAGCTAGCCTTATTGTCCGCAAGAGTTGGTCTTACAACCAATTTGATATGAGGCTGGGTTTTCTCACTTTTAATACTTTCCACAACGTCAAACAATGTCTTAATCACTACAATTTTTTCTACTTCCTTGTTATTCTTCTTTGGAATGGAATTGATGCCAAAATCTTCACAATATTCAATAGGATCCCATACCCAATTCTTTTAATTCTTTAGAAGATAATTCTTAGCAATATTATGTCCTCTAACTTTATTTACAATTATTTCACTATCTTAGAAGACTTGCAAGTTCTTAATGCCTCTCTTTCTTTCCCAATGCAACCCATGAATCAGAGCTTCATACTCAATTGTATTATTTGAACAACTGAATTGAAAGTAGAATGCTTTGAGTAGTATTTTTACCTTGATGTGAAACAATCATTGCTCCTCCTCCAGCACCTTGCCTACTTTTGGAGCCATTAAAGAATAAATCTCATACCTCATTGTCATCTTTGTGATCCAACTTGGTGATGCTTGGGAGAGATGGATTTTCTTTGTGCGAGCAATAGATGCCTAATACAACTTCTTCCATTTCCTTGTAAGGATTAAATGCATGCATCTTATTTTACCATTCATCAAGAGTCAAGTCTGGAATGTTTCCAACCTTGGTATCTGCTTCATAAATTCTTGGACAATCTTCTTGATCAAAAGTTGAACAATTTGCATTGATTGGGCTTGGTACATGTGGTTCAATATGGAAATTTGTAATAGGTTCAGACTGATTGTATCCTTATCTCCATACCTCATTCTGAATAACATATATGACCAATAAGTAGACAAATATCCTCCAATTTTAGCTGTGAATTCCCTTGATAAACATAGAGAAAAGAGTGGTGGTAAGTCTTTGATCGACACAACTTGCAAAACCGTGACATTTTGGCATGCATATAATGTAAGAATAAAACCCTTGATTACTCCAATAGTTATCACTTTGTTGTCATATCCAATTACATCAAACCTCTATAAATTACCTCATACTAAAGGCATAGCTGATCAACTATTTATTTGGGCATCATAGAACTACATGCTCCCAAATAAATCATGCAATTTTGCACAAGATTGTTCCCAATAATCAGAGATATATAAAATGGATGAGGCTTCATTTTTTTACATTGTTGACCTCCTTGATTTCCTTCTTGTGGATCTAAATTAGTGAGAACTTTCTCTTGACTCTTAGATGATTCATTTGATGTGGACTAATTTTCCATCACAGCTTGCAACAGATCTCTTTTGCCTTGGACAACTAATGAATCCCACATCGAGATGTTTACATTTTTCTTATTCATTTTCTCAATGATATTGAATGGGGATGACCTATCCTTATGTTTTACTTTGCTTTGCACAATTTTTTCTTGTATATGAGCTGCTACAACTGGAACATGTGTTGTTCTAGAAGGTGGTTTGGGATGATTTTGCACGTTTGGAGCTATACTTTGATTGTCAACTCCTTATGGAGTGATATAACGTTGAGAATAATTTGGGTTAGATGAATTCCCTTCCTCCAAATTCCTCTTCTTAGACCATGTATTATCTGCCACACTTTGAGAAGGGGCTTGATTTATTCTACAAAAATCCTCAACTTACCAATTCACAATTGTGGTGTCATTTGTAGGTGTCTCTTGAGTAGCTTCATGTTCCTGATTTTCTTTCTGATTTGTTTCTTGTTCCACACCAACCATTGTCACCATTAGAGATTGATTTTAAGGCACCATTTAAACATCTTGATTGGTTATGAGGCTGATTGTATGGAAAGTACCATTCATATTCTTGAGCCATATTATTTTACACTAGTACCAAGGCTTTAGATGCGGATGCAAAATTAGGATTGTATAGCTGAAATGGCTTATTAGTAAGAGGTTTTACTTTGTTCTGATTTGCAGCTTGAGCAGGTGGCCTGTTAGGCTGGTATGGAGGTCTATTGGGTTGGGCTTGAGGCTGTCATGATCTAAAATTTTGAGCTTGTTGCCTCTTAATTGTCACCAACTCGTTGCCTAAGTTTTTCAATTGCTTCTTGATTTATTAGAGTTCATTTTAGGTGCTAGCGAGAAGATGTATAAGCTTTAGTAAAAATATGATTTTTTAGGGCAGGGATGGGAGCTAATGTAGGTGCTTCACTAGTGCTTGAATTTTCTAATTCTAGATAAAGAGGCATGGGCGTCTTAGGTGCAAGTTTACCATCTTGAATTTAAAAAATCATGTCTAATAGAAATATTATAAGATGTCGATAAATTTTTACCTCCCATAGATTTTATCATCATGTCAATATTATAATTTAGAGCTTTTGGGAAGTATAGAAAAGCACCTTCAGCTGTTGGTCTCACAAAAAGTGAAATCCAGTCCCATGTCCTTTGAAATATGAAGTTTAAGTCAATCATCTACTCATTTGGTGCTCTTTTGATTGTGGTTAGTTGTTCTAATAGAGATAAAGTGTCTTCCTTCTCCCCAAATTGATCCCAAAGAGTTGTGCACAACTGATCCCAATCTTGAATTGAATCTGCTCCTATGCACTGAACCATTGTAGAGCTTTTCCTTTGAAATAAGAAGCCAATAATTTGACAGACCACATCCATTTCATTAACCTCATGTATAACATAGACATTTACAATGTCTTGAATGTGATCAATTAGAGTTGTATGGTTCTCCCCAGTGAAATATGGAATGTTTTTCAATGCTGCAACTGGGATTGGGTTTTGTGCATTGAGAGCAAGTGGGCTACTTCACATGAATTTGAAAAAAGTATTTTTTGTGGTGGTGGTTATTGATGAGCCATCTTGATTGGTCTGATAACTCTAGTTGATTGAATGAAGGGCCTTCTAGGTGGAGGTGTTGATAGTGTTCTATTTTGTGGTTATGAAGACCTTTGAGATCTTCTTCCCCTTCTTCCCTTACATGGAGATAGCTGTAAGTATTCAAAAACCCCTTCTTCTCTTCTTATAGACCTTGTTTAAATCCTTCTTATAAATTTAACAAGCTTGGGATTCTAATTCCACTAAATTCTTCCCTTGGAGATGTGTAATTTTAAAACCTCTTACAGGTTAGAGCTTATAACAAGAGCACACCAATCTTGTTGCGATAAAAATAAAGACTTCTTGTACTCCCCACCGGGCATGACAGAGTTGTTATCACCGAATCACAACACCCTCCGAGTTACACAAGTGTGTGTGTTTGATCTCATGGTGTGATTTGGGTAACATGGGTACTATATCCAAGTTTTAGGACTTGCTACTTGATATAGACCTTCGAGAGAAGGTTGGTTCCTCTTCTTAGTCTAGTGCAAGCTAACTCTAATGATATAAAACTACGATTATATATATCCTATCATTTCCAAGGGACCAGAGAGAGAGAGAGAGAGCATGAAAATGAAGTAAAAATACACTCCAGAGGTGATACACCAAAATAATGGTGTGAGAGAAACTCCTCAATGTGTGACAATGGGATAAAAATGTAGATTAGAAAGGGTGGTAAAATTTCTCCACAATCTAATAGCAGCATTCACAAAAAATTTCCATAGAAGCACAACTATAATGAACTCTGCACAATGAATAGAGAGACACAATACACCTGTAACAAGAATAAAGAGGTAAGAGAAATGCAAATAAACATAACAAGGGAAGATACATCCACAACTTACATCTATTACTTCATTGATATACACAAATCATTCTATTATAAGAGAAAGGATAGGATCATCATGAAATAATTCCTCTACAAAGTCCTGCAACACATTGGTTTCACAAAAAAATGACAAAGTTTTGTTACTAAAATTATCCCCCTTTTACAATGAGAGAACACTTCAATTTATAGAAAATGAAGGAGAGGAGAGAGAAACAAGAAAACTCAGATTTTCCTCTTGCACCAATTATAAAGTACCCAAAGTGGGTGGAAATCATGATTGTAAATCCATGAAATTCATCTCGATTGATAAAAAACATGCAGTGATAGAAAATTTATGTGCATGCCTATTAATTACATTCCCAACCACTTTCAAGCCTCTATTTGGAATTGGGTTCATTTTCAATAAATTTATCCTTTGAAACTTCATCAATTATTGGATTTCTTAATTTTTTTGTATGTCTGAAAACCATGATTCCAACGATATAAATTTTGTGAAAATCTATAAAGAAATCCTCAAGTTATGGGCTCTTGAGAAGAGGAAAGCAATTTTCCCTCTAGGCTATTTTCCACTCTACGAGATTGAGCAAATTAATTCAGGTTAGAAATCATCATTTTAAATATTTTTCATCTTTCCTAGAGTCCTTGCATGATTTTAAATTATTTATTAATTATTTAAATGCCCGATATTTATAATCGGTGGGCCTCCTTTGTATTTTCCATTGGATTCATTAAGTGGAGGGAATTTTAATAGCATTTATAGTAGCCATCTCGACCAAGCTCGCTACCTATGCACCGCAAAATTGCCACATTGAACTCTTCATGTACATCCTTTGTCTTGGACACCAAGCTCCTTCATATGTTGTGACGACCCCTTATACATCGATCGGGCTACATTTCATACTCCAAATCGGTGTGACGTGGAGACATCCCACGACATTACATTGAGCTTTGCAAAACTTGGCCCACCAACCTCCCCATTCCCAGTACTTGAGACATCCACCTTGCATTGGGATCTCCACCCATTATTCTTCTATATTTCCTACATGTAATGCGTAGATGCATCATATTGAGTAATTCTGGGCCCTATGGCCTCGTGCCGCTTGTGCTTTGATCTTCCACATCACCCGCAACATGGGCCTCATACACTCCTACGGCTCCATGCTAATTCCTAGACAAACTAGTCAGAAGTATTATCAAATGCATTTATGAGAAGAAAAAGTTTGTAAGCATAATTAATACCAAATAAAATTTGATGAACACAAAGTATCAAGAAATATATAAGTCAAAGAAAGCTAGAAACTCCTTCTTGTATTAATTTCTAAACTAAATTTCTACATAGTGGAGAAATGGAGGAAATTGACAATGGGCGGAAAGGAAGAATTTGGCTATCTCCTTTGTTCTCTCAAGGTAGAATACACTCTTGAGCTTACAAAATTAATGACCAACCCCTTGAAATGGGAATGCGGTTACAATTTATAGAATGTGAGGTGACTTATCATCTTCCTTGTTAACCTTCATATGCCTTATTTCTAACTTTAGACTATTTATGTTCCTACAAAATATTTAAGTCCCTTTTATTAAATCAAGGCGACTTAATTTACATTATGTTTCTAAAGTCACTTTTAAGTGACTTAAAGGCATATCAAAAAGTGCAAACCCCAACGAAGAATTAGAACATTTGAAGGGAGAGAAATTTGGGGGAGAGGGGAGAGAGTGAAGAGGATAAGATGTTGCACGTGATGAAGTTCGATGGTCCTCATTCATGGAAAGATCTGATGCGATGAAGTTTTGAATGTCCCATTTTGCCAAAACTGATCTTTCAATGTGACTTTCTATTTTTAGCAAGTTTCCATGGGACTGCTTACTATTTTTTGTAATTTTCAAAGATATCCGTTCGGTGAATTATCACTTACCGTGTACCTCTAACGTCTTTATCTCCTTCACAGATTCTTCTGATGTTGAATTTCCTAAAATAATAGTCCCTATGTAGAAGACACGCTATTTTTAGAAAGTGGGATTCTGGAGGTACGATTGAAATGGAATGAAGTTTTTTTGATATGTTTTTTTTCTCAATATCGCCACTCTAAAATTTTAGACCTGCCCACTTAATAGTCTAGGAGATTTTAAACTTTCAAATTTTGGACCTGGCAGTGCTTCTAGATGTGGCAACCATTAATGGACCTCAAAATTGTAGGTCTGGTTTTTTCCTCCATTTTTAATGAAATAAATTTTATTGTAAGATGTTTCTTCTTCGATGCTTCACATGCAATTCTACTTCGTTTCACCCAACAGTTTGACGAAAAATTAGATTTTTTCTTAGTTGCGCCAGAAGTGGGATTTCTTCACTATGCATGCTTTGTTGGAAGGGAGGATATTTTAATGTTTTTTTATTGATGGAATTGGATAGAGGTATGAAAATTAAAAATATAAATTTTTATTTCACGTTTTCATTCGGGAGATTTCTTTAATTTCTCGTTTCATGGCTATGGAGTTTTCTCTATTTTCTCTTTCTTCTTTCTAGGCTTCTCCTTCCGTATTTGCTCCAATTTTCCTTTTAGGACATGTGTGATTTCATGGAGTGAAGGGAATTACCTTTGTGTTAGGTCTGGTTTGAGTTTAAGAAATGGAGGAATGGTGGTGAGAAGTTGCAAAGGAAGAATGGAGAAAATCTATGCACGTGAGTGGAAGCAATGAAAGCACCTTTGGAAGCACCTTGAAGCGGCAGTTAGATTTTTGAATTTTTGAAATCATGGAAGGAGAATATTGGGTGAATTTTTCATGAATTTATTTCCCTAACCTTAGGGATGTGAGGTACATCAAATTTCATGGTGGTCAAGAGGATGAAATGTGGCGGTGATTTGACGGTGGGGAATGAAGGTGAGAAAAGTTAGTTTAAAGCACTAAGGGCTGAAAGTCAGTCACATGGGTGACAAAAAGACTCCCCATAGGGTCTAGACACATTTTTACATGATTTATGTACCTAACCTTAGGGATTTGAGGGACATAAAATTCCATGGTAGTCCTGGAGTTGACATGTGGCGCTTGACCCAACGCCAAGAATGGATGCTCCAAAAATGCACTGGCGGGTAAACTGTCAAGTCGGAGGTCACATGAGGACACCGGAGGTCACATGAGGACACCAGAGGTCTCATGGGGGCTGGGAAAATTTTTCTAAGGTTAGTGTACCTGACCTCGGGGACAGAAGGTATATGAAATCCCGCCAAGCTCCTGGTGTGACATGTGTCCTCCCAAAAATTAACTAACCACGAAGCGCCTTTAAGAGGGCAACTTGGGACGATGATAACTTGAGCTAACGGTGGAATTTGTTGGTGAAATTTTATATGATAATGACTAGAAATGGAATTTTGAATCCAATGGTGGGTGTATCATGTCTTGATTCAACCATATGATCCCTAAAAATTGGAATTGTGATCGAGACTCCACTTGTGCTGAGAAAACCTGCTGAAAATATTATGCGCAAGGTGTTGTGAAAAATATGATTTCAAAATCATGTAGGTATTGGAATTATATGAAGTTTGACATTTTTATTTACTTCTAACTCCATCCGAATCTTTCGAATTCACCTTTTGAAGCTCAAGCAACTATTTTGGCCTATGCACTGATTAGGCCTGTGAACCCTAATTCTGGTGAAACTGCCCCAACTTCTCTGAGACCTTCCAAAATATTCTGAACCATCTTCATGATGTCATAAGACCTTTGTATCACCTCCACATCCACTTAGGATCTTATGCTCCGATTCTTGAGGTTGCTCTAGCTCTAGGAAGGCTAGTGATAGCCCTTCCCACAACTGCCTGTAGCTTTGCAAATGAACTCCTAAAATCACCTAGGGGGAATGAATGGAATTTCCTAAATCACCTAGGGGAATGGTATAAAATTATTTGGGAGGTCATTTGGACTTACTGGAAAGATCCAGGGGTGTCTTGGAGTGATAGACTTGAAAATTTTGGCACAGGGGTATAGTTGTTGTGCTCAGAAATTGTCAATTTCCTGTTGCACATTTGCATGACAATAACTAGCCTTAGCTTGGGGACATGACATGGATGTCATTTAGTGAATACATAGAATGAGAACTCCCAAAATCTCAACTTACAACATATTGACTAGTGCCTTATCCATTGGGCCCTGTAGAGTCATGTGCAACTTACAACAAGAGAGAAAGAGAGAAGAAGGAAACACACACACACACACACACACACACGAAAAGGAAATGACACACACAATAGGAAGGGAAACACAAAAAATAGAAAGGAAATACACGGATAATAGGAAGGGAAACTTGCTAAAATAGAAAGGGAAACACACCTAGAAATCACCTATGGTACAAGGTAAGGGACAACCCACTTTCACTGAATCTCTTTTCATTCCTTAAAATTTACCCCTAAGTGGGAAACACTGAGTGATGTTGTTCTATGAAGCCGTTGATTGGTTCCAAAAAGTAGCCTCCTCTCCTCAACTATTTATGAAATCTAGGTGCTTTCACAATTGTCTTTGTACTTGGTATGAGTGATTCTATATGACCTACGATGCTTCATCCTTTTTTAGAAATTCCATTTCCTTCATCCTATTTGAAAATGGTTTCATAGTGCCAAGTTGTCTTCGTGTTTATCCACATAGATGATTCTTCACTGAGCACACTATTGCTGCCCCAGGGATTCTTTTCATTCAAATTACTTGAACATTCTGGATTCTTTCATTTCCTAGGTTTATGCTCATTGAAATTTTTTCCATGAGAAACCTCATACTCATCCTTTTCCTCTACTCCACTATGAGGTTATTAAGTCTTGAAGAAATTATTGGATGTGACCTCATACTTTTCTTGTTTGTCCATGACATGAATAAAGAGATCAATAATCAGCTCAGGGTCTTTTGTAAATTCTAGTGTATCCAAGATTTCTTACATGGAGTTATGATTCGTCATTTCTTGCAGCTCCTTTTTGTACACCTTTGTAGAATATTTATTTTTCAGCTCAATGAAACTATCTAGAGGGATTACCTCATCATCTTGGGAATCGCTGCATTTTATCACTCCTTTTTCCAGAGGATATTCAACTTGCATTTTATCACTCCTTTTTCCGAGAGGATATTCAACTTCAAAGGGCTCAATACTTCTTGCTTTAATTTTTTCATCATGGAAATATTGTTCATCTTCAAATGGAAAATAAAATACCTCGATTTCATCATTGTATCCACCAACCATTGGCTCAAGAGGGACATCATATTTCTCATCTAGATTTATCTCAATATGGCCAACCTTCACATTGGTTAAGGCTTCCAAATCAAATCCACGTTTGTCTTTCATATTTTTGGCTTCCATCGGGATCTCGAGACCGAGGTTGGGATCTTTAGTTTTTTTGCAGCACTAAGGAGTTCTTGTATAGAAATTTCTTTCAAACCTTCCAAGGGCTCATCAAAATCTAATTTTTTTCTCCATAGATGGCCTGACCAAGATCATCTTCATCCCCAAATGGGAATGAGAATAACTCCTCATCTTGGATAAGCATATAAGCTGATTTTTCTTCTTGAAAATCATCAAGAACCATCTCCTCTTCCTCATGGTTTGCATCATTTGGAAATTTAGGGCTTCCCTCTTGTAACTCGAATCTCCTCAATGCTTCTTCAAAGTCCAAATATCTCCAGAAGGCATGTCTAGACCTATCAAGATGGGTATATCCTCTTCCTAATTAGTTGCCACAAAGTGATTCATTTGTCTACTACGGTGGTACAAAATGATAATTTTCGGGCTTCCAAAATTTAGTACCATGTACCTCATCTTCTTCTTGGGAAGAAATATCTCTATTTCTCCCCTCACTAGATGGGTTAGATGAAAAACTGAGTGAAGTGGTAGCTAAAACTTGGAAGGAAATCCATGTTCGGGTTGGGAAATTCTCATTCACAATCTCACCAAATTTTATAGAAAAGTGTCAGGCCTATCTCAGGAAGGAAGATGTACCTTCAAGCCTAAGTTGGACTACAGTAAGGAGATTGAATGCTTCATGCAAGGTAAGGGTGTGCCTAATACTCTTCATAATGGTTACGCTAGAGAGGACTTTCCTCAGCCTTTCAATGAAATATCTCAGTTAATCATGGCATATATTACTCTGGAAGGGAGATATAAAGTGATTTATGGGTATCACTTTCCTATGTTAAATCATGTTAGAAATAACAGGCCCTATAATTTCCCCAATTTTCGTATCTTTCTTTGGCTAAATCGATAGCTTAGGTTGGGAAAGGAAATTTTACCCTTCCTTTGCATCAAGGTCTCATCAAATCCATGCTTAAGATGGGTACTCCCCTCATTGGAAAAAATGAAAAATTTGGGGCTTCTGGAAACCCGAATCAAGACTATTTAGGGGGAAAAAAGATCTTGGAAGCTAATGTGGCTACTCCTAGTATGGAGGAAACAAGGAAATCAGTGGCTAAAAGAACCAGGTATCATTTGGCCAAAGAAAGTGTTAAGAAGCTGAGGTGGGAGAGTGGGGATTTAAATGCCTTAGGAGAACTTGGAAATTATCTCGGAGTCGGGAAAAAAAAGGAAGAGGAAGCTTACCAATCTAAAGTAGTGAGGAGACTGGAGGCTAGGAAATATCTAGAGAACTCTAAGGAGAAAAGATCAAAAACACAAAGGAGGCTATTGAGAGTCTGTATGCTCTCAAAACTGCTCAGAAGAACTTGTTCAAATCCCAGGATACAACAATCAAATCGAATGTTTTCATGAGAGAGTTTGAAAATTGTAGGTTGGATACTGACATCAACAGACATAAGATAAGCATGGTGACCATAGATCTGAGGGAATTGTAGGAAAAAGTTGAGAAACTCATGTCTATTTTTCTTAGTGAACAATTAAAGAATGCAAATGAGAGATGCCTGGCCATGGAGAATGATATGCTAAAAATGAAGGAGATTATTCTGTAGATCAGGGATGTTCACATCCTCAATGTCAAAATCACAATTCACCATCTTAAACTCCTTACTTGAGATGATCCATTCCATGGAAATTGTGAAGAATAGAGAAAAGGATGGGTCTGGACCTAAAGTGGAGATAGCTGAACCAGATTACCAGTTCTGGAAATCAACTATTACCGGCTTGGTCAAGGAATGGAATGGGTGCATGCACATGGTGGGAGATATGATTAATGAATGATGGATTATATTCATTTCTAGATGTATGGTTTTTTTGTTTCTTTCTGTTAGTTCCATGGCCCCTGCTATTAGTTATTTTACTTTGGGATTTTAGGTTAATGTTCTTGTTTATAGCTTTATAGTTTTGGTTCTTGGTACTATTGGGGCTTCAATGGATACTCCCTTGGCCCTTTTATTTTGATCTTGCATAATTTTTATGGGGTAGGGTCCCCTCAACCCTCTTTTACCTCTCATCAAATTTTTGTTTTTTTGGTTTTAATGAGTTTATTTTCCCATGAAACTAATTATAATATTGTTATTTTTATGTGATTTTTCTAAATGAATTATTCAATTATGTTATTTTTGTTTCATTTTATGGTTTTTATAGTAATATATCCAAAAATAACAAATTTTAATTGTTATGCACACATAGGCATGATCCGATAAAGATTAGAAAACATGTGTACTTTAATCGGCGTGTGAGAACATTCATGCATTTTCCTTATCTTTTGGATAAGGTAAATGAACTATAGGGATGGTTGTTATTATTTAATATTTTAAAATTAAATTTTCAAAAGTCTAGAAAGAAAATGAATAACCTATATCTTGGGAAATCTAGATTGAGAATTTTATGAAGGCCAACTGTTCATCGAGAAGTAATGTGATCATTTGATGGTATTAAAATTTACAAACATCATATGTGATTTGAATTTTTATCTATAATTTTAGTCTATCTTTAATGACATGGGTCCTTGGGGTACAATTCCAAACATTTGTATTTTACTTTCTTTTCCCTAGTGGCATAATTGGTATATTTATAGGTACGTTTTGTTATATATAACTAATAGATTGTATGTTTAATAGAATTGTGGATAGAGATATTTCATACTTCATCCATCTCCTATATTTGGGAAAATAACCTTTTATTTTAAAGGAGACTCTTCATGTCATTTCAGACTATTTACTCAATGTGTAGACACTCAAAATTCACACACTCATTTCTTCGCTATACCATTATTTATTAAAAAAATCCATACACTCACCACATCATATTATTCATATGAAAATCATACATTTATCGCACCATTAAATTACACTACATTTTTTTATTAAAGGTAAAAGAGGGTTGAGGGGACCCTACCCCGTACAAATATTACAACCATACACCATGAAGGCCAAGGGTTCAACCATTGAATCCCATACAGAACCAAAAGAGCAATAGATCAAACCATCAAAAAGAAACTACATAGATAACCCATGGAAGAGTAACTAACAACAAGGGTCTGAGTAACTAACAACATAAAACTTATGAAGCAACAAAGTCTTAACAAGTAAGAAAAAACAAAATCCAGGAGATTATACCCCTTCATCCTTCTTTTACCAGTTCCCCCACAGTACTCATGCATCCATCCCATTCTTTGACAAGGTTGGCTATAGTGGCCTTCTAGTACTTGTAGTTCGGTTCAACGATCTGTACTTTGGGGCCATTTCCTTATTTTTCTTTCTCCTTAGCTAATTCCATAGAATGGATCATCTCAGCAAGGAGTTTAAGGTGATGAATGGTACTTTTAACATTGAGAATGTGAACATCTCTAATCTAAAGAATAATTTCCTTCATCTTCAACATTTCATTTTCCATAGCCAGGCTTCTTTCATTAGCATTTTTTAATTGTTCACTCAGAACAATAGAAGACAACTTCTCCACTTTTTCATTCAATTCCCTCAATTCCATAGACACCATATTGATCTTATGTCTATTAATGTCAATGTCTAACATGTAATTCTCAAATTCCCTCATAAAAACATTGGATTTGACCACATAGTCTTGAGCATTAAAGAGTTTATTTTGGCTGGTTTTGAGAGCATGTAGGCTTTCTATAGCTTCCTCCGAGTTCTTTGATCTCTTGCTCTCAGAAGCTTCAGGGTATTTCACACTTTCCATTTCCTCACTATGATCCCCTTCCAAATATTCCTCCTCATGAATTTTCCTAGGATTAGAATGAATAGACTTACCTTCTTGATTCTCTTCGACTCCAAAATAACTTCCACCTTCTTAGAAGAAGCCGAAACCTTCTCCTCCTTGCACTTCTTCTTGGGGCCGACATTTGTAAGTTGGTATCTAGGTATTTTTTCCATGGGCCTAGTAGGACAAGCCTCACTAACAATAACCCCCTTGACATCTAGGATTTTAGTATTCCATTATGAGGAATCATTCTTTAGGAGCAGAGGCCCCCAATTTTTCATTTTTTCCAATGAGGGGAGTTCTAGCTCTGAGCATAGCTTTAAAGAGACCTTGATGCAGTGAAAATGAGAAAGTACCTTTCTCAACCTGAGATGTAGATTTGGAAAAAGAAGAGAACAAAAAATATGGGAAATTGTAGGGCTTGTTATCTCTAGCATTGTTTAACATGGGAAAGTGGTACCCATAGATCACTTTATAATGCCCTTCAAGAGTAATATAGGCCATAATTAACCGAGCAATTTCCCCACAAGGATGGGGTGAATTACCTATAGCATAACCATTATGGAGAAATATGGGAACACCCTTACCTTGTATGAAACATTCAATCTTTAGGTTATAGTCTAACTTACATTTGAAAATGCTCCTTCCTTCCATGGATAGACCAAAAACTTTAGCAATAATCTTTGGGGAAATGGTGAAAGAGAAATTTCCAACCAGACGTGGCCTTCCTTCCAGGTTTTTTCCATAGCTTCACTCAAATTTTCATCATGCCCATCAAAAATGCTAAAGAAGAATAACAAACTTTACCGTTCAAGAAAAACCTTAGCCTCTTTTGACATCGTCGAGACCTTTCTTGGTTTAGTACGAACTTAATCCCCTCCCTTTTTGTAAATGATGTTCTTATTTTTCTTCTGTGGGTTAACGTCTATACCTGACTTGAAAGAGAGATTCCACAACATGCCGAGAACTGTCCTGCCTTTGCGAAGATATGAAATAAAATTCTGAATGATGTTGAGATACATGAAATCATGAGACATCAAGCCACATGAATAATTATGTCCTCATTGATAGGTGTGCTATTAGGGATTCTTTCCCTTTTCAAGGTGTCTATGAAATTAGCATCCATCTCTTTAAGATCCTTGACCACCTTTAATTCCTTAGCATCCACCCCCATATTAGCCAAAATATCAGCTAGTTTGTTTCCTTCATGAAACACATGTTGAAAGGATATAGTTTCGAAGGAAGATAATTTACCCTTGGATTTATTGATGAAGTCAACTATAGAAATAGAGGCCTGAGACACTCCCTTCACACAAGAGATGATATACAAAGAGTCCCCTTCCACAACCAGATGCTTGAAACCTTTCTCTTCTACCAACTTCACTCCCCAGAACAAAGCAACAACCTCAACAACATTGTTTGATTGGATACCTAGATTTAAAAAATAGGCAAGAAGAAACTTCCCTTCATCATCACAAAAAAAACCTCCTCCTCCTGCTTTCCCAGGATTCCCTTTAGCAACACCATCAAAGTTGAGTTTAAGGAATCCCCCACTAGGAGGAGTCCACTTAACCCCTCGCGAGGGTTGGGCTTCTTAGGTTGAGGTTCATAAATTAAATTCCAATTCCTAATGATATTTTTTTCGCATTCAAGAACTTCAACTTATTTTTTCTGAGGATAGAAAAATTATTTCTAACCACCTGAAAGAAATGGTTTATTAATAGCCTATTAGGAAGTTTTTATTTTTGAAGATCCTCCTGTTTCTTTCTTTCCATATTTCCCACCATAGGTGACTTAGGCTCATTATCCAAATATTTTTAAGCCCTTGACTGATGAAAGGGAATTTCCATTGAATCCAAGCATCTTGGATACCATTAGGGTTTACCCAAGGAAATGAAAAGCAAACCAAAATAGAAGATAACATCTGGAGAACTAGAGAGCATTCTAAGAACAAATGGTTCACCATTTCCATGTTCTTTTCACAAAGAACACATCTATTGACCATTTGGAAGCCTCTTTTATTCAGGTTATCCACTGTTAGAATCTTGTTTATCACACAAGCCAGACTAAACACATTGACTTTAGGAGATATGTTCTTGTTCCAAATTTTTCCAACCATTAAGTCTTCATCTCTAACTTCCCCCTCAAAGAATAGTGAGTAGGCAGATTTGACTGAGAAATTACCATTTTGTTCTTTGTCCCACACAATTCTATCTAGATCCTTTTTGTTAGAAGACACATAATTTTTTAGAAAATCATTGAGATTAGCCAAGAGTTCTTTGACTTCCTGACTGTCCAATACTAAAATTTTCCATGTCTGAAAGTTGTCTTCATCTTCCATATAATTGATAATTTTTTCCCCATACTTCTCCTCAATCAACCCTATAATTTGGGGAAATTTTTATTTTAGGGTAAAATTCCCAGCCCATTTATCATTCGAAAAAAATCTCATTTCCTTTCCCTATTTTCCAAATACTACCCCTAGCAAAAAATTCTTTAGCCCAATTTATAGCTTTCCATATGCTTGAACCGTTGAAAGAATCCTATTTGAAAATCCACCTTTTGTCATTTTCATCCATCCAATATTTTCTCTTAAGGATTTTGGTCCACACACTATTTTATTTTGTTAACCTCTAGCCAATTTTAGCTAAGAGGGCTTTATTCATTTTAGTCCATTCTCTAAGACCAAGACCCCAAATATTTTGGGTTTGCAAACTCTTTTCCATGCCACAAGTGGTATTATTTCCTTACTTTCAGTTCCACTCCATAAGAAACATTTTTGGATCTTTTCCAGTTTTTCCCCTATGCTTCTAGGGATTTGGTAAAGAGACATGACATAAACCAGAAGACTCTGGAGTGAGCTAGAAAGAAGAGTAATTTTTCCATCTTGAGATAACAAATTAGATTTCCACCTTGCAAATTTTTTTCTCAAACCTTTCAATAAGGAAGTTCCACTCCAATGTAGAGGGTCTCTTATCGCCAATAGGGATTTCTAGAAAGACCATAGGGAAATACTGATAGGAACAATCCAAAATTTCAGCAATCTTCTTACAACGGATCTCCAAGGTATGAATGAAGAAAAGAGAGATTTTTCTATAGTTCACCATCTAGCCAGAAACTTCCATGTAGTCATCTAGAAGGCATTTAAGATTCTTAGCTTCTAGAATAGTATCTTCTCCCACAAGGAAAGTGTCATCCACAAAATGTTGGTGAGACACATTGTCCAAATCCTTCACCAGAAATCCCTTTGATGTAACTTTTCTCAGTCTCAACATTCAATCTTCTGCTTAGAGCTTCAGCCATGATAATGAAAAGGAAAGGGGAGAGAGGATCCCCTTTCCTTAAACCTTGAGAGCTAGGGAAAAAACCAAAAGGGGTCCCATTAATGAGAATGGAAAACCATGCACTAGAAATACAAGCCTTAACCAAGCTTCAAAAGGAAATATCAAATCCAAACCTATCAAGAATTTTATCAAGAAAACTCCACGAGAAGCTATCATAGGCTTTAGCCATGTCCAATTTGAAAAAAAAAAGAAACCTTCTTACTGAGTTTAGTTGAATGAATAGTCTCTTTTATTGTGATGATCCCATCTTGAATTTGACATCCAATAACAAATCCCCCTTGCTTTGCTCAGATATGATAGAGGGGAGAAGCACTTGCAAATGGAGGGCCAAAATTTTAGTACAAATTTTATAAGTGTTGTACAAACTTATAGGTCTAAAGTCTTTAAATTTTATGGCATTACCACATTTCAGAACCAAATTCAAGAAGGTACAATTCATATCCTTTAGCATATTTTCTAGGTGAAGAATTCTTTCACATTGTACACATATTTTTTTAAAATGTCCCAGAAGTGCTGAAAGAAAAAGGCTTGAAAACCATCTGGACTAGGTGCCTTATCTGGGTTAAGATGTTTCACCATGAATTCCACTTCCTCCATTGACAGGATTAAAGAGAGCATCTGATTATCCTCCTCAGAGACTAAGGAAGGAATGAAACTTAGAAAATCTTGCTCATTGGTCAAATTTGGGGTTCCTTGATTAGTTAACAACTTTTGAAAGAAAGAAATAGCCTATTTATTTATTTCTTCTTTCTCTTCCACCATATAACCATCTTCTTTTCTTATTCTGCTAATTCTATTAAAACTTCTACATTTTAGAGTAGACAAATGGAAGAACCTAGTATTTTTGTCCCCTTCCTTGAGCCAAGAAATACGAGATTTCTGTTTCCAGAATATCTCCTCTTTTCTCATAATATTATGGTACTCTGTCAGTAGAGATATTTCCTTTTCTTTGAGATCCCTTTCTAGATCTCTACTTTCAATCTATCTTTGGAGGATCTGTAATTCATTTCTAGTTTCCATTTTCTTTTGAAAAATATTACCAAAACTCTTCTTATTCCAATCTTTAAGATGATTTTTGACATTATGAAGTTTCTTGGTTAATCTATATACATCACAAATCCCTTAGCCTTAAGTTTCCACCAATCAGTTAGGAGATCTTTCAGTTCCTCATTATGAAGCCACATCTTCTCAAAATGGAAGGGGTTCTTTTCCTTGTAGGGTTCTTGATTTGCAACAAGATAGGCATATGATCAGACCCAATGTGGGGAAGAGAGAAAAGAGAGATGTCCTGGGATAACCACTCTTCCGAGACTAAGAATCTATCCAATATTACCTAAATATGATGAGCACTAGCTCTTCTGTTAGACCATGTAAACCTACTACCCTTAAGGTCCATATCATGAAGTTGAGAGGCAAAAATAAATTCATTAAAATCCTCCATGCCAATAGTGAACTCCTTGGATCCTCCTTTTTTTCCCGAGACAGAGGGGTGTTGAAATCCCCCATCATTATCCATTTAGATCCCTTGATAGAGAGATTAAACGAGAGAAGATGAAGCCAAATATTTTTCCTCTCTTTATGAAGGGTAGGGGCATATATATTAGATAAGACCCATATTTTTCTATTTTCAAGATTTTTTATCATCACAGCCATATGATGATCTCTTTTCACCAAAAAATTCCCTTCAAAGAAATCCAGATTCCAAACCATAACAAGTCCTCCCGAAGCCCCTTTTGAACTAACAACAAAAGCTTTGGAATTTATCCAAAAGGACTTGCAAGAGTTTAAGAAAATGTCTTCTTTCATTTTGGTTTCTTTTGACTAAAATATCAATTTTTTTTCCTTCAATCATATCTTTAAGAATCCTCCATTTCACAGGGCTATTGAGCCCTCATCCATTCCATGAGATGCAATTCATTTCCTAAGATTTGGTTTGTTCTTTTTAAAAACCTTCTGGTCTAAACATAGTTGTTTCCCTGAGTCTATATCCTTCTGAGTAGTTTTTTTCCTGGATTCAAATTTTCTTGGTCTACCTTGTTTGCTATTGGAAAGCTCCACATTTATAGGGTTCAAACCCTCCTAATTAGGAGTGGAAATCTTAGAGGATTCACCCTTTTTAACACTTGGTTCAGTTTTTCTTTTTCTGAAGGAGTTGTTTCCTTAGTGATCCTTTTATTTCAGTGTTAACAATTATTTCTTTCCTTCCATCTCCTTATTTGGGGATAGTTGAGCATCCATTAATTCTATCATGGGGAGGTTAAACAAATTTCCAACTATCATCCCTTCTTTCACAAAAGTGTCCAAACTTTCCTCCGACATCTGGATACTCTCAACTTTACTTTGTTTCTCCATTGTTCCCTCCAGAACACTATCAACCAACATTAAGTCCGTCTGTGGAATTTTCTCTATACTTACCTGTTCCTTTAGTTTACTTTCTTCCCTTTTAATGGAAATAATTCCAGCTTTCTACCTTTTGTGGGATCTTTTACAAGATCATTCACTTTTTCCTTTACCTTTGATCGACCAAGCCTGATTTTTGGATTTTCTTCTATTGACCACCAGGGTAAAACCTTCCTCATCCTTTTCTGAGCATCTTTTAATGGAGGGCTTTCAGTCCCATTATTCTCTTGAATTTGCAAGGGGGTAAGACCTTCCAAGATATTTTTGAAAAATATTTCCTATGATCCTCTGCACTTTGCATTATACCTTTTCCTTTCTCCCCTTTTCCTTCATTCCCTAGCACCGCTATATACTTTTTGAAACTTTGAACTTACAATTCTGGCTCGTATGACCCCACCCATTACATTTGGTGCATTTTTTTGGAGTACTTTCCATTTCAATATTTTTCTCCCATATCCCTAGTCTAGATTTTAGCTTAATACTATTAGGGATCTCCTTATCAGCTATTGTATAGATGCAAAATCTAGCACAAATAAGTCTTGTCATATTCCTTGTGGCATTATCTATTATAACCAAAGAGCCAGAGAGTTTTTATGCCTTTTACAATATCTTCATTCTAGAATTCCAAAGGTAGGTTTGGAAGGCGTATCCAAACCAGAAACTGATTCAGATTTTCCTTTTCCGGTTAAAGGTTGGTTCCCATTTCCTCATATACCAGCCATATTTTCCCTAGAACTAGGGACCTTCTTCCAAGACCTTCTACATATCTTCACTTGCTAATGAATTTAAAGAGGAAAAAACCATTAGTGAGAGCACTTACCTCCAGATGCCCTTTTGGAATCCATTTAGTTTGGCCCATCTTCTAACAACATCAATATTGGGTCTTCCACCCACTAGCTTCCCCACCAAGGCTTGGTTTAGTTTATCTATAGTGCATTTGAGTAGAGAATCCAGTATTTCAAGAACACTTCCAGAATCCTCTTTAACCACTTGGAGGAAGAAATTTTGGGTTTTTGAAACATATCCACCATTTCTAACTTTATTTGACCAGGAATCTAAGGGATTAGATGAGGGACACCTTTCTAGTTGATCATCATGTTCATTAATCTCACCTTCTTCTACCACAAGATCCTCTAATCTGGGCAGAATTTCCCTTCCATCACTTTCCCGCTCAACCATTTTTGGAGATCCTTCTTTCCCACTCAAAGAACCTTATTTCACACTACATTATTAAAATCATTTATCGTAACTCATATATTTCAACTCTCACCTTTGTCACATTAATTAAATACAATAACATCCCACACTTACACCCTTCATTCTTATTTAATTAAGTAATTAAATATATCAATACTTCATTATACACCATTTAATCCCATTTAGTTGCATTACATTTTATTCTAAGCTTAATATTTCATTTCTAAATTATCCAAATCTCCAAAATCCATCTAAATCCATTTCTAATATATCCCTAACTTCCTAATCTCCCATTATCTTACCAAAATCTTATATTATCACAAATAATCATATATTTGTACGTTTGATATATCTTAATCAAACAACTTAATACATATCCTAAACAAACTTAGGATAAATTAGAACATATCTAACTAATAAAATATTTTCCTTGACACCTCATTAGACAACATGGAACTTTCAAAACTGACCAACAAACCCATCCTTTAAAATTTTGAACAAAAATCTCAAATTGGGAATTTGTTCCAAAACAAACTCAAGAATCCTGAAATCTCCAAGTGATTTGTGATTATTTAAACACAACTTCTAGTCCCTTTATGGGATCTTCTCATACTTTTGAGCCTCATTCTTCCATCAAGCATTTTTACATCGTCATTAAACACTGAGACAATAAAATCAACATCAAGTGTTATCATTTATCTCTATTGAGTATCTTGGAGCCATTTTGGATCACTTGTATCACTTGATATCACTTAATCTACATACTTTATCAACACATTCGAAGCACAAATCGGTGATCGTTTTGGACGCGTCTATAGATCCAAGTAAAACATCTACTCTTAGCCTTAACTATCATTTGAACCAGGTATGCACCTTATTTACACATCATTACTTTAATCATTCGTCGTTTAAAATTTTTGATCAATTTTATCCCAAAGTATTTTTCAATCTGTGTGTATCTTCCCCAATCACCAATGATTTTCCCAATCAACAATGATTCCTACCTATCAAACCCCTTTTCCATTACAACCTATCTTTCGATATCTAGACCTCAATTTTGATCAACACTTTGTCTCTATTAGTATCTTTCATTCCTATTATGCTCCTTTGAGTCATATCTAACTCTTTTGAGCCATTCTTTGCATTTTGTCAGTTACCTCAATCAAACACATCATCTCGTTTGCCTTTGTGAGCACATATACTTCTACACCATTTATCCTTTGAGCCATACTATGATTCCTAAACTCCCTTTGGATCAGGAATCATCATTAAAAAAAAAAAAACCCTAGACCGTGTCAGTCCCTTTGCCTTTGCATTGAATGGTTATATCATCTACTTTTATTTTATTATCAGTTATCGATTTATCGTATCATTATCAGATTAATTTCTCAAAAGTGGATTGACATCCCTACAACTAATTCCATTGAATCCTGGGGACTAGCCTTTTTTAGGAAATCCACCATATATTTGTTTAATCCCATCTTTTGTAGTGTCTGTGATTGCATGTTTCTTTACAGGATATGATTTTATATCAATTCTTCTATAGAGAAAAACAATCAAACATTGTCCATCCACATCTCGCAAGTACCTATAAACCCCGCCATATCAAGGTTTGGTAAGTTTTATTATCTTTCTTATTAAGTTAAGTTGAAGAGGTAAAATTTACTATAAAAATATTAGCATGCCAAAGTGGGACCCTTATTCCATCATTTTATTTGGTTGATTTCATTAAAATAGCATTTTAAAAAAATTCGCTCTTCTCAGGTAATAATCACCTACGATTTCTCTAGGTGTTTTTCAAATCCCAACAATTTGCTTTTTGCTTCCTATTTTCTACCTTTTTACTTGTTATTTTTCCTAACTGTTTGAAGGGTATTGATTTTGGAAAGCTCATGTGCTGGATTATTTTCTTTAAACATTGCTAAAAAGGAGTATTTAGTAGTGAGTCCTAAAACTTTCTTTTTTTTACAATTTTGCATTTTGTTTGTTTTTTTCATCAAAACGATATTTCGAGTTGGATTTTAAAATGAACTTTTCATCATTCCAGCGAGTTTCACATAGAATTAATTAGCAGGATATTTTGTTACATTCACTTTTTCTGTCCCCATACATAACCAAGACACTTAAACACAAAACAAATTTAAAACAATTCCTACCGAGGTGGATACCTACTTGGATTTTATCACCAAGAGTAGAATCCAACTCGTTGTTCCATTCGAGAATAATATTTTGTCTGTCAAGATATATTAGTTGAACACCCAATACCTTTATTATTGTGGGAATTCCAAGTGAAGGGGTAGGCCCCAATACCACGCCCGTATCGTAGAAGTACGGAGTTGATCCTCACGTTCCTTTGGCTATATCAAGGAATTTGTCATTAAACATTCCAAAAACCATCCATAGCTTCCCATTTCCTAGGACCCTATTAGCTGTTTTACACATTTCATTCTTTTTAATTAAATCAAGATAATTAAAATTATTCTGCTTGACTTGTCTGTTATATTTAAAGATCTTTTAGCATTTTTGTTGTATCATTTTCAGTTGATTATTGTTTAAAATGGATCAATCCTTTATATCTGTATATCCTTATAATCATTATACATCATATTTTTATCAATATCAAAACATTCCCTATACAAAATCTAGTCCTTATTAGTCTTATCAACCCACTACATCTTATTTAACTTCATTTAGCTCTGGCATGTTTCCAGAGTCATCTAGACCATCCTATGTCCCTTATGGAACTTCTACCCTTCAGCCCATCAAAAAATCATATAATAACCCCTTTCAACAAACTTATGATTATTCTTTACAACCAAGCTATTTCCAAACTATCACTTCCCATCCCCTGTCCAATCAAACAGTCTTTTCCACAACCTCTCCTTCATCACAATTACATCAAAATATTAATATTCCCTATCCTTCATCTAATCAATCCATCTCTACTTCAATCCCATTTTCGGTATCCCAGACATCCCAAACCCATACAAATATCCCTACTCAATCTCAATCAATCCCTCTCATCCAACAACAACATACTCAATATTTTTCCACATCTCCCCACATCCCTTTATCACAACCCACTTTACAAACAATATCTTCTCAAGCTACCCCTTACCAAACTCCACATCAAACTGATCCACAAAAATCATCCTACCTTCAATCCTCATCAGCCAAATCAATCACATCCTCTTATTAATAATTCCTTCACATCTACTCCCACAAATGATCCTTTGCAAGACTTGTCAAATAGATTAGACAATTTAGAATCCGCTACCAAGGGATCCAAACACATCCTCACTTATGATCAAGTTTGTAATGAACCCATTCATCCATCAATATTATATAATTCCTATCCTCTGCATTGGGAATCACCTGAATTTACTTTGTTCTATGGCCAGGAGGATCCTCAACAACACATACTATCCTTTAGACACTCATGTTATCTCATTATCCACAATCAAGATCTTCTTCTCAGAACCTTTCCCATGTCACTGGCAGGAATTTCCTTGGATTGGTATAATTCCCTTCCTCGAAATTCTTTGATCTCTTTCACATAGTTAGGTATGTTATTTCTTAATAACTTTATTATAAATGTTACTTGTAAAATCACCATTTCTAACCTTACTACCATCAAACAATTTGAAAATGAATCCCTTGGAGATTTTATCATTAGATAGAAAAAATTATTAATAAATTTTCCTTTCCATTGCCGCAATTAGAACTAATTGAGTTGTTTTCTCGATCATGTTATCATAAGATATCATACACTCTTGATCCACACATTTTATACCTTCGATGAAGCCTTTTCCATGGCCAAGAAATTAGAAAACCAAGCCCTCAAAGAAGGCCATCTCGATCCTCAACCTACAAATGTTTCATCTGATTCTTCTAGATTTTCCTATACTTTAGATGAAACTATTTCATCTGATTCTCCTAGGTCTTCCTACAATTTATA
Source organism: Taxus wallichiana var. yunnanensis (assembly GCA_018340775.1). NCBI lineage: Eukaryota > Viridiplantae > Streptophyta > Pinopsida > Cupressales > Taxaceae > Taxus > Taxus wallichiana. Next base: position 299,658,531 of record CM031242.1, read on the forward strand.
TGAAGCTACCACGTATGACAACTTTACTAGTATTCTTGATCCAACCCCCTCAATAGAATCAGTCCATATAGATATTGTATATCGTTTAAGTCATACCATTAACTCTATTACACAGGTTCTTCCCCATGAGGAGACCCCTTCATCACTAGAACCTCCCCTGAAGACTTAAAATCTTTGGATCCTCCTTTTGATGATCCTTACACATCGACATTACCTATTTCCACTTTGTTTAATCATCTACTACCTCCTCACAACCTTTAGATTCCATGTTGGAAGTCATTACTGAGGAGGCACCTATAATCAAATATCATGACATCCAATTATCCTGTAAACCAATTGAAGAATTAGAAAGCTTACATAATCCACTGTAATTATGTCTAGAAATAACACCTCCCTCATCTGAATTAGACCCAATCCTATCTATAACTTCTCACTTTCCATATAGCCTAAAACCTTTTCTTAAATAAAGCACCCCACAATCAAATACCATCACACTTATGGCCTCACCATTATCATCTATCATAAAATCCTCTCGCTTTCCTAAAATCAAAATTACAAAGCCAAAGTACACATCATCTAATGTCTCAAACTTTCCATCCATTTTGGGACCCCATCCTCTCTCACAATCCAAATCTTTCAATTCTACAATTTCACCTTTACCATCAATCCTAGGACCTCATCCTTTATCTCAACATTGTGTCACACAATTGTATACTATCAATCCCTCCTCTTCTATTTTGGGATCTGATCCATCATCCAATTCTATCAATCCTATATCTTACCAACCTCACAATGTCCCTACGATGTCTCAATACCATACAACGTCTACGAATCTACCCCCATCAAAAACAAGACGTGTCATACTAAGCATCCTTGTAAAACAAAAAAATCAAAATACATTAATCTAAACCATTCAAAAGGGACTTATATCAACATCCTTAAGAGGATCATGCAATATTCTCTCATCAAGTTGTCATCAATTAAAACACCCAACCCAAAAAAGTGAAAACCCACATGGTATGATCAAAAAAAAACTTGTGCCTATCATAGAAACCTAGGTCATAATATGGAAAGTTTCAAATCATTGAAATTCATAATCCAATGACTCGGAACAAGACCATCCTAAACCATCATCAACATTACCAAAATCTCCATCCTCGTCAGTGTCATTAAGGACATCTGTAATTCAAGGGTGACATCTTAATTATTTTGTTAGGAGACCCTGTCAAACATCTTTTTAGAACTTTCCATTGAAGGTCTATTAATTTCATCAGCACCTTCCTTTGAAAGTCCAAAAAACTCATTAACACCTTCCATTGGAGATCCCTTCATCTTGTTAGCACCTTCCATTTAAGTTCTAGCAATCTCATTAACACATTCCATTGAATGCCTCTCAGCTCATCAACACCTTCCTTTGAAGGTCCCTCAATCTTATTAGCACCTTCCATTGAAGGTCCTTCAACCTTGCCAACATCTACATCCAAGTCATTAATAGTGTTCTTACCAACATCAGCAAGACTAGGAGGTCATACTCAACCAAATCTCGACAAACCTTTTTCATCCAGCTTCTCATCACCTTCCGTTGAAGGTCCTTCATCTCAAATCAATGTGGTTCACCCACTTATATGAATCCAAAATCAACATACACAAAGAAAAGGTAAAACCAAAGCTTCTTCGTTAACCCCTCTTTACCAACCCACATTTTTAACAAATCCTTTGTTAAAAGCTCCATATATCCCTTTTTTACCATATACTCAATCAATCAAGATCAAAAATTTCATCATCCTAACCTGAGAGGTATTGTTCCTTTTAGTGAACATTGTTTCTATCCACAATATCATGCTAGGGGGATTCCTCTCTACTGAGGCTTCGAAAGTATTATATTTCACATTCCTCCAACACATATTCACCAAACCTATTAATCCAATCAAAATTTCACTACTCTGGGAAGGAGTAAATGTGTAAATTTTTCCCCTAACTGGATTGTTCCATATAGTAGGGGTCAATCTTTGAATGTCTTGCACTTGTAGCCTTTCTATTATTAACACATCAACTGTCAAGACAATAGTCACATCAAAGATCTTATTTCACTATCCACCAGCCATCTTATCATTGTAATGATTTGAAAGCATGTGGTCTTCCATCACTATCCTCACAAACCTTAAATATGAGCACTAAATTTTTTTCATTGCATCTTTTCATGGATGAGTTCCTCCTTAGCAAGAACTTTGTAATCATTACTTCCATCTACCTTGTGTATTAACCAAAAACATGACTTGGGGCACACATGTGTAGGTAATGCACATATATTTCTTCCCCTCCTCGAAATGGTCTATTAGGGATTTTCCCTCAGCTAAAAATATATGTATTAAAATCATTTGGATGCATTTCTCAAAAGTAAAAATAAACAATAGACTGATCCCTTGAACAAAAGATATCCATGAAAATCATAGGCTGATCCCTCGAAGGACAACTATGTGTAAAATCAAAATTCAAAAATCAAAATTATAGACCATACCCTCGAAGGATGGATACCAATGTAAAAGGCTTCCTACTTTGTTCATCCTACCAAAACACATGAATATAAAAAGCATCCAAGAAAGCTTCCGCATTGATCAATTTTCCCCTTATAGAAAAATTCGGCATTGATCGGTTTGCTTCAAAAAAAAAAATGTAAAGTCGGGGGAATTTCTATATGAACCTTTGAAAGGAGAGCCTATTCTCCCACACAACCTACATATGTCGTCCCTTCTCATGTCCTAGGAAGGTACATCTTTATCATCTCTAGATCCAAGATCCTACGTGTGACTACCCATTGTTAGTCATTTGTTAACAACTATTGTAAAGGCCAGAAGTGCAAGAACATTTATTCTGTTGCTTCCCATCACATATGTATCAAATCCAGTACAAAGCAATCAATCCACGTTTCATTCTTATGACAAATATTAAGATCAAATCAATGAATCTTAACATCAACATCATCACCCAAAAAATACCAACAACATCTAAAACATCATTAATATCAACATCAACATCATCACAAAGAAATAAAATCTCTTAACATCAACACAATCCTCAATACATCTCAACATGACTTTATTGTGTCTAAAACGTCACATTTATTCAATCAAATTGACATTTTTCAAATGATTTCCTCCTCAAGCACGTTACTTTATTGAGTAATATCACGACCCCTATTTAGTTCTTGTAATCCCACCTTTGTGGAAACATCAAGTTATGGTCCTTTGACCTCATCAAATTATCATTTTATCCCTCATTGTCAGTAAGTCATATGTCTATAGGACACAAACCCTTTGGTTCCCCTATCACTTGAATTCTTGGCCTCGTAAGCCCACCTTTGGAGCAACATCTATTATTAGTCCTTTGAATTTGTCAAAATATTCTCTTTATTTCTAATTCATATGTCTTTAGGACACAAACCCTTTGCTTTCTCTATCACTTGACTTCCTGGACTTATAAGCCCGCCTTTGTGGCAACATCAATTTTGGTATTTTGACCTCTTCAAACCATCATCCTATCATCTTTGAATCCATATGTCTATAGGACACAAACCCTTTATTTCCCCTATCACTTGACTTCTTGGCCTTGTAATCCCACCTTTTTGGAAACATCATTTTTGGTCCTTTGACCTCGTCAAATTATCATCCTTTCCATCATTAAGTCATATGTCTATAGGACATGAACCCTTTGGTTCCCCTATCACTTGACTTCATGGCCTTGTAATCCCACTTTTTGGCAGAATCTATCATTGGTCCTTTGACCTCGTCGAAACATTCATTTTCATCATTAGATCATATGTCTATAGGACATGAACCCTTTAGTTCCCCTATCACTTGATTTTACAATGGAATTTATCTTATTTATTTACCTCATCTTGGGGCATTATTCCATCATCCCTCATTACTCCTCATATTTGTATCTTTTCATCTTTCTCTTCTAAACTCGTGATCAATTCCCTTCTAGTTCATCAATCCTTAGTTTGAGGGGGAACACCTCATCACATGATTCTACATCCTTCACTTCAATCATATATTGTTTTTGTCCGTAGATTGTCTAAAACCACTCAACAAAAAGGGGAAAAATGTAAACACTCAAAATTCGCACACTCATTTTTTCGCTATACCATTATTTCTTACACAAATCCATACACTCACCACATCATATTATTCTTATGAAAATCATACATTTATCACACCATTTAATCACACCATATTATCAAAATAATTTATTGTAAGTCATATATTACATCTCTCACCTTTATTGCATTAATTAAATACATTAGTATACTTACACCCTTCATTCTTATTTAATTAATTAACTAAATATATGAATACTTCATTATACACCATTTAATCCCATTTATTTGCATTAAATTTTATTCTAAGATTAATATTTCATTTCTATATTATCCAAATCTCCAAAATCCACCTAAATCCATTTATAGTATATCCCTAACTTCGAATCTCCCGTTATCTTACTAAAATCTTATATTATCACAAAGGATTATATATTTTTCCGTTTGATATATCTTAATCAAACAACTTAATACATATCCTAAAAAAATTTAGGCTAAATTAGAACATATTTAACTAATAAAATCTTTTCCTTAACACCTCATTAGACAAAACAGAACTTTCAAAACTGACCAAAAACCCATCCTTCAAAATTTTGAACAAAATCTCAAATTGGGAATTTATTCCAAAAAAACTCAAGAATCCCAAAATCACCAAAGATTTTTTAAATCACCAATGATTATTTAAACCCAATTTGCAGTCCCTTTTCAGGATCTTGTCACATTTTCAAGCCTCAGTCTTCCATCAAACCTTCTGTACATTGTCATTGAACACTGAGACAATAAAATCAACATCAAGTGTTATCATTTTTCTCTGTTGAGTATCTTCGAGCCATTTTGGATCACTTGTATCCACTTCACATCAGTCAATATGAAGACTTCATCAACACATTCTGAAGCTTAAATCACTTATCCGTTTGGATGTCTACAACTCTAGGTAACATCTATTATTAGCATTAACTATCATTTTAACAAGGTATGCACCTTATTTTCACATCATTATTTTAATCATTAGTCCTTTAAAATTTTTGATCAATTTTGTTTTGGTATTTTTTAATCTATGTGTATCTTCCCCAAATCATCAATGATTTTCCCAATTGTTAGAAATTATTTCCTATAAAACCTATTTTCCATTGGAATCTATATTTCTAATATCTAGACCTCAATTTTGATCAACACTCTATCTTTTCTAGTATCTTTCATTCCTATCATGCTCCTTTGATCCATTCTTTGCATTTTGTCGCTTACCTCAATCAAATACATCATCTCGTTTTCCTTTGTGATAACATATTTGTCTACACCATTACTCCTTTAAGCCATATTGTGATTCCCAAAATCCCTTTGGATCATAAATCATTATTAGACAAACATATAACCCCAGAACGTGTCACCTTTTCCTTTGCATTAAATGGTTATATCATCTTCTTTTATTTTATTATCAGTTATCGATTTATCGTATCATTATGAGATTAATTTATCAAAATTGGATTGAAATCCTTGCAAGGAAGTCCATTGAATTTTGGGGACTAACCTTTTCTAGGAAATTTGTCATATATTTGTTTAATCCCATCTTGTGTAGTGTCTATGATTCAGTGTCTTGACAGACATGAGTTTATATCATTTCTTCTATGGAGCAAAAAAATCAAACATCATCCATCCACATTTTTGGGTACCTATAAACCCCTTCATCTTGAGGTTTGGTAAGTTTTATTATCTTGCTTATTAGGTTAAGTTGAAGAGGTAAAATTTACTCTAAACACAACGACATCTACTTTTTTTTTCTCTATTATTACATTTATCACATGAGTGAGACATTTTTAATATAGTTTCATGTAGTGATTTTTATTTCATTAATCATTTTAAAATATTTTTTATATATTTGAACACATCACATGCTATAATTGATGATTGCAAAGTTTTTGAGACATTAGATCAAATTAATATGAAATAGAGTCTTCTATTTCTACATATATTTCTACATGATTTAAAAGGGAAATAAAAAAATGAATTATTATTTTAATAAAAAATTATAATATTTTTCCCTATTTTCAATGTTTTTAAACTTCACTTTTCCATTAAGATATGACAATAAAAGGCTATGCCTAGGAAGTTGAGACTAGTTGATAAATTCTATGTATGATTTGAGGTTGATTAGGTTGTGTTCGTATGTATTTTAATGGTTTTATCTTAGTGATATAACCTTTTTGAAACTTAAAATAGAATTATCGTATCTAATTCTTAGGTGTTATAAGTTAATTTAATACCCTTATTTAAGTTATTCCCATATAAAATCCTTACCATAGTTTTACCAATTAGTGGACATGTATATGCTTTATATATGATTTAAAGATAGTTTGTTTACCATATTTGTATTAGAGAATATGTATATTTGTTAATCGAAATTTAATGTAGCAAGACTTAAATTAATTTAGTATTATTATATGTGATAAATTTTTCATTATGATTATCCATTTTGAACTAATTATATTTGTAGTACTATTGAATAGAATTGCTTAAAGAAGTTTATATGGAAACTCTAACTCCTTTCTTATATTTATCATAAATAGGCTCATATGAAGATATTAAATCAAGTTACTTTGATCTATAATGTTTTATTTTATCACTCCTTGAACTCAAATAAATAAACATCAACACTTGAACAATTTATTATTTAAAGACATATATTAAGAGTATAAAACCTCGATTCTAAATAAAATAGGCATTATATATATAAAAACTCAATGTATATGGCATAATTATCTAGTAATTAGGTTTCAATTAACAAGGAATAATGAATACAAACATAAAATCTCTTTTATTTTTAAGGTATAGATAAAGAGCACTCCTTTCTCTAAATTTTTAATTTATCCTTGATTAATTCCATTATTCAACAACTATATGGACCAATCCCAAAAGTGTAGGAACATGCTTTGAGAATGTTACCTAGAAAATTTTCCCTCTTTTACTATTGATGGACTAGTAAACATTAAAATAATTTAGAGGAAATCATGGAAGTCCTTTAATTATTCATAGGTAAATGGAAAAATATTGAAAGTGAGTGAAATATTATTTCACTGAAGTACCCAATTTGGACCCAATCCCAATTCAAATAAATTAGTATGTTAAAAACTTGTATGTGGATGGATCATAATGACGTGTTGGTAAGTAGAAATATATCTTTGACAAGATATAGATATTGCTGTGAAATATAGAAAATGTGTAATCATGGTGACCTAAAATTAAAGATGTTCATTATATTATTATAAGTTTTCATTATTTTTTTCATGAAACCTACTTAATTTATCTAAATAGGAAGGATCATGTTGACTCTAATTTATCTACATTTCTCTTGATTAATATCTTAATGCGGTTAATGGAATTTAGTTTTCATGAATAAAAATATTGTTAGAATTCTATATGGATCTCACACTTGGTATAATATATTACTATTATACCCTAGGGATTTTAGAGAAATTATTTTATGTAATCCTAATTGAAACTTGTTTTCTTTCCCATATTGTGAGATATCATAGTATCCATTATTTTAAAAGATGTAATGTGCGTAAAAATAATACACCAACTCCTCCTCCACCTCCACTTCCTCTCATTGATGAAATTTTATCTAGATTTATGGATACTTTGGGAATCATTTAGTATAGGTTAGTAGCGAAGGAATTATTAATGGCCATTTTTTTAGACAATATAATAATAATAAGGAATGTAATGATGAGAACTTTTTTAAAAATTGTAATCCTAATTAATTTTAAAGATAAAACATATAGGGATCCTACAATAGATAAATTTATCCATGAAATAAATAATAAACCCCAACCTAATTTTGAATGGAAGAAAACTAGAAGCTTTAAAAGTAATAACTAAGAAGTTATTTGTGTTCCATGAAATAAATTCTTATCTCAAGGTATAATTGATGTTTATAATCTATAATTTATGTTAATATTTAGTGGGATAATGTATATTCACTTATATTAATTATTTATCTACCATGACACGAGATTTTGGTGGTTTTAGCAACCATCATGCAATAAAATAAATAGAGAAAGAGAAAAAGTAGATACATAAGTATACAAATGATACATATAAATTAGACATAATATTTGTCCTGGAAAACCCTTTCGGTAAAAATTAAATTACAATAACCTTATCTTTATTAAATTAATTTAAAAGGCCTAAAAATGCAATAATAAACCTTCATGGAATTATACAACAATTATATATGAGATTTATGTACAAGATTCAACCAATCTCTAATATACAACCCTATAGTATTAACCCAAACTCATTACCCATAATAACTATCCAATTTTCTCCCATACATAACATCCACTTATATAAAAACACACCACCTTGAAAAATAACTTTATATGAAAACAAGGAAATCCAAGAACATATCCTAAAAATAAGGCATGCATTCATAATTCTCTTTTGGAAACTAGGACACTGAGAGGGGGCGAATCACTGTCTTATTAAATTTTACATAAATTTAAATTTCCTTAAACTTTCTATGATGAATACATGAGATCATACACAAGAAAATAACAGGTGATAACACAGAGAGACACATAATTTAATGTGGGAAACCCAAATGGGAAAAAAATCCACTGAAACAAAGAACTAGGCTTAGGACAAAATTGTCCTATATCAGTTACATTGATTTCATGGTTGAGCTTCAACTCAACTTGGAGCTGAAATTCTAAATTTTGACCAAGCTGATACTTAATTTGGAAGCTTTAACTCCCAAAATTTGGTTCAGCTACCACTAACCTTTAGTAAGCTTCAACTTACAAGGAGGCTTCAACCCCGTATAATTTAACCAACTACAATTGACATTTAGTGAGAATCAAATCACAAGGAAGCTGGAACTCCCCAAATTTCAAGCTACTACTTATAATTATTCAACCAAATTTTGTCACACGTAAATTGTTATCTCCTATAACTGATAGTGATAGCTAAATTAGCACACTCTTTTACTCAATTCTACTTCTTAATTTTGATCTCTAATATTTCTCTATCTTCATCATGAAATCAAATGCAAGGCACAACTTCATCAGTCTTATCTCATTTCATTTTCTCTCTTATATCTTTTCAATTCTTCTCCAATTGATCTTTATATCAGCTCATTCAATTTCTAGTCTCAAACTCATTTATTATTTGCAAGTTGTATTCTTCATTCTACAAACTAACTCACTCTTTTTATCTCTTCATCACACTTCTACTTATTTTTACATGTCACCGAGAAATTTCATGTCTTAAACTCATACAAACTTTCATGATCTCCTCAATTTTATTAAAAACAATACACGTTGTTATAGAACCTCTCACCTTGTATCCTTCACCTATCAACAAATCACCGTTGTTAACTTCCTCCTTCTTGGCCCTTATAAAATCTTCACTATCTCTGGATTTCACCTCTATTTATGTCAATATAATATTCATATTCACCTACTTTTCATGTAATAAAATCATTGTGTTCACATTATTTTCCATAAAATTTCTTGAGAAATTAAAACTTTAACTCTCTCCAAATTCTTTCCACTTGGTTTCATGCCTTTTGACATCCTTTTATACTATTTGAATTAAACCAATCTGTTCATATATATATATTCCACACACTTTTGTCTTAGTTAGAGAACATTCGACATATCATAGAATATATCTATTTCAATATGCTTCATACTTGATTCACACACACTCCTACTTTTGACCACACCCCTACATATTTTGATGTATATCAATCATGTATACTTCACTACTCACAAATAAACTCAACCAAATATATGTAAATATATATATATATCCACATGTTTTCTTCATATATGTTTCGAATCAGCAAATACTTTACATCCCCGCCTTTTCAACTTCCAACTCATGAGTTACATCAATTTTTATACTTCTCACTAGTTTGACCGATTGATGGCTTTTCATATTCTTGATTCAAGTTAAATATGGGAAGAATATACTTTTAAATTGTTCATAATTTTTCACCTTCTTCATGAACTCATTCTATTTGAATTAGATTGTCTCATGACTCTCTAACTTCTCCTTGGCATCAACTCAGACTTGATCACTTAACAAACATATCATTGTTCTTGGTATAACCATGAGTATAATGGACCGAGATAGTTTGGAGAAAAATCACACTATTCTTTCAACCTATTTTTTTCCTTTGGTATGTAAGTTTTAATATGTCCATAGTCTTCTTAAGATACATAGCTTACATCGACAATTCTAGCTGAGTTTATCACTTAGAAAATTCTTGCTTCAATATTATATCTCTCCAACCAAATTTAAGACCCGCTAAACATACATATATCATTCCTTCATATTGAAAAATATTTACAAAAATTATTAGACACTCAAGAATGAAGAAAAAAACACCAGCTTTTATTTGGTCGCCCCATGAAGAAGGATGAGATCCTTCCTTAAGATGACTATCTTGAGCTTTGATACCTTTATATGAATTTGTGATCATACTAGGCATATCTTTGTTTAATATTAACTCTAAGAAGATATTCAGAATGACTCAAGCATTTAACAATAGAGGAACAATGATCAAGGATCGTGGTTTGTTCTATGCGGGGTCAGAACATGGACCTTAATGCAATCCGTAAAATAGTTGTCTCTCAAACCTTTATGAAATCTGCTAAAACTGAAAAATACAGACAAGGAACACAAGGAATATATTTCCTAACATTTTCAAGAAATTTTACTATTTTAAATTCAAGTTTCGATCATTTTTGTTTTCCAAACCTTAGACTAAGGGTTTCTAACCGTGCATGCCCATGAGGCTCTAGAACAAATTTTATTGGTCATATCTTGATTTTTTTCAAATGTTTTCCTCCTAGATAATCTGTTCAATCATAGAGAAGCACTTTCATGCTCAATTTTACCTTAAATATTTTAACTCTATTCCTAGTAGCTAAGAATAATAGTACACACCTTTGAAAGCTCAAGTGATAGAACTTTTGTAATAAAAATTGCTTTGTAATGAGAAGGAGGTTGTTTTGAAATTGCAAGACAACCATGAGAAAGGAAGCACTCAAGAGAAGAATGATGTTGTTCCCATTCTCGCTTGACCCAAGACATAATGCACTTCCTAAGCACAGTGTCTATGCCCTCTAGAGATTAACAAGGCCAAAAGAAGACACTTCAGATTGCAGGCTGTCCCATATGCCCTTGTTGATGGTGTTTTGTTCAAAAGGAATGTGAATGGAGTATCGATGAGATGCATTGGTACAAATTAGATTCATAGGGTGTTGGAAGAGTTCTATGGTGGACCATTGGTGGTCATTTTACACTGTGAGTGACAACTCTAAAGATCATGAGGGCTGGCTATTATTGGCCCAAGATTTTCAAAGTGATTGTTATGCATGGATCAAGAGGTGTAAGAATTGTGCATTCTTCATGGGTAAAGAGAGGCTAGCTTCCCTTCTAGTGCATCCAATTTCAGTTGACCAACCATTCATGCAATGGGGTTTAGACTTCATTGGACTCATTAATCTTAATTCAAGCCAAGGGCATAAATGGATTTTAATAATTACCTGATTATTTCACCAAGTGGATCAAGCAAGAGTAGCACTCAAGGAAGCAAATGAATCTAGCATCCTATATTTCTATGAGGGAATAACAAATAGATTTGGCATACCTGCTACAATAATATCGTATACTACATTGGCATTCATTGGGTCCAAGGTGACCGAGTGGGCTATCAATAATGGGATCTACCTAAGCACTTCATCAAACTATTACCCTCAAGGTAATGGCTAGGCTGAATCTACAAATAAGAACTTGTCGAGGATCATTAGGAGAACTCTTGATGAAAATCAGAGATCTTGGCATACTAAGTTGAAATCAGCCTTATGGGCTGATAGGATAACTCCCAAGAGATCTACAGGTAACTCTCCATTTAAGCTTTTTTATGGGACAGAAACAATTTTTCCCATGTCACTTGAGTTGCCAACATTAGAACTCATGAAACAATTGGAGTTGTTGGAGTTTGAGCCCATGGAGGTTAGATATGTAGAATTGATGGAGCTCCAGGAAATCAAAAATCAGGCATCCAAAAAATGGAGAAGGATCAAGCATTGATGAAGAAGACCTTTGATAGGAAGGCCAAGAATATATCCTTCCAAGTTGGAGATCTAGTGTTAAAGTGGGATGCTGAAAAAGCAATACCGGGAAGGAATTCAAAATTTGATTCCATTTGGAGTGGCCCATACATGGTCACAAGGTGCAAGGATAGCAATGCCTTCCAATTGTCTTCATTGGATGGTGAAGAACTACAGATTCCAGTCAATGGAATCCACCTAAAGCATTTCTACTAAAGGGAATTCTCCACCTTGTACATATTAGCTTAGGTTTTCATTCCTCCAAGTGCTTGTGCACATTGTTTTTCTATAGTTTAGTTTTGCTTTCCCTAAGTTCTTTGGCACAAGCTTGTTGTTCCTGAAAATGTGTCTTATAGGCCTTGCTCCAATCAGGTGATGTTCCATCCTCCATCTTCCTCCTTGCAATGTTCTAGTCGGGTTGTGGTATCAAATGGAGAATTTGATGACTCCATGCCCAATGGATTGCTTCAGAACCCAGTAACTTCATCCAAAGCAGCGAGATGACCCCCGAGTCGTCAAAATTGCTATCCAAAATGTTCACCTTGCACATTTTGTGGCTAAATCCTTTTTTCTTCCCTCTCTTGTGCCTCAGTCATAATTTTTTGATTTTCAAGCACTCAAAACTTTCTGGAAATGGCACCATTGGATAGAGTTCTTTCTCATCTTTCCAGAAAGGTAAAGTTTTCATCCTAACTCCATGTATTTTTAAGTTATGGCTCGGCGGAGTTTTTGTGGGAAATTTTCCCCTGAAAGGCCATAGCCAATGAGATGCCACCACGTGTCGAAGGAAGTGGCGGGGGTCGGAGGAAAACTTGGAACTTTCACCAAGTGTTTTGGGTGAAATTTTAAAAAGGTAATATTTTTACCGCTACGCCACTAACCAATCATGTGATGCCACGTGTCCATGGGAGATATTTACATAAAATGACTAAGTGTTGGTGTAGGGAGAATTTTAATGAAGAAGGCCCATGCCCAATCATATTGTGCCACGTGTGCTATGGCACCGGACCGGTGGAGCGTGGAGGAAAGGTTAGAATTTTGGCGAAGTGTTTTGCCAATTTTCAAAAGGAAGTTTTGGCCCGCTGCCCCCGCCAACCAATCATGTTATGCCACGTGTCCCCAGGGGTCGGAGCTGCGGAACATAGGAGGAGCTTGGGAAATTTTCCCAAAGTGTTGGAACAAAATTAAAAATGTTTGCGGAGGGTCTGCGGCTAATCATGTTATGCCACGTGTCTCGGACCCGGCGGGAGGCGGAGAAATTGAGAAAAATTTTCCAAGGGAAAACTTAGGAAATTTAAAAGGTAAAAGCCCGCCCCCAAAATGTGAGCCAATGGAATTATGCCATGTGTCCAGGTTGAAAATGGTCAAAACGACCCATAGAAAATTTAGGAAGGAAAGGTCCACGACCAATTAGCACATGCCACGTGTCCTCAACTCATCGGCCCGATGGAGTTTTTTGGGAATTTTTTCCAATGGAAAAAACAAAGGGAAATGAAGCGCAGAGAGCCCGCATCCAATCAAAGCATGCCATGTGGCACCTAGAATGGTGGATCACGGGATTTTTTGGGGAATTTTCCCAAATGCAAAAAGGTGAAAAAATTCAAATTTTTGCCCGCCAATCTGATTTGGCCCTGTTTTGCCCTAAAACTTCAAGCGTCCATATCTTTTGATCCAGAGCTCGGCTTTTTCGTGTTATTTATATAAATGGAAAGCTAGTGAAATTATCTACAATATTCCAAGGTCGTTTTTTCATTTTGATGGATTTTTGAGGGATAAAATTGAAAAACACCTCTAGCACGTGGTCATGGATAGAAATGATGTTTCAACCACCGTTTTTAATGAAGAATGGCTCACATTCTCTCCCAAGCATGGCTAAAAATGTCGGGGATGGGATTGTAAGGATCCCCATGCTATTTTGATTGCATTTTTGTTAATGGTTTAATCTCTCCCATGTTTTTCCCGCGTTTCTCTCCCGTGGTCGTGGCTTGCACTAAAAAAGCCGATTTGGCTCATTTTTCAGTGGGGAACATTTTTTCATGTATGGAAAGCTCTCTCTGTCACTTTAAAAAGTGATTTTGTGGAAAACCAGACCTTTCCAAGACTACAACCTATTTTTCCTCTCACTTGTTGTAATGCAAGTGGTTTTGATGTAAAAATGACAATACTGAGCTCTGTGAATGAGTTTTAATCCTTTATCTCGTGTTGTTTGATTCATTTCTAACCGTCCATTACTGATTATCATTTTGTGCATGAAGTTTTTGTTGCATTTTTATGAAATGTTTCAATTTTCAGAAGTAAAAATGCTCACCAATCCTTTGGTGTATCACCTTCTTAGCACTAGTTTCAGTTTTTTTTGCATTCTCCATCTCTGCCCACTTTGAAATTTAGAGTAGGATTTTGAGTTTGAAACCTCTGTATAACTTGCAAGTAATACATTTTGTCAGAGGAGTTGAGGAACCATCCTCTAATCTAGAGATTCCTTTCCCATTTTACAAGTCCCACACTTGGGGAAAGGATTCAATGTTGTGCAATCACACTAGATGTCCAAGATGTCAAACTAGAAGTTTGATCAACATCCAGGGGTGCTGCTGACTTGCCAAAACACTTACATAATCAGACCAATCCAGTACTACACTATCACTCATGGAAATAAATAATACAACCATTTTATCCTAGAGAGGTAATTTTATTCTTTTGAGAGGTTATTCAAGTTTTTAAAATTAATTTGGAGTCATAACACTACACTTTGTGTCTACTACTTCAAGAAGAATGTATCGAAGGAGAAAACATTCATAAATTTCTTGTTTCTCAGCCAATTTTCCTCAATTTTTTTCCATAATTTAGGATTATAGTTCTATTCAAAACTTCCTTATATGATTTATCTAAATAATGATCCAAATTTTTTCTTGGGTGCTAAGAAAACAATATGCTAAAATTGCATTCCTCAAGAAACCAGTCTTAGGAAAAATTCATAGCTTCCACACACTTCTTTAGAACTTGATAAAATTTGACATGAAGCACTAAAAGATACACCTATACAAATTCCATGAGTTTTTTTAGTCATAATGTTTCCTATACAACTCATACTTGTTTCACTTACATCAGCTTACATTACTAGTTGTTAAGGCCAACTTTGGTGAACTTTTGAATTATTCCTCTAGGAGATAAAATACACATTTTGGATGATCATACATTCCCTAGGAAATGTTCTTAGGATGATCTCATGCTTACCTGGTATTTATATGAATTACACTTATCTCTTACATTTCATTAGGCTCTAGAACTAGGCCTAAACGAGCCACTCAATCGAGAATTCTAGCAGATGACCCGACACTCACTCCAATAGCTTTTTCCAATGATGACACCATAATATATGACCTATAGAAAATCTAAGTCAATCATACCAACCATTTCCATACCTTCAAAGTAGAATCCTACCTCACTTACCAAGCCTACAAAACACTGAAACCATCTTGAATGCTCAATAAACCACTGAGAAGGCACTACCGATCAATCTTCATGCGTTTTCTTGAGATTCACTTCACCATTAACTCTTTTTTCATCAAAGACACTTAACATCAATTCCAACACAAATGACCATGGCTCAACAATATCCCCTTTATCATTAATGGTAACATACTCATAAATATTTGATGGAAAAAAATCACTAGTAGCTCGCACCTTCCTAGTTTTTGACATCACTCTCTCCCCTTTTGACATCTATGACAAAGTTTTATACATCTAAAGAAAAAACAAAAAGTAGATGATTATTCACAAAGAACTAGCTTACCTTAAGAATCTCCCCGGGATTAGCATCACTATCTTTCCACCTATGTCTTGACTAAAAGAATGATTGTTTCCACCAATCATCCTAAAATATCCCCCTTGACCTATTCTCTCCATATTTATCCATCTCACTTCACCATGCTAAAAGAAATCTCATACAAATCCCCTATGATCAAATTTTCTTCCTTTATTTGAGGATACCTAACATCAATTACCTGTTTTGTGCTCCATCTTATAAAATTCTTTCCTAATACAACTATTAGTATACCTACTCCATATTCATTTAAATCCACTCTTCCTTGACACCTCATCTCCTCCATGATTCATTTTACAAGAAAATTCACCTTATTATGCTCTACAAGTATGCAACATGCCTTGAACACTGGTTAATCATTAAAATATCTTCTTCTTGTCATTTCAACATCATGACACGCCATTCAAAAATTTATCTTCTATTTTCTTGTTCAAATACAAATATTGAGATCTTCATCATTGTTGTAGGTCTTTATTCCTTATATGTGACTTACCCGATAATTCATTAACCACCGATAAAACTTCATGGTTCTTGATGAACTCAAATTCATATAAAAGCTATGAATTATTTAAACATATTAAGTACACAACATGGATATATAATTTGATTCATTCTCATTCCAAGAACTTACATCTTCTTCCATCAACTTAGACCATTTTTCAACATTCTCTCATACAATGAACTCTTGACAATCATGAATACCCTTGACAAACATTTATAACTTTTATCATTTTTAAATAGGATTAGACATTGTAACCATCATATGACATGTTTATACTTTGAAAAATTGGAAAAGATATGAGATAATATACTATCATGATCAATATTTTAATAGAAAATCTTTCTTAGGACAGTGGTAGCATTTTGAGAACATTTGAGATTTATTTTTAGACCTTTAGGAATGACTGAGCATAAAAGGTTAAAACTTATATATTCAACTCCTAATGACCTTACATCTCAACATAGGATTTAACACCATTTAATAAAAGTTAACTTCAAGACTCAAGAATTTCTTGTGATACTTTGACTAGACATTTTACACAACAAGAGACATATGAGAAATAAAACTCATAATCTTGTCCTAATTCTGATTTCTATAATATAGAAAACTTGATCATTTACTCAAGACACTCTCTTGAGACACTTATTTCTTGAAGATGCCCATGAAAATATTTAGAATAAAAATAAAATTTTAGGAACCTATTGACAACATTTTCTCTCTATGTATTCTAAAAAATTACTCAAGGACTTCAACTTGTAATGTACTTTCAACATGGAGCAAAATAAGCAGTTTGAAACTCACATACCTTGAAAACTTGATAGATGTAGAAATTAGCCTCAATTGGTGCTTCTTTTAGCTAGTTTATACCTTATAGAATCCTAGAGAGGGTATACCATCTTGTCACGTCACCTCAAAATAAGATAAAGTCATCAAAATAACCTGATGACTCAATTCTTTATTTCCTTATCCTTTTCTTATGTTTTTCTCCTTGGATTCATTATTTGGTTTGACATCCACATCACAAGATCTCTCACTTTCTGATTGGTTACAGGATAAAAACACATATTGCATCTCATACACTTACTCTAACACTACTTGAGGAAGAAATTCTTTATTCTTTGCACTGGAATTGTCTTCCTTCTTCTTTCCTTTTCCATCACATGCTGATGTATTTTTGTACTTGCTTATCCTATGAATTTCTTAAATTGTTTTGTCTCTTAAACATCTACCCTGACTATATTCTTATCATTATTTTATGTCTCAGTTTCTAACTTTTCTTCTTTGACCTTGTATATCCATTTTTCTTTCTTCTTTCCAGTATCTCTCTCAACCATGGTTGACTTGGTCTTACTCTTAGAGTTTGTATTTTCTCTTAATATTATTTTGTCTTGCCTCTAGAATGCATTCAACTTGTAACTAAATCTAGGTGGTTCATGAAAATGTCTAGAAAAATTCCCTTTCCCATGACAATATGCAGAAAATAACCTGATTCCTACCTCTTGAGTCTCCTTCTTCCCAAAATTGATTGAATGGCTCTTCTAGGTAGTACTTGGCTATGTGACCCTTTTCTTTGTAATTGAAACACACTATATTATTTTCATATTCAGTACTACAAGCTCTCCATGGATGTTCTTTGTCAAACTTACTCATGTAGTCCCTAGCTCTATGCCTAAAAATATTGCATGAAAAGTAAATTCCATGAAACTTACCTGATAGTCTTCTTGAATTTGGTTTCCTAATGGTCTTCTTATGTTATTTTTCAACCTTCTTCATATTTGAACATCATTAATAAGATACATGGATTAATTCAAAATTTAATTCCCTTTTCCTTACTTGTTCTAGTTCCAAATGAGTTTCTTTAGATCTACATTTAATTTCTCACATTCTTCACTCTTGGATTGAATAGTTTCTGACATATCTCATGATCTACTTCACCAGAATGTATTTGTTTTCTTTGCAAGCTATCAAGATGGTTAGTAACTTGTACTAACTCAATATTTAGGGTCTTTAGTTCCTCTTCAAATTAAAGGTAATAATTTTCTATCTCTCAATGTCTTTGACACTTTCTCAAAAAAAAGAACTCATCTCATTTAATTCTTAACCATGGTTAACTTCCTTGTGCTTGATTTATGTATTTAACTCATTTATAAGAGCTTGATAAATTTCATACATTTTTTTCAACATTGACTCTACTGATGTACACATTCTTGTGTCTTTAAGATCACTTGCGAATTGTTAGGCTCAATTCAGGAGGACCAGGATCTGATACCAATTGTTGGAAATTATGACACTAAAAAAGCGGTGAATCAGTTTCTTATTAAAATTTTATAGACATTTCAATTTAATTAATCTTGAAATGATGAATACATGATATCATACACAAGAAAATAATAGGAGAGAACACACAGAGACATAAAATTTAATGTGGGAAACACAATTGGGAAAAAACCCGGTAAAAGAAAGAACAGGGCTTAGGATTCTTTTACCGTGTATCGAGTTACATTGATTTCATGGTTGAGCTTCAACTCAACTTGGAGTTTCTACTCATTTTGAAAGCTTTAGCTCACAAAATTTTGTTCAGATACATCTTACCATTAGTAAGATTAAACTTCAAGTAGGATTCAACCCCTATAATTTAACCAACTATAACTAATCTTTAGTGAGCTTTGACCCACATGTGGAATTTGCAACTCCCCAAATTTCAAGCTACTACTTAGACTTATTTGAACAAATTTTTCACACAATTTTCTTTGTCTCCTATAACTGATAGTGAAAGATAAATTAGTACACTCTTCTACTCAAAACTTCTTCTCAATTTTGACCTCGATATTTATTTATCCCGATCATAAAATCAAATGTAAGGCACAACTTCATTGGTCTTACCTCATTTCATGTTATCTCATATATCTTTTCAATTCTTCTCCAATTTATCTTTATATCATCTCATTCAAGTTCTTGTCTCAGACTCATTTATCATCTACAGTTTATTCTTCATTCTATAAACCCACTCACTCTTTTTATCTCTTTATCGGGTTACATTGATTTCATGGTTGAGCTTCAACTCAACTTGAATTTTCTTCTCAGTTTGGAAGTTTTAGATCCCAAAATTTGGTTTAGATACAACTTACCATTAGTAAGATTCAACTTCAAGTAGGATTCAACCCCCTATAATTTAACCAACTATAACTGATCTTTAGTGAGCTTTAACCCACAGGGAATTTGTAATTCCCCAAATGTCAAGCTACTACTTAGACTTATTCGACCAAATTTTTTCACACAATTTTTTTGTCTCCTATAACTGATAGTGACAAATAAATTAGCACACTCTTCTACTCAAAACTTCTTCTCAATTTTGACCTCTCGATCTTTCTTTATCCTAATCATAAAATCAAATGTAAGGTACAACTTCATCGGTCTTATCTCATTTCATGTTCTCTCGTATATCTTTTCAATTATTCTATAATTTATCTTGATACCATCTCATTCAAGTTCTCTTCTTATACTCATTTATCATTTACATTGTATTCTTCATTCTACAAACCCACTCACTCTTTTTATCTTTTTATCACACTTTTACTTTTTTTTTTTACATATCACCTGAGAAATTACATGTCTTCAGCTCATAGACACTTTTATGATTTCCTCAATTATATTAGAAACAAGACAAACTATTATAAAACCTCTAGCCTTATATCACACTGTCAACAATTCACTAGTGTTAATTGCCTCCATCCCAGCCCTTTTGAACTCTTAAATGTATTTGGAATTCACCTATATCTCATTCAAATCAATCTTCATATTGACATGCTTTTCACCTACGAAACTCACCATGTTCACATTATTTTACATATAATTCCTTGAGAAATTATAAATTCAACACACACACACACTCTAACTTTTTCCCACTTATTTTCACGTATTTTAAAATCCTGCTATATTGTTTGAGCAACATCATTTTCTTTGTATATATATTCTATATAATTTTTTCTCGTTAGAAAAAAATTCTACATATCATAGAATATATCTATCTAAATTTGTTTCATACTTGATTCACACATACTCCTACTTATGACCACACCCCTACATTTTTGATGTATACCACTCATGTATAATTCACTACTCAAAAAACAACTCAACCGAGAAAAATATATACATTATACATATCTCCACCCCTTTTCTTCATATCTACTTCAAATTAGAAAACACTTTATATCCCCTACCTCTTCAATTTCCAACTCATGAGTTACATCCCTTTTCGGACTTCTCACTAGTTTGACCAAACAATGGATTTTCATATTCGATTCGAGTCATGTGGGAAGAATCTACGTTTTTAACTGTTCATAACTTTTCACCTTCTTCATGAGCTCATTCTATTAGAATCGACTATCTTATGAATCTCCAACTTCTTCTAGGCATCAACTTAGACTTGAACACTTAACAACCATATCACATTTTTAGTATAACCATGAGCATAATAGGATTGAGACAGTTTGGATAAAAATAACACTATTCTTTCAACCTAATTTTGTCCTTTGTGTGTGTAAGTCTTAATATTTTCACGGTATTCTTAAGATACATAGCTTACATTAGGAAATTCTAGTTGAGTTTCTCATTGATCAAATGCTTTGTTTAAGCTTATAGATCTCTAACCACATTCAAGACCCACTAAACATACTTAGCTCCTTCCTTCATTAGAATTTTTTTCTAAAAGTCCTAGACACGCAATAATGAAGAAAAAAACACCGCTTTATCTCGATCGTGGCGCTGTGGAGAATGATGAGATCATGTGTTAAGATGAATTTCATGATTTTTCATACCTTCAAACGAATTTTTTATCATACAGGCATACATGTGTTCAATATTAACTTTGAGAAAATATTTATAATGAATCAATCCTTTAAAAAATAGAGGAATAGTCATTAAGGAGAATGTTTATTCTGTATAGGTTTTCTGCAACATGGACCTCAACGCAAATGTCAAACAATTTTCTCTAAAACCTTGATGAAATATTCTAAAACTTTACAAATACGGACAATGATGACCACAAGGAAGATATTTCCTAACATTTACAATAATTTTTACTAGTTCAAATTTGAGTTTTGAGCATTTTTGTCTTCCAAACCCTAGACCGAGGGTTTCCCAACCCGTGTATTCTCAAGAGGGTCTAAAAAGTATTTTCTTGGTCATAGTTTGATTTTTAAAAATAAATTCTCCTAGATAAGTGTTTAATCATATAGAATCACTTTTATGCTCGACTTTACATCAAATCATTTAAATTTGTTCCAAGCATATGAGAATAATAGTACAAACCTCCGAGATCTTAGTGACAATGAGTTTAATATCAAAAAAATAAATATTTGGGTTTGATTTGAATTTTCAAAGCTCGAGGATTCATTGAGAATTTCAATACCTTGTTATAGTGTCACACAACTTTCCTAGGACAATGTTTCACATTTTCTTAAGCGAGAGATCCTACTCGGTGACCTAAAGTTCATACTATGTCAACACTAATCCCTAACACTTAAAATATACCCTTAATATTTATCCCATATCTTTGAAAATATATATGCATTGAGATGAAGATTATTAATACTTACTCCATACTAAAAGCATACACTACAATTAGGGACCATACATTTACAACTTATACTTGAGTTACCTTTGACATTTTTTCATATATTATATTAGAGACACAAATTTTTGGGATTTCTATAATAAATATAGGTTTATACTAAGATATTTGAAACCACTCATTTATCATAGAGAGAAGATTATACCATTTTTTCATTTAAGAATCAAAACACAATCATCCATCATCCATTGTCAAGTTTTCATAACGAGACTTGCATAACACCAATTTAGCATCGGGAAGGGAAATGAGCTGATTTTTCCTCAAATACCTAAGGAAAATGCTTGGGAGACTTTGAGGGAAGTGAATATGAATCAACTTCATGCTTCCACCTTGTAAGGTTCATCTTATAGTCTTTAAAAACAACCAAGTATGTGTAAATATTACATAATCGAGAATAATCCAATACTAAACTATCATGTCCGGAAAGCACTCATACCACCATTTTGTCCCGGAGAGAGATTTTTTTTTCTTTTGAGAGGTTTATCAACTTTTTACAAGTCATTTGGAGTCGAACACTTGCACTTTGTGTCTATTACTTCAAGAAGATGGTCCGGAAGGAGAAAACGTGTTAGAAAAATGTTCATAACTTTCTTGTTTCTTAGCAAATTTTCCTCAAAAGTTTTGCAATAATTTATGCTTGGATTTATCTAAAAAATTCCTTGTATGATTTATCATAATAATAATCTATATATTTTCTTGGGTACTAAGAATACGGGGTTATCAAAATTACATTCCTCAATAAGTGAGTCTTAGAATACTTGCATAACTTCTACACGCCTCTTTAGAACTTGATGAAATTTGGAATGAAGCACGAAAGACACCTTGATACACAAATCAATGAGTTTTGTAGCTATATTTTTCTAGTACATCTCATACATATCTCATTTTCATCAGCCTACATTGTCAGTCCTTAAGGCCAACTTTGGTGAACTTTTGAATTTTTCCTCAAGGAGATAAAATCCACCTTTTGGATGCTCATAAATTCCCTAGGAAATGTTCTTAGGCTTCTCTCATGCTTACCTAGTCTTTATATGACCTGTAATTAGCTTTTACCCTTTATTAGGCTCTAGAACTAGGCCTAAATGAGCTAGTTCTAATCGAAACTTCCACCGATGAGATAATACTCACTCCAATAGCTCTTTCCTATATTGAAACCATCATATATGACCTGTAGAACATATAATTCAAGTATACCAACCATTTACATACCTACAATAGATTCCTACCTCACTGACCAAGCCTTCAACACACTGAAACCATCCCGAATGCTCAATAAACCACCGAGAAGGAACTACCAATCAAATTTCATGCCTTTTACTGATATTAACTTCACCATTCACTCATTTACCATTAATGCCACTTGATATTAATGATAACACCAATGACTAGGGTTCAACATTCTCTTCACTAAATTTAGAGAATAGTGATAGGTTGTCATAAACATGAGATATTAATATTTCCATAAAACTCATAGTTAACCATTTGATAAGTGTCAATTCCACTACCCCTATAATAGGTCAATAAATGGAAACTATGAGACATATTCTAGTAATATCCCACTTTTTGAATACTTTTCATTAAGGAGAGCAAGAACCCTACGAACCCATTCTTCGAAATTATAGGATACTAAGTCCATTTCTATTATGCACAAGTTAAACATCTCAACACACACTTATTTATTCAATGAATCCTTTATATTATCATTTCCTTCCACTTCATCTATTAGTTTCATCATCTCTTCAACCATTTTCCTTACAAAATGAGACTTCACATCATTTTTTTGGTCCCAAATTGATACTCATGTTTCTTCTCCACAAAATTACACTTAGAGAATCACAACATATCCCTATAGAATAATAAACAAAAACAACTAAGGAACATAACATTTAAATCCATACTAATTATTTTCATGCATGAGTAACTACCATTTATTAAACCTCAATTGTAGAGATAGTAACACATTCTTTATTCTTACTAATCTAATTTACCACTCCATTAAACAATTTAAAAATTTTCCCACCGTTGGACCTCCATATGTCAAGATCTCCAACCCGATAAGAATCCAAAAAAATATAGACTAACATCCTTTCTTACACCAATATCATGTTCTAGTGATATCTCACCTTGATATTAAAAAACATGGTTGTAGTTTTGGTTAAAATATATGAATATTATGTTGATTGTAGTCTAATTATCTTAATATAGATTGTGCATATATCCAATAATAATTACCATGTCACTTGCATATGGAACCTAAGCCACATATCCTAAATCCTCTTATATATTTGTACATTTTCCAATTGATATTTTATGGCCAACTAGGAAAGGTGTGCTTATAGGATTTTATCTTTAATTCTAAACCTTTTCAACACCATGAGCATATACTTACTCTAATTGAGCTATATAGTTCAATTTGTATGATCGCTTTTATGTCCATGCCTAATTTCTTTTTTAAAATCACTAATATCCTCTATTTCAAACATCATATTTAATTAATTCTCAACCTATTTGATCATATTGTTGTTCTTCATAATCAACAAAATGTCATTTACATAGAGCATCGTGATTAATTTTTTATCACCTTCTTCCTTAAATAACACACAAGAATCCATCTTACTTTATACAAGGCCAATTTTTCACACATACCCATAAAAGTTTTGATTCCAAATCCTTAATCATTATTTCATTCCATAAAACTAATTCTTTAAATCTGACATACCAAGTCTTCTTTTCCCTTGACTTTAAAACTATTGGGATGTGTCATGTATATTTATTCAAGTTCACCATATAAAAATGTTGTTTTAAAATACATTTGATCTAGATATATATCAAATGAAATAATAATAGATAAAATAAATATAATAGAATAGAATTTATAAAAATAGAAAACACCTCACCAATTCCAATCCCCTTAACCTAAGATGTGTTAGGAAATGTGTGGATAAATAATAAACAAATATTAGGTATTCACCATAACTTTTTCAAGGATTATAGTTTATGACTGTACAAAAATAATAATCATTTAAACATAGATCATGGATTTACATAATGCATTATAGTTTAATTTAAGGAGCTTATAACACATTATAAATAAACACAGAACATAGGATTTAAGTGGGAAAACATTTTAGTAGTAAAAATCATTGAAAATATCACTTATCTTCATTAAGAATTTAATTTCACTGAGCCCTCCCATTATTTCTAGAATATCCCCTAAAGTTACACCTAAGTAACAAGGAATTAAAAATTGTCACTAAAATTTACTCATATGTTGAGATCACACTTGCATCATTCACATAGTGTTATTCTCTTTATTACTCACATATCAAAATGTCGTGTATTTCTTGTGTTACCAATATTAAATGAGATTTCATTGTTTTATACAAGGTGGATGTCCCATTTCATGGGACCCTTTTATAATTTAAATTTAAATTATCATCCATATTACATTGGTTGGCATGGGGATCCACCATATTATGTTTTAAACATAAGTTAAAAGTCATGAATTTTAGACTTTTGTGAGTTTAAATAAAAATTATTACTTGCTTAATATTGCAAACCCCAAAATCCCCTTCAATATTAAGTAGGAAACATGTCAAGTCACCTTTTTATACAAAATGAATTACAATCCATAAATCATCAAAGTGATTTAGGTTAGCATGCAAACATATAACAATTATTCCTCATAACACATGCCAAGTCACCTTTTTGTACAAAAGGAATTACAATCCATAAATCATCAAAGTGATTTAGGCTAGCATGTAAACAAAACACTTTGATCCATGGATTTTAAAAAACCATAATACACTATTTAGTCTTGTGTTGGTTTTGAAAATAAAACATGTCGTGATGCTAAGCTTTAGTCTTTCATGGATTTTTGAAAATATACGGTACAAGGCTTAGTGTTCCACAAATTTTGAAAAATCTACAACATAGAGATTTTAATGTCTCTTTTTTTTAAAGAAAAAAATGCCACGGTACAAAGCCATGGTGCTTTATGGATTTTGGAAAATCCATAATACATCGCATAGTGTTCCACAATTTTTTTGAAAATCATGGCACACAACTTTTAATGTCCCACATGTTTTTGAGAAAAAACATGACATGGTGAAAAATAATGTTGTTTGGATCATAAAAACCATGGTAGATAGGAATAAACAAAATTCTCAAGATAAAGTGAAGTGATTAAGTATGAATTATTACATTAAATTATGGAGTTTTTAATAGAACAATAATCTCACATATCTAATAGTTCCCTAGGTATTACAAGTAACTCACATGAAGTGATTATTTACTTAAACACAATGGAAATAGTCTAGGGAGTTTATAATTGGAACAACTAGGTCGGTAAGAGGTGGAATTAACATGCTCATTCCCCCTCAAGGGAAATTCGAAAGGCCATACACTCATCTGATTCAGAGGTGAATATCAATGTCATTCACATGATCATTTGAGTCAAATTCTGAAATACCATATGCTCATTTTATTCAAAGCTGGAGATCAAAGTCATCCACATAATAATTTGAGCCAAATTCTGAAAGGTCCGACATGGCACAATTTTTTAAAACTTTTGCAAACAGTAATGAATTTGTAAAAATATCTACTACTTGATCTTCAATGGAAAAAACTTGATATTAATTTCGCCATATAGATTTTGTTCCCGATTAAAGTGCATATGTATTTCAATATGCTTTTTCCTTTGATGTTGAACTAGATTGTTTATAAGAGAAATGCAACTTTGGTTGTCACATAAAAGAAGAGTACTTCCTTTGATTCACATATGAAGTTCATCCAATAGTATATTTAGCCACATGGCTTCCTTTTTATTTCCATATAAATTATGTAATCTTCTTCAATAAAAGAGATATAAAATGTTGGTTTCTTATTTCTACTCAAAGTGAATTCGTCTAATCCTAACTTGAAAACATATCTAGAAGTAAATTTTCTATCCACAATATTACCATCATTGTCAGAATCACAATAACCAAATAAATTTACATCATTCCTAGAAGAATAATAAAAACCATAATTGATTATAACTTTGATATACCTTAAAGTCATTTTGGCATTTTCCAATGGTCCTCATAAGGATCCTTCATGAATCTAGAAATAATTATTATTGTGTAGGATATATCAGGTATACTTGATAGTTAAATAAATAAAACTACCAATAAGTTTCCTATATAAATAGGATTAAACTTATCACAAGCAGGTTGTTGACCTTAAGCCTCAAAAATAGTGTGAGGGTTAATAAGTTCACCCTTTTGTTAAGTATGTATTAAAAAAATATGATTTATATTCAAATAATAGAACATACAAAATGTAATACACCATAACATATTAAACATAGTACCAATAATATCATTCTTTATTCATATCTCAAGATAAATTACATTAGTCTCATACACACTTTTCTGGATATTTCTCAAATGTTTCTTTCTTTCTCCTTTACATTCTTTATATATGATT
The DNA here is from genome assembly GCA_018340775.1 of Taxus wallichiana var. yunnanensis. Lineage (NCBI taxonomy): Eukaryota > Viridiplantae > Streptophyta > Pinopsida > Cupressales > Taxaceae > Taxus > Taxus wallichiana. The sequence goes on from CM031242.1 coordinate 299,686,173, forward strand.
TCTATATTTTATACATCACACATTCTCTATATGCTTACACTTCACATTACCTCACACATATACATTTATGATTAAGTATAATAAATATCTATTTTTACAAAATAATCCAAAAGACACTTCTTATGGTCATGACTCCGTTGGATTATGTTGCATTCCCGAATCTAATCTTCTTAGTATCATGGCTCGGGTAGAATTCTATGGATTTATCTTGTGTTTGGCATATTTTTAGTACTCCATGGATTTCTTTTATCTTATATAGATTTCTCTTCTTTCTGCAATTTCTTCCTCTATCTCATAAGTGTTTACTTATCTTTGCATATTATTCCAAAACTTGATAAAGAACCCTGTCAATATCATCCCTAAACATCAAATCTTGTCTCGTACTCAAGACAACCAAAATATGAAGAACCCTGTCTTATTTTCAAAATCATGAAGTGTGTTTATACTTTTTCCAATAGTACTTACGTAAAAAAGCATCAAATAACCATAAACTTAGACGTATGGTGTAAGAAAGTGTTACCCCGCTAAAAATCGCTCAACTAGATTTACAAGACACAATGGATTTTCAACAAAAAAATTCCTCTATTTTTTACTTATTTGGTGGTTTGTGGAATGTATTTTTATACTTAGTGATAATATTCTTCTCAAATTGGTACCATTGGTCAAAGTGGTCTTTTATTTCTTGTATCCATACCTAGAACTATGTATTATCTTGATCTAGGCAAATAATTTTTATAGGCGGCTGATTGATTTGAATTTGGCTAAATATTTTTTTGGCAGCCACAAACTCTTGTTACATGCGTACTAGGGATCTATCCATTATATAATTGTATTCTTGTGTATCCGCTATCTTTTATGGCATTTTTGTTTCTTATTGTGATATTTTTCTCGTGAGTTCAAAAAAATTCTTCATTGAGATCCATAAATATATATAGTGATATTATACTCCAGTGGACTCCTTATTAAGTTGATCTTCCAGCTTTATATAACTCCATCTTATCTTCTTGATTCAAACTCTGTCCAACCCATGGCATAGGTGTAGTATGTTACAAAGACATTGGTAACTTCTGCTAGCTTGGTGAGAGATTTTTTTATATCCTTCCTCCTCCTTTGATTTTATTTTTCTTGAGGCTATGTGACTTTATCCTTCTATTATTTTACTTCCTCAGCTTTGATCTTTAATTTCTTACTTTCTTGAATTGTGGTATTGTCATCTAGTAGTGTTTTTATTTCTTGTTCAGTTTTTATTCTACAGAAGGATATAATCAATTTTGATGCTTAGTTTGGCTTCTTTAGTAGATGTCAATATTATATTCATTATCTCTTCTATATCTACACATCTCTCGCATCCAGTATTATTTGGCACTTTACTCTAGAAATTGGCTTCATGTAGATTTTTGTATGGGTGAGAGCTAATGAAAATATATTGTATATCTTCCTTGTGTCCGCTCTACTACCCATTATTTTAGTTATATAGACTACTCACTTCTTCTATGCCGAACGACTTGTTTAAATTTGTCCAATGTATCCCATGGAAAGTGAGATGATACTATGTTGTGGGGTGCTTTACTTGTTCTTATATTTATATTTATACTATGATACTATTCTCATACTTGCACCTCCTTTTCCTTAGCCCCATTTTGTTTCTCGCTTATTTTTCTTCTTCCTTCCGCCTATCTTCTTCTTTCTTCTTCTTCTTCTTCTTGATGTTTGCTTCTACCTTATTTTTCTTTTCCTCTTTGTTTCTTTCTTCTTTTTCTTCTCCTCCTCTTCTTGTCTTTTTTATTTCTCCTTATTTTTTTCTCCTCCTCTTTCTTTCTTTCTTCTTCCTCATTTTTTTTTCTCCTCCACTTTCTTTCTTTATTCTTCCTCCTAATTTTTCTCCTCTTATTTCTTTTTTCTTCTTCCTCATTTTTATCCTCTTCTTTCTCTCTCTTCTTCTTCCCTTTTATTCTCCTCCTTATTCTTTTCTTCTTCTTCACGTTCTTTGTTTTTCTTGTAATCTTCTTGCTTTTTCTTCTTATCTCGATTCCTCCTTGTCGTTCTTAGCTTTTTCCTCCTTTTGATAATCTAATTATTTCTTCATTATTTATTCTTCTTTATTTTTATTATCTTTCTCTCCTTTATGTCTCTCCTCCTTTTCCATGTTATTCTTTTGTTCTTGTTTCTTCCGGTATTCTTCTTGATTTTTTCTTACCTCATCCTTTTTCTTTCTTTTCTTTTTTAGTTAGCCTCATCCTCTTTTTATTTCTTTCCTTTTTTAGTTAGCCTCATCATTTCTTATATCTCTTTAATGCATTTTTTATTTGTTATAGTTTTATTCTTATTTTGTTCGAATCTGTTTAATTTCTTTCCTAAAAGATTCAAAAATGGTCTCTTCATCCATGTCTACTTTGGCCTATATTTCTTTGATAAATCCATGTGGAAGAAGGTGGATGATATATTCTATTACCAATGCAAATATTTTCATATAATGGATTATATCCTCTACTGTGGCCACCTATTATGTTCTTATGCCTACCTCATACCGCTGGGCCACTTGTGAGATTCCACCAGATTTAAGCATGTCTTATAATACCTATAGAAAATTCAAGATAATTGTGAGTCTTCGTAAGACTCTACCCTACGGTGAATCATGCGGTCCTGATTTTTCTTGTATTGTAGATGGAGGTGAGAGTTGAGAGGATGGGATCTCTTCTTCCCATAAATACGATATTTACACTAGTTCTTCTCTAAATTATCTTCTTCTTTTTTGATTTCGATTCTTTGAGCATTTTATTTTTTTCCATTGTCTTTTGGCATTTAGTGGCTAGTGTGGAGACTTTTTTCTTTTCGGGCTCTTCTTTTATATTATTTTGTTCCTAACCTATTTTTCTCTCCTTGTGCATGATCCTCTCAATGTTTATTTTTGAATTATTAATGGAATCATCTATCTTTAGAGGTATGGGCTTTCTAGGCTCTACAATAAGGTTTTTTGATTACTTGTATTTTTATGGCTACCAATTCATCGATGCCTCATACCACAAGAGATATCTGTGTGTAATCCATGGGATGAAGAGTCTCATAAAGGTATTATCTATGTCTGCAATGAAGCCTAATTCATTTTCAAATTTATCCATATCTTACTCTAAGATCATTGATCTATTGGCCACTATATTTAAGATATTATTTGTCCAGTTTATTAAACATGTGATTTTTTTTTACTTTATTCATCAGACTCACTTGCTCTAGAATTTTCTCTCGCAATTGGTGTATCTTGTTTCCATCGGGATGTGTTCTATTCTATTTGGGAGGGTATTTGTTAAGTACATTATAAGACATAATAAAATGGACCCATATGAAAATGTTTGTTTTCCATCCTTAATCTCCCTAGTGTTCACATTGAACTCAAGTGGATACCACTTCACATAAATTATATTTAGAATGGAAGGTTACCATATTTATGGAAATTTGAGCTCTAAGTCTATGGGCAGTATCCCTCTATTCGTATGGTATATGTTTTTAAAACTCCCTTAGTGGCATACCTTAGGGCATGATTTTTGATGTCACCAATTATGACGCCTCACTTTGACATTATTACGTCCATCAAGCGTGTTGTAGTTTCATTGGTGTCTTCTTCTTTGTTAATGTTGATTTCTCTATTACCAATAACCTTGTAACCGTTTATAACATTTTTTCATTGATTTGGTAGGGTTGATCCAGATAAAGCATATGGTTATGAAGGAGACTGAGAAGAACCTTTCTTTTACTGTCTACCCTAGAGAAATACAAAATTTGGCTCCATGCATCAAATTCTAGATCTATTATAACCTTTGCATTTTTTTGTATTCCATCTCCCCTGTCATTGGATTTTGTTGAAGAAATAATTATCCATCAACATATTTATGTGTATGATCATACTCCGTAATGGTGGAAAAAATGGCCTTAGTGGCATACCTTAGGGCATGATTTTTGATGTCGCCAATTATGACACCTCACTTTGACATCTGTTACATCCGTCGTGCATGTTGTAGTTTCATTGGTGTCTTCTTATTTGTTAATGTCGATTGCTCTATTACCAAGAACCTTGTAACCCTTTATAACATTATTGCATTGATTTGGTAGGGTTGATCCAAATAAAGCATCTGGTTGTGAAGGAGACTAAGGAGAACCTTTATTGTATTGTCTACCCTAGAGAAATACAAAATTTGGCTCCATGCATCTAATTCCATCTCTCGCTATAACCTTTGAATTTTTCTTGTATTCTATCTCCCCTTTCATTGGATTTTGTTGAAGAAATAATTATCTATCAACATATTTATGTGTATGAACATACTTCGTAATGGTGGAATGTATGTAATTTTGAATGTCAAGCACATGTGCTACTTTAAACAAAATGTGTGATACACTCCCATTGGATCCTAGTTTGTTGATTTAATTGAATGATTTTATAATTTAGATTGTGGGAGATATTTTTGGTCGAGAATGGCATGAGTCGCCATCTTCTTCTATATTTTTTTCTTCTTGTTTCCATACTTTATTTCTTTATCCTTAGTATATTTCCTTTTGTAACTTGTTTCTTCATCCATTTATGCTTTTATACTTTTATGTCGTTACCTACCACATTTATTGTTTTTAAGGAGGGGAAAGTGTATTATTTGTTATGTAGGATTCATGTGTATTCTTTTGATCCACGTATTTTCTTCCTTTTTCTGTGGGTTTTATTTTGTTATGTGGATATATTATTTTTATGTGTTTTCTTATTTGTTTCACAATGTTTTTTCTTTGTTAGATGGTTATTTTGATCATTCCAGATTTATTTAATTGTGCGGGTTATTTTTTCCTTCCATGACTTTTACTTTATTACATGGATGTTTCCTTCTTTTCATGTCTTTTTACTTTCGTACATGGGTATCTCTTCCTCTAATATTTTTTCCTTTATTGTGTGGGTATCCCTTCCTCCATTGATTTTTCCTTTGTTATATGGGGTATCCCTTCCTTTGCATATTTTTCCTTTGTTACATGGGTATCCCTTCCTCTATGGATTTTTCCTTTATTTTGTGGATTGTTTCTTCCTTCCATGGATTATTCTATTCTTTTTTCCTTCTTTTGGGTATTTTTATTTTAGTCATTTTTTCTTTTCTCTTTATCCCTTTATTTCCTTCTTATATTATCCCTCTTTTCTTGCTTGTTTGTTTTTGGTAGAGAGAGGGTGCCATTGTGGGTTTTCATCCTCCTCCGCGTCCTATCTCGCCAAATTTCTAGTTCTCATATAGACGGCTATTTTTCCATATTTTTAGTCCATGGTGTGGTATTTCTTTAGTCAAAATCCATAAACATAGCATGGAAGTTCTTTATTTTGTAGATTTTGGAGTTTGGTGGCTCTAGATGACAATATCTCTTTGATGATGTATGGTCCTAATCATCAAACTTTTAATTTTTCAAGATTTTTCCACTTGCTATCATATAATATGACTCGATCCCCTATATTAAACTCTTTTTTCTTGATAAGTATATCATACCATGATTTATTCCTTCTTTTTCCCGAGCATGATTGTAAGTGGATATAAATAATTTTTCATCTGCTTTTTTCAATTCAATTAATCTTTCATCAATCGAAGGGTATTCATTAAGCATGAATTCTATTTCCACCCTAGGAATTGGAAGGATAAACTCCATGGGTATCGTGGCTTGAAGCCAATACACCAATTGGAATGGGGAGTATTTTGTTATCTTTTTATATATTATGCGGTACACCCATAATTTTGTTGGTATTTTCAAGTCCCAATCTGCCTTTTAAATTGAACATATTTTTGTGAGTACTTTTCCAATACCTTATTAAATGCCTCAACTGTCCCATTTTATTAAGGGTGGTATGGTGTACTTATATTATGATTAATCATGAAATGTTCTAACAGCTTTTTGATTGTATAATTAACAAAAATATTTCCCGGTCACTTGTAATGCTTACAGGTGGCATCCAAATCTAGTAATGATATTCTCATAGATAAATTTGGCAACTATTTTGAAGAACAATATTTTGTAGGGATTTCTTTTTCCCATCTTGTAAGGTATTTTTTTCCGTGATGATAAATCTGGCTCCGAGAATGTTTTGTAACTAGTTTAATTAGTCCAATGAAGTCTATGGCCCATTTATCAAATGGGGCTAATGTTTACTTTGGTCTTAGAGGCATTTCATCTCTTGCATTTGGTTTTCAAGCCACCGACATATAACACAAGACTTAGGATACTTATGTGCATATTTGAATAATGTGGGATACCATAACCTTGCCATCATTATCTTCCTTTTCATAGCTTCTCCTCCATTGTGTCCTCCTATAATTATTTCATGGGCCTCTGTTAGGATGTTCTTCCTTTCATGCTCTAGGAATAATATTCTAAGGAATTCATCTTGTCCTCTCTTATATAATTATCCTTAAATTAGATTAAAGGGGATGGCCTAACTTAGAAAATTCATCCTTTGTTGTTTTGTATATTCAATGGGTAATTCTCTAGTTGTTTGTAATTGGGATATTTCATAAAATATCCTTAGGGATATCCTTAACGATGAATAGATGGGAACCTAGAAAAAAATCATCAATACGTCCTTCATATTCTCCTATTTAAATTCTTGATAAATATTCTGGACCATTATTTAATTTACCTAGTTTGAATGAGATGGTAAAATCAAATTTCTAGAATAACATCAACCATTGACATATTCTTCCTTGCAATACTAGCCTATTCAACAAATACTTCAAAGGATCATGATTAGTATTAAAGACAAAAGGTGTAGCTAAAAGGTAATGTCTAAATTTTTTAATGCATACACCATGCTTAGTTCTTCTCTTTCAGTTGTAGAATAATTCTTCTCAACTTTAGCCAACTTGTGGCTTGCAAAATCTATGGGGTGATCCATCTTGTCTCTTGGTTGTGCTAATACTACCCCAATAGAAATACATGATGCATCTACATGCACATGAAAGGGGACTTTCCAATATAGGAAGATTAAGACGGGTGTGTGTAAAATTTTATCTGTAAGTATCTCAAAAGCATCCACACATGCTTTATTCCATTCTATTTGTTTATTTGTTCTTTTCCTAAGTAGCTATTCTAGTGGTGCACTAATCTTCGTATAGTTTATTATAAAATTCCTATAGTAGTCAGTGTATCCCAAGATTATTCTAAATTTTTATTATGTCTTTGGAGGTGGTAGTGTGACAATTGTTGAATTTTTAATTCGATCAATCATTAATCCTTCTTTGCTAATAATGTTACCCAAAAATATGCCAAATGGGTTCAAAAAGATAAATTTCTTCAAGTTTAATGATAATTGTAGTACTCTACATCTTTAAAACATGAGTGTGAGGAATTGTATATGATTTTTCAATAATCCATAGACTGTCAAGTCATCCAAATAAAACTCTAGAAAGTCATGAATAAATTCTTTAAAGGCATTTATCATAATTTTGTTGAACACGGTGGGTGTATTCTTCATCCCAAATGACATCACAAAGTGTAGGTACATGAAATATCCATATTCTGTAGAAAATGTGGTTTTGGGTTGATATCGTAGAAATTCAGACTTGACTTGGTAGCCAAAAATCCATCACCGAATGAATAAAGCCTCTTCCCGCTAAATTTTCTAAAACCTCTTCTGTGAATGGAGTAGGGAATGGGTCATGCACACATGCTTTGTTTAATTCTCTATAGTCCACACAAATTATAATTTCACCCATTTTCTTATTTTGGACTACCATAGGGATTATCCATTTAACATCTTCAACAATTTTAATTATCCTCACATTTAACATTTTATTTATTTAGGTCTTTACCTTCACTTTCAAGTTGAGGTTTAGTCTATAAGTTATTTTCTTTGGATGTTTGACCCTTATTTTATTTGAATTTGTATTGTTCCCACTTCTTTTATTCAAAGTAGTTCCTTTAATTCGTTATGAAATATATCTTTAAATTCTTAAAGTAGTTCCACCACCTTGTATAGTTCTTCCTCCGACCAATAATATCCTATTTTTTACAAATTTATCTTCTCCATTTATTCCCATATTTTTAGTTATAAATTTTTGAGATTGCTAGAAATTATTTTTTTCTTCTACCTTTGTTTCTAGTACTTATCTTTCTCCTTCCACTGTTTTATATTTCAAATTTTTAGGCTTCCTTTTTTTTTTTGTTCTTCTTTATTATAAAATAGGATGTCATTTCTTTTATTTTTATTGGTTGTTCTTATTGGTGTGTTTGTTCGTCTTTTGGGGATAATTTCTGTTGTGAAAAGTTATTTGTGGTCTCTTCTATATTTAAGAAGATAAATGTTCTTATCCTTTGTAGTTCTTACAAGTGTATTGAGATCCACATCCCAAAATTTAAAAGTATGGAAAACGTATTTCACCACTTGATCCCAATTTATTGTTTATTTTCTTGTTTCTCGATGCATATACCATGACCTAGGAAAGGGTCCTAGTGTCGATACAAATAATTGAGTCCACACTAAGGGATAATTCTCTCCACATATCTATAAATTTCTTTCACATATATGAATGTGATTTTGTGGGTATTCTTATCATGTATACTCTAGTATGGATACATATTATCCTTCACCCTCTAAATATATTATTTTTATTAATGCGACTAAAGAGTTCCAGTGAGATATATTTGTTTTATGGATTTCCCACCATCTTGTAGTATTTTATTGTGAGAGTGTCATCCAGTTCTTCCATCCTAGTTGTCTCATTGGGAAATATTATTACCATTTTCTCTAAATATTCTTCCAAATCACCAAACCATGAATATTTTGGTAACGTATGACAAGATGCACCGTGTTTTAATCTATACACTCTTTTTATTTCCTTCTCATCTTACTCTTATGCAGTGTATTAGTACCCATCTTCTTTATCAATTGTATCTTGTGTGGATAAGAAAATGTTTATTTCTTCATCCATGTATTCAAATTCATCATCATCCAAATTGATTGTGTGATATGGTAACCTTTTGCATAGTGTAATTTCATTACTCTAGATTCAAGAAATTCATGTACCCAAGATTCTACTATGTTATCCGAGTTTTCGTTTGTAGATTCACATTTTACCGATATTTCTCCATCGATTTTAGTTCAAATTGTTTATCTATATTAGTCAATCGATTCAAAGTATATATTCCTGGACATCATAAAAATATTATTTATCGTTGTCATGTCATACTTCTTTTGACTAAGCGGCACTCATTCTTACAGTAAAGGTACATAAACTCGAATTCCATATATTATAATGTGAATTCCTCTTATTCTAAGTTTAATGTACGATTGTAATCAACAAATCATTCTAAGTCCAAAATGACATTTTTTTGGATTGAGGGTAAATTGAGGGTGTTTGAAAGGACCCACATCCTTGTACACTTGAGGATTTTTAGAGAGGATCCACAACCCTGGTTAAAATGAAGGGGACCAATTATTAGGAACCCAATCAAGCAACCACGAAAATGAATTGAAGATGTAGCGACCGTCGACATGACCACATGAGTGGGACAACATAGAACAGCTGCCTACCAGCAAGGTAGTGAGAGGATTAGCCACCAAGATCAGCAGAAGTGGAGCAGCCACAAGTGTCTAGTGAGAGGAGCAGCCACGACCGCAGTGAGAGGAGCAACACCAGTGAGTGGAGCAGCCACCAGTGTCAAAAACGAGAGGAGAAGGAGCCACCAACATCGACAATGAGAGGAGTAGCCACACCAAAGTCAAGAATGAGGAGTAAACACCAAAGTGTCAAGCACGAGCAGAGATGCCGCCTAAAGAACGAAACCACCTCGGAGGAGGATCGTGCCTTGGGGGATTTGAAATCGGGTGGGCAAGCACACAACCATTTGACTTGATCGCACCACTCCCACCCCATGGCAGTCCAAAATGACATTATCCGTAGGCTTAAAAGCTACATTTTGGGTAAGTGCATGGAATTGGGGGCCAAAAGTGGAAAAAACCATTTTTGGCCATTTTGGCCATAACGCGCTTGTGTTATAGCTCATTCAGGATATAACACTAGCACATTATGGTTTGGTAAATCCAATCCATAACATGAGCATGTTATAACACACTCGCATTTGAATGTGTTATGTGGTATACGTGTTTGTGGCATGTTTCTATTTATAAAAATAAATGTTTGCGTATAAGTTTTTCTTTTATTATTATTTATATTTTATTATTCACTCTGCACCTTATGAAACTAGTCTCATAGCTCCATTTTTCATGGTTTAGAAGATATTTTTTTAATTCTAATTTGGTCAAGACATAGGTATTTTTGAAGATTTCAGCACTCAACATTCAGCCTTCAAGCTTTTAGGGTTTAAATTATAAAATTGATATCTATTTTGTGAAAGAATATAGTCATTTTTTAGGTTTAGGGGATATTTCGATTGGTTATTGACATTCTAGTAAGAGTGTTAAATGTGTCAAAACTATATATTTTAAGCCTCACAACTCCTAAAGGTAGTAATTATTCCTCAAATATATGGACTTATGTAACTCCTTATAATAAAAAATAAATCAAAACACATATGTAAGTTTTTATCTATTCAAATAATCAAAGGAATGGTCATCAAGAGGTCTATGAAGGATCTGAAACATCATGAGGTGATGAAGATCTCCAACACATTTTCATTCATTCATCAACTCATAATAACCAATTTAAAGCATTCTCTTTAGTATCTTGTTTTTACAAGTCTTTTCAAAAAGCTCTATAGGCTCAAATATGCTAAAAGGGCATAATCAACCTAAAATTACCCTTCCAACCCTCATATATTGCTCTCACATTTTGTACAAAAGCCCAATCAATGTAAAATGAATCATTTTCTTTTAAAACCTCATTTTCTCAAACTTCCACTCTATTCCTGTGTTAGGCCTTAGTATATTGACTAATTCCCAAGGGTGTGTACACGCGGGGACCAATATGAAGAAGAGTGTGCAAGGAAAAGCACCTAGGACAAGGGTTTTAGAAGGGTTTTGTAGAAACCATCGGGTGTGCAAGACAGAGTAAAGGGTTTCATGACTTAGACATATTTGGCATTCTAAGAAGCACATGAGAAAAGTGTGACCAAACTAAGCATTTAGAGTGGATAAGGTATCATCTTGGTGACTTGGTGACCAAGAAAGTAATATTCCATGAGATGGAAGGATTAATAAAGACATCATTTCAGAAAGTGGAGAGCTTGGATCAGAGTAAGTATGCTCTATTGGAGAACCACATGGACACTTGGAAAGTGATCTACTCATGAAGAAAGGCATGGTGATGGATGCTAAAGCTATATATAGAGATCCTTGGGTAGAAGAAGGGGGCAATAACAAGAGAGAGAAGAGGGATAAACATAGAGGGAATGAAGGGCAAAGCTTTGCAGAAATAATAGGAGGTTAGGAGGGTTGGGGTTCTCATTAATAGGACTATAGGAGTTATAGCATATCTAGGGGGATGGGTCTATGATAAATTTTTAATATGGAAAGCAGAGCTAGGGCTTCGATCCATGAGTCTTATTTGTATTGATGCATTGGCCTATTATGGCCTTGGTGAATGTAATGTGGCTACTGAACTATGATCAATATGAATATATGGTTATGTTCTAAGAATATAATATTCATGGATGTAAACCCTAGTGCCATTTCTTTATGTTATGGATCAGATATGTTATCTGTATGATGTTTCTTTTGATTCTAAATGAATGTATTGATATAATAACTCATCCTAGGCTCTCAAAATGAATGCATGGTCCTTTACATTTTTACATCTAATTTTTTGTCCTTAAGCAATGTATTCTCACAAAACTCACATAAAGGAGGGGCTCAAAGCACTTGCGCATGCCTTGGGTGAGTGCCCAACACCCGTTGCATGATAGGTTGACATGCATGGGATTAGAAGTTTATTCTAAGGACATAAAAATGACTACATATTGGTTTCATTATCGGGACCTCTTTTCAAAGTTGTTGTGAGAAATGGCTACATCTTGGTTCCTTTGACGCGTGATGACAGAGTGCTTGACCCTAGAAAGTATCAAAGCGTGTTTTAAGAGAAATGAGGATGAGTTTGCTTAAAGATTTAGTACTGGACCTGAGTTTGATGCACACAAATGGGTATAAGAGCACCTATATAATGAGCTATATGAGACATTATTTTGCTACTTTCAGTAGAATTGTATGAATGGATTTCAGCATATGCATCTAAATCGAGATGGTACTATAGATCATGTATGTGGACCCTAGATGACTACTAGAGGTTGCAAGAAAAATATCTAGTTTTGATGTGTGTTGTTGATCACTGGTGGAGAGGAGTGTTGACCAGTTATACCCTAGAATATATCATTTTTACGTATTCTTGTTTGGAGATTGCTAAGTTTGAGTTCCTAAGGGAACCTATAGGATCATTTTTACGTGTTATCCCATTGGCTATGAATATCTTGGTCATTATGTTAAGTTTAGAGGCATTCCCTATAGATGGATAATATTATTTGAGTGCTAAGCAAGGAAGCTAGGGTGGAGGAAGATGGAGAACATTGTATATGAAAAGAAGAGGGAAGAGAGATGAATCAAGTATGGTGAATATTGTGAAATGGAAATGGATAGACAATGTAAGGTTGTAGGAGTCATGGATTTATAGATGTAGACATTGTGGGAAGGATTTGAGGTTCATGTAGAGGACGTGGAACATGAGAAGTTTGTGCTACCCCATCTTGGAAAGTGTGGGAGAGAGACCCATTAGAATTCTAAAGAGAGTTTGTCACGCGAAGAAAGGAGAGCCATCGGTGCACATCGAACCAACTTGTTCACCAACACTTTGTGCTTATTTTTCCATATCAAGAGATAAGCATTGCTAACCTAGTTAGTATCAAATGGAGTAATCGATCTGCACCTAGGAGATATAACTTCCTATTTGGGACATTTATGGTTGCACAAACCGCTCGTGTTTGGAGTAATTTTTGGGCAAGGTGAAAGTACACAAAGTTTGGGTATCACAAGTGGTGCAGGACACATGTATGACATTGAGGAAATATCACAAACTATCAATGAAAAGTTCAATGGGACGTTGGGAACACTGGGGACAACCACTTCAGGCCCTTTTTCGGCTACATGAAGTGGATCGGTGGTGTAGAAGTGGAGGACCTAGTCACCAACAGATCCGGGAGGATCTAGTGGGTCGGAAGGGACATGACCTAGTGGGTCTAGTGGGTCTTGTAGAAGAGGAAACATCATAGGAAACCAAGGTTTTGGGTCAGGTGGGAAAGGGCCTCAACCACGTCTCGTAAGTATTTTTGAGATGTTGTTGTTTCTACCGGATTACAAAAGTATTGAGGATGTTGCAGAGCATGTTCACAAGTATGAATTACTATGGAATGCAAAAGGGATCACTACCCCGAGTGAAAGGTGATTCAGTTTGCAACAACATTCCAGTAGGGCGAGCACATAGTTTTTATGGAAAGTATGATCCCCATCAGATAGTGGTAGATTATACTACACTAAAAAATGCCTTCCTAGTAGAGTTCCATATCCTTGAGTTTAAGAAAAGATAATTAACACCCTGAAGGAAATCCAACAAGGAATGGAAGAGAGTGTGTAAGAGTATAAGGCATAGTTCAAAACTCTCTTGTCAAATCTATCTTATGACATTCACCCCTCTTAGCATGCCTAATTGTTTGTTGGAGGATTGATAACATTATTTAGAAGGGAAGTGTCACACAAGAATTTCTGAGACCTACCCAATGCCTTGAAGGTGGCCTTACATGTTAAGGTTGTTGGAAGAATTGATACCAAGTGTTATCCCTTTCCTTAATGCTCAAATTTCAGTAATGGTGAAGCAGCTGGAGAAACTATCTGCGAACTCAGTGCATGAGGCTTGTAGTGGTATTTGGTGCATAGATTGTGAAGTAGAAGGGCATACAAAAGACAATTTCCCAGAATTTTATATGTGCCATGACAATGGACTATGAAATCTACCATGGGGACTATGATACAAGTAGGTTTCCTTTACTAGTGTGTAATCCATAAGAATGTGTCTTGCTATTTGAAGATTCGTACCTTTACAACCCATGACACCAAGGATTGTTGGATAATTACCCATATTCATGATTTCATTGATCTCGGTGTGTGCGGACTAGCCTTACAAGGTCCAAAGATGATGATCACCTTTATGAGGGGCATGAGGATGGAGGAGCATGTGAAAGAGGTTTCCATGGTCACAATAACCGTAGCGGATGGAGAAGTGAGTTCTGTGTGGAACCTGTTATAATTTTGGGTTGTGAGAACATTATAAGCGTGACTATCCGGCCTATTACAATGATCGTGGTGCAAAAAGAAACATAAGTACAAGAAATTCCCCGAGCTAGTTCGGCACATGAGCCAAAAACACATGAAATATAAGGGAAATGATATGGTAAGCATAAAGAAGGATGACCCATAGTGGATTCTAAGAGTGGTACATGATTCTAGATTATAACTGTGACGGTGACAACATGAGTGGAGGCCATGCGTGCTAGGGAGATACCAAGGAAAAGAACACTATTTATAAGAGAAGAATTAGTGCATGGAAATTATCCAGACATTTCTCGTCGAAAGAGGTATATCAAGAGACTATGGATGTGATTTGTAGTTTACAAGGAGAGATCTAATGTCTGAAGGAGTAGTCAAGGAAGTTTTAACAAAGGAAGAATGTTGAGGCTCCGTAGAAGGATCGGATGAGCTCATGGAAGTATGTAATATGTTAAGGAAAGAGAATATGATTTCCTTTCTATTAGAGTCATTGTGGGAGAAGGTGCGTACGCCGAAAAAGTGACAAAGTAGCGTGAGAATCTAGAAGTGACTCTTCCGCGTGCCCGACCTCTCGAGGTCATGCAAGAAAATAGTGGTGGGGGTAGAATATGTGTTGGATTAAGACAAACTAGTTATGCGATCTAATGTCTTCGACACACACTAGTAGAATTTGTGAATCTAAGGCAAAGAAGGCCCTTCTAACTTGGACTGGTGTGATAGATCGATCGGCAAGGATGACTACTCGAAGGCTCCAATCAATATCGAGCTCTGGTGTGATTCGATCTATGGGTTGCGGAATACGTGGAAAATGACCCGAGATAGTTTCGTGCACGTCTCTCCGATAAGGTCATATAGTGGATGGTGAATACAATTGACTCTACAGGACTATTCTACGGCCTAGTCCAGAATTCTCTAGCTTCGTGAGTCGCTATATCTAGTAAGGACAATTGTTTGATGATGATGGGTGGAAGTGGAGTGGATCTGAATACCAAGGTGCGTAGGCTAGTGTCTATATCTGATTGACTTGTGGACTCGTTGGGCTATGGGATCTGTGGATCACAACCATAGACTCTTGGTTGTTGCGGTCCTGTTATGGTCATACGTGAAATCAAGTTCTAATCCCTAGTATCCAGTAATCATATGCTTTCTCAGCTTCTATGTTTAGGACCAATAACTGTGTGATTTTCTCATAATATCTCACAGGTGTTCGTGTGCAACTTGGATCTTTAAAGCGGTATCTATGTCCGTGAGAGTGTCTCGCACCATTTGTGGGACAAAGGATCACAACCAAAGGTTTGTTTTCTTTTGAACCCTTCTCTGGTCATGTGAATGTTTGCCTAGGGTAATCTGTAGTTTGGAACTGGTTTGACCAAAATGTGTGTGCTTGGTCGTCTTCTATGTTTAACCCTCTTAATTGAGAACCGATCAGTTGTAAACTGTGGTTGTTCAGAATACTTGTATTATGAGATTTTGGTCTATGTCAACTATTGTTGTGATGAGGTTTGGTTGAGGCACGATTGGCTCAAATATATATTCTCTGGGCTCCTGAGGTCCCGTTATTTTCATACGAAATGAAATGTAAATCTAACTGTAACGAAGAAAATTCTAATTACGTGGAATAAATCTAAAACATATATAGCCTCGAGTTTCTCTAAGAAACCTTTTAACAATTTTAAGGAAAGCAAACTATTTTAAGCGTATCTAGAAATATTAATTAAATAACAACTTAAAACAAACAAGATAACCGAGTGTAGTTATTTTCCTGTGTGATTTGTAGATTTATTCTAAATAAATAAAATAGCTCGTCTAATCTATCTGCAAGATTCTCAATCTTACCTCAGAAGTGAGGAGTGAATCATAGTTTCTCAGAAACTATCAATCCTCACAACTTCCCTTGCAATATCGAGAATAGAATTTATTGAAATGAAGCAATTTATCTACTCTATTTGATATGATTCTAACTAGAACTTTGAACGTTAAAACTTGGATTCCGCAGAATAGTGGCGAATCCGATGGTGTGTGTGATCTTTTCCCCTCAAGTATAATCTCCTCGTTCTTTTGTGTTCACGTGGATCTAGAAAAGCGTGTAATGCTAGCACCGATAGGAGTAGATTTTGGGACAAGGACAACTCGAGAATGCGGAGGCGAAAATGCGAGTAGGAGAGGGATAGTGCAAGAGTACAAAGCTTGGCTTATGCAATTCCTAGCGGGATTTTACTGCGAGTCATGCAACATGAAGCTACCTCGTAACACGGAACTATCCTGCTCAAGAGAAAAACCTGTAACTTTAATGGCTTCCTAAGCTACTACTGCATTCTAATGGATTGGATAAAATAACAACACTTTGTTTGCACAAATTTGGATATGTGGCTTACCAACACGAATAATACTATCTAAACGTGCAAGTGAATTGAAACTATGGTTTCTAAACAAGATAATAAGCTGAACTACTGAAAATCGAGCATGATGAAAGTGAATGAGGGGCAGACCTGGTTGGATAAAATAACAACACTGCTTGCACAAGCTAGATATGTGGCTTACCAACAGCTGAATAAGGCTAACCAAGTATGCAAATGAACTAAAACAAGTACTCTAAGCAAAATTATAGCTAAATCTAATGCAAAGAGAGATTCAGAGACAAACTTCAGACCATTTGTTTGAGCACAAGCCATGCATTTATAGGAATTCAATCACCCAAAGATCAAAACCAAACTGAACTCCTAAACAATAAACAAAGGAAAAACACTATTCCAAGGGACCAAAAACATAAATGCATGCTCAAGTCGGCAAATAAAGCTGGTGAATCATGATATTTCATGCGAGTCATGTCAAAAGAATGTTCTGGAAAACACGTGCAGGACCACCGCTCTGAGAAGGGCGGCGGTTATAGGACCGCCGCCTGCCCGGGCGGCGGTTTCATCACCAAGATCAAGAGGCCAAGGAAAAGGGGAAAATTGTAAAACAAAGGCGCGGGGCTAAAGCGGGGCATGCGGGATGTTAACACATACTCAAGGGCTTTTTCGGATCCCGAACACCTTGCGAGGAGACTGTATCATCATTGGGGAACTTGTTACACCTGTTCGGAAAGATCAATACCTACAATTTTGGGTACGTACATATTGCCCCCTCAGAGAAGCGTTTTAGCCATGAAGAGGCATAAAACGGTGGGTCCGAGTATGGCAGTCCCGAAATGGGGAGTTAGAAGTTATACCTTACTCGTCTGTGTGTTGAAATGACGCCATCCGAAATTCCCGCTACCTGCAAAATGAAAAGAGAACTCAAGTGCAGATAGATACAATAACTTGGAAAATAAACGCTAAAATAATAGGGAATGAGAATGTACCATTCGTGTGGGGATAGGAACTTACCTCCATCAGTGCTCCAAACCTGCGAAAAAGTCTTTTAAAATGAATCAGGGTGCTATATATATGAAAGTGGGCCCATTTTCCTATTCATTTGCGTGAGTTGATTTGATTGATTTTGAGCTCTGGGACCCACGGTGACGGTTTCTTGCGTGAGTAGAGTCAAAATATCCGAAGTGAGATCATGATCATGCCTCCACGTGCGGAACACCGCCCTGCTAGATCACAGGTTGGTTTTCTTTAATTTTGTGTTTTTCCCCCCTTTAATTTGAAATGCTAAATTTGTCGTAATGGGGGGGTTATTTTTGAAAATATTAGGTTCGAAAGGTCCACCTAGGGGGGCGCCTACCGGGTAGGCTCCATTTTTAGGTCAAATGGTCATTTTTTGCTTGTTTTTAGGATTTTTAGATTAAAAACCCGCGTGGGTTTTCGGACCACGACCACTACCCTGGACAAGGCGGCGGTTACACGACCACCGCCTGCTCCAGCAGTGATTACACAACCGCCACCTTTAAGGCGGCGGTTACAAAACCACCTCCCTGCTCAGGGTGGCAGTTTTGCACAGAATGCAAAAGGAACTTAAATTTGAGATTACACTTGTATTTTTTTACATTTCTACGCATTTTTATGGCTCTCTCGGCGTTGTTCAGATATTAACTTGCTCTGTTTTGTATTTTTTTGGGTGTATGCAGGCGAGAGCGGAGTACATTAGATGGAGCAGGGAGAGAGAATGTGATTGGCTCTCAGGGGTACTGGATGCCCTTTCACAGGACGAGGACACACTATAGAGGGTCGGAATATTGCGCATATCACGCATGCCCCATGTTGCACCATCGAGTCACATCCTTTGTGACTTATTTTCTTATTGGGATGTAGATCGGAACACCTTCCGACTGCCAGGGGTCCGTGGTGAGTGGACCATTACACTCGAGGATGTCTACCGCATTCTGGGAGTCCCGATCATTGGGCAGAGACTTACATTAGAGACAGCAGGCTCACAGGCATAGATTTCATAGTGGGTAGCATATATGGGAGATGCAGTTATCTCCACAGGGGTCGAAGAAGGGAGTGAGAGTTCGATCCATTCCTTCTTTTCCTATCCCCGTACTTTGACAAGCCATCATGGGGATCCTTGCCTCGAGACCGATCGGGGGACAAGGGAGGGGATACATTGTTATCCGCTTTGGGCCCCCGTCATTGCGCTTGCAGATAGAGGGCATGGCCGGATATACACACCGGGGTGCAGATATTGCAGGGACCACCTACCATGATTTATACTGAGGTGGTCCATTTACGAGGATAGTCATTGAGCCACCCGACTTTAGTCATGAGTTGGGTGTCGAGCGTTTTATCCCTTATGGCAGGGGTGTGGAGGTAGCAGATCCTGGGGCTGTGAGGGTAGCCAGATGGACAGATATGTCGGTGCTCAGAGCACCTCATCAGCCAGTTGCCTCCCTTACTACTGCAGACATGGAGGTGACACCGTACCGGCTTATGGCTGGCATATGGGGCGAGGAGACTCTTACCCTGATCTCCTGCTCCACCACAGGGCATCTCATTGATCGAGTGGGGCGAGTAGAGGTACATCCTTTCAGCCGGGTTCCTCAGCAGTTTGGTCTTCCATACGTGGGTATGATTCCCCCAGTGGCACTAGTTTACAGATCAGTTCGCAAGGCCAAAGGGGGGCCTAGAGGCCGAGGTTGGATAGTGATCACTCCTGGCATTCCTATTACAACTAGGAGGATAGTTCGTGCTAGAGGGAGAGCCGGTGCGCCTCGGGCACCTTTTCTTTAGATTGCTGCGGGTCCTACTCATAGCAGCGATGACCCTATAGATATTGATTCCGACTCTGAGGAGCTCACAAAGGGAGGGACAAAGGAGGAGACCGAGGACAGTGATCCTGAGTGGCATGACACTCAGGATATTATGTAGGCAGAGAGGGCTGAGCAGAGTGCAGAGAAGGACACTCTAGTTTTAGAGGAGCCACTCTCTCAGGGCCATGGCGGAGAGGATGAGTCAGTTGCAGGGTGACATGTTGCCCCTGCCACGGGAGCAGCCCCTCAGTCGGCAGTGGCATCCGCGGTAGGTGCCGGCCCCAGCGACCCATCTTGGATGCCTGGGGATCCGAGTAAGTTACCCTTCTCCCTTTTAATGTTTATATGTATGCTCTCCTTAGTTGCTATTGTTGTATCTTTTAGCTTCTTGCTTGGTTTCTGATTCATTTTTCTCCTTTGTTTGTAGAGACTATTGACAAGTGGTGGGATTTGATCCACAAGGTATGTACCGATTCCCTGATGATCCTCATGGATAGGACCCGCGCGGAGCTATCCGTAGATGCCGGGAGCCCTTAGCGGCCGGTAGGCATACCGATGTCTTCTCTCTCCGGTTTGGCATATGGCCAGATGGTATCGACCACGTGCACAGAGTTAGCGGGCTACGAGGATGGCCGAGTGCCTTATGAGGAGCCATTCTCATGGTGAGATCGTGGCTACCCTCGAGACCCCGAGCCCTCTATACATTGAGCGCCGGCGTAGCAGGAGTCCTAGGCATGGGCGTGCACCTTCGGAGGGGTCGCGTAGGGATTGAGAGGCCTCTTGGCCCTCGTGTACTTTGTATTATATATTCTTTGTATATCACGGGCTCTTTGAGCGTTTTGACCATGCTTAGAGCATGATGGCATTGTATATAAACATTGATTATTTATATATATGCATTCATTTTTGGATCAAAAGCTTGTCACTCATGTTTTCCCTTTCCATTTCCAGCTTCTTTGTGTATACTACGATGTATGTTTATATGCTTTCTAGAATATATGCAATGGTGGACAAATGATGTAAATGCTTGCAATCTTTTGTATTTTTCATGGTGGCCTTTGATACATGATAATGTAGATGTATTGTGATTTTGAATCTTAGCTTCGTGAGCAATTTGGATACCTCATGTTTGTTTTGGAATAGTGATGAAAATAACCAATATGATGAACAAATTAAATTTCCCCACTCCTAACTCCACGCAACTAGTAAGATGCGAAGGCTCATCACCGAGAGTTAAGAAGGAGCAAGTTATGAAATGTGGTGAAATGATAGTGATGAAAGACAAACAAAGCTTTGGCAGAACCAAATTGGAAGCTATAAGCCAACTCCACTCGAGTGACTTCATAGTTTTGGATGTGACTTGCTTTGCGGTTTATCTAGACTTAGACCGTAGATGGCCACATAGTAGACAAAATCGGGTTCTTAGGATTTTAACTCTCTTGGAATTTTAAACATCCGATTCATTCGCTTTTGACTCAAAGTTTGAATTGTTTGTTTATGACCTTTTAACGCGTTCTTTGTGTCAGAGGACCCCTATACTTTTCCCTATGTTACTAGTAAGAAGCGTGGGTTTATCACGTGGGCAAGGCATAGGCGAGTAAGCGCATTTCCATCCTTTCCCAACCCTACTTCACTAGTAAGAGATGCAAGCTCATCACCGAAGGTTGGTGGGGCAAGGAAATGTGTAAAAATAAAATTTTCTATTTAATCACTTTTGACTTACTTATTTGAGTAAAATGTTAGTATATGCTTATTTCTAAAGAGATGTATATATGGGATAGATGTGACACCATGAAGCTTCTATACATGACCATAGGCAAGACACCTATCCTAAGAAGAAATCAAAGCAAGAACAAACTTGCAGATCTTGGTATGGTTACCGTTAAGACTTTGTCATGTCCGATTTATTTGATAAAAGATTCCGAGATGATTCGATGATAGATGAAGATGGAGAGGTATGATTAAAGAGATTTATGCCAAAACATCATGAGTTTGTAGTGGACGCTTTGAGAGTAGATTCCTTGATCATAATTTATGTAAGAAACAAGTGGACAAAATGATCTAAATTTATATGAAGATGCAATGTAGATATTTATACAAGCAAAGTGCTAGTTGCTTATGCGTAGAATCACTTGAGGTGCGGGGAATTGACTGTTTCACCAAATTCCTCACCTTCTAGCATACATAAGAGGTAAGCACCATTTCCGTAGTCCTTCATGACTCGGTATGGGCCCAACCATTTGGGCCGGAATTTCCTTCCTTCACCGGTCTTCTTGTCGATCCAAATTGTCTAGTCTTAGAACTAGATCACCTTCGTATATATCACGTTCATAGACTTTCTTGTTATCTTTTGCCGGCACATTCGGTCAAAGCATAAGCTCTATGCCACCGCTCAAAGACATCTAACCTAGTTTCATCTATGCTTTCTAGTTGGGAAAGACGTGCTTCTCATAAGCGTCTTCATCCGTAATCCCTTGTAATGAAATGCGAGATCGGGTATTTCGACCTCAAGCGGGAGAACCGCCGCCCCAAATACTAGCGAGAAAGGAGTTGCTCTGTTGGTGTTCTTATTGAGGTTCGATGGGTCCACAAGGCTGGATATAACTTCAAATGCCAATATCGCTTGTTTTCTTTCACCGTTTTAAGGAGAATGGATTTGGTGTTTTGTTTGTCACTTGACTGTCCGTTGGCTTAAGGGTAATACAAGGAAGCCGTATGATGGCTTATCTTAAATTTACTACATAGTTCGCAAACTTCTTCATTTTTAAAAGAAGTTCCATTGTCGGAGATAATGATTTGCAGGATACCGTACCTACAAATGATTTGGTTCAAAATGAACTTAGCAATCACAGACCCAGGTACAGTAGTAAGAGGCATGGCCTCCACCCATTTGGTAAAATATTCAGTGGCCGTGATTATAAAATTATGGCCATCTGTGGATGAGGGAGAGAATTTCCCTATTAATTCTAGACCCCATGTAGAAAAGGGCCACGGAGTAGCGATTGGTTGCAGAGCTTGTCTGGCTGGCATGTGGATCTCATGAGAGAATTCTTGGCACTTATGACACTGCGTGCAAACTCTATCGCGTCACGTTCTAGAGTGGGACAAAAATAGCCCATTTGATGTATTTTTTGAGCAATGGCATGGCCACCGAAGTGGCCTCCACATATACCACTGTGGGATTCATGGAGAATCCTCTTAGACTCTTCTGTGTCGACACACCTTAGGAGCATTCCATCGAATGCTTTTCGATAGAGCACCTGCTCTATAATGACGTATTTAGCTATGATTATGTGTAACCGCATTCTTTGTTGCGGTGTAACTACCTCCAAGTACATATGGTCCATGATATAATTAATGATATCAGTGTACCAAGGACACTCAGAGATAGCGGGTCGGGTTTTGATGTAGTATACGCATTCATCTGGAAAGTCTAAATCTACTAAATCACCTCCGTCTAATGGGTTGTCAGCTAACCAATCCACGATGATTTGTCCTTTAACCGAATTCTGATTTACAAATGTTAATTCGAATTCTCCCATTAAGGTTATAAAACGTCCAACCTTTTTAGACAATGACCCTTGCGTGAGAAAAGTCCGTAAATGGTCCGTTTTTACCATGACCTTCGTTTCTTGATTCAGCATATAATGTCTTAGGTGTTTAGTAGCAAAGACTATGGCAAGGCATTCTCATTCTACCTATGTATAGCATGTTTCATAGTCGAGCAGCGTTCGGCTAATGAAATAAATCACACGTTCTCTCTTGTTATCGTCTTCTTGGGCCAACATACAAGCCAGCGAGACATTGGTAGCTCGTGAATATAGAATTAATGGGTGATCTAACTTAGGTGGCATTAGCGTAGGTGGTGATAAAAGGAAACGCTTAACTGCATCAAAAGCTTCATTGCAATCTTCAGTCCAATCAATGCTATAGTCTTTCTTGAGTAAATTGTTGATTGGATGAACGGCGAAGCTTAAGTCCTGGGATAAATCTTGGATTGCATCCAGCTTTCTGAGAAATGATCTGATTCCAGATTCATTTGAAGGTGGAACCATTTCGAGGATAGCCCAAATTTTGGTTGGGTCAACATCTATCCCTCGTGACGATATGATATAACCTAAGAGCTTCCCTCCTGTTACACCAAAGACGCATTTCTCTGAGTTTAGTGTGACTCCATATTCTATTAAACATGAAAGAATGACGTGGAGTACTTTGGGATGGTCACAACGCTTCTTTTCTTTAGCCAATAAGTCATCTGCGTAAGATTCCATGATTTTATGAATTAGATCATGAAATATGTATGTCATGGCCCCGGGTACGTGCAGCACCGGCATTCTTGAGACCGAATGGCATAACAACATAGCAATAGGTTCCCCAAGGAGTTATAAACGTGGTTTTAGCTTGATCTTGCTCAGATATTCTGATTTGATTGTATCCCGAGAATCCATCCATGAGAGACAAAATTTCAAAACCAGTTGTTGCATCAACAATAATGTCTATGGATGGTAATGGGAATTCGTCCTTAGGAAATGCTTTGTTGATATCTCGAAAATCTATGCAGATGCGTATCTTTCCATTCTTCTTGAGAACGGGAATGATGTTAGATACCCATTGGGAGTAGTCGACTGGTTTGATGAACCCTACCTGAAGGAGTTTTATTACCTCCTCTTTTACCATGAGAGCTACTTTGGGCTTCATGGGTCTTGATTTTTGTTTAATTGGCTTTGCATCTGATCTAGTGATGAGGTTGTGCACCACAATGTGGGGTGCGACTCTTGTCATCTCCTTATAATTAAATGCAAATGCCTTCTGATGTTCTTTGAGAATCTAAGTATGTATTTCCACTTCTTCTGGGGTTAACGAAGAACCTAGTTTCAATATTCTTGGTTCATCTTCTGTCCCGATGTTGACATCGATTGTTTCTTCGATCAAAGAGGCGTTACCCTCTTCGAACTCAGGTGGTGCTGGAGGTAAATCTAAATCATCCCCATTTTCTACTGCGTATATGCTAGGTTCCATTTGTGAGGGAAGATCCGTTACAGGATTTCCGAAGTAGGAAGACGAATGTGGAATCAAGGATAAATCTAGCATGTGATAGGAGAGATGTAGTGCTGCATAGGCATTTAAGTAATCCAAAGTAGCCGCATCACTATCAACATGGTCTAGGATGGTAGATTCACTTCTGCTTGAAAGAGGATTTGTCATTATTTTTATCAATGGTTCATCACGAATGGACACCGTGAACTGGGTATCTTCTAACTCATTGCTTGGAGTAAAACATGATGCTGAAGTTGCTATTGAATCGGCGAGAAGATTTTTCTCTCGCGGGATTGCTTCAATGGATATGAAGTTAAATGCCTTTCTTAAATCTAATACAACGTTTTTGTAGAGTTGCAAATGTTCGGCTTTAGTTTCATATACTTCAGAAACTTGATTTGTCACTAATTGTGAGTCTCCCAAGACTCTGATGTTATCAATACCAATTCTTTTGGCTAAGGTGAGGCCAAGGAGGAGGGCTTCGTACTCAGCACCGTTGTTTGTGCATTCAAAGTTTAACTTAAAAGTGAATGGGAGGACTTTCTCCTCGGGTGAAGTAAGAATTATACCTGCCCCCGCTCCATAACGGCATTTAGCTCCATCGAAATGGAGAGTCCAACACTTAGTCGGGAGTATAGATGTTGGGGCATTTGCTACGTTTGCACACTCTACTTCTACCATACAGAGGTCCTCTGCTGGAAGGGAACCAACACCTAGGGAAAATCCTATACCTACTGAATCAAATGGTAAGAACATTGGTGAATCTTGTTCTATCAACTCAACAATTTTCACAGTAGTCCCTAATGATACTGTTTCTTTAGTTTTATCTTTAGGGGTTGGAATTGTTTTGGCTATGCTGATAGTTTCAAGATCCGTCGTAGGTACCAAATTTTCCTCTGGTTTTGGGTTAGTGGGTTTATTAAGTTGGTTTGTTGAAAGTTAAAATTCTGAGTGCACCCCTGGTATTTTCTTTAGATCAGCTAGTGCAAATCGAAAGGTTTTGGATCGCCTTTGGCTACAAATACCTTTCCTAGATGCAAGAATCTTACTTCTTGAAATAATGTAGAAGGGATTGCCTTCATTCGGTGTATCCATGGTCGGCCGAGTATCATATTATAATTAGTTTCCCGATCTATAATATAAAACTCAGTCAGGATTGTTTTGGGTCCTAAGGTGACCGGCAGTATTATAGTTCCTATCGAAGTGGCTTTAAGGCTATCATAGCCTCTCAATGTATTTCGAGTAGTGGAATAGTTTGTTTCCCCATATCCAAGTTTTTGGAGGAAAGAGAAAGGGACTATGTTAACTGCAGCCCCATCGTCAATCATTGCCCGTTTTACATAGTTATTATAAACCCATACTTGTAAGTGTAAGGCTGGGTCACCTCGACGTGCGATCTCAGCATCTATGGGCATTTTACTTATTTTGAATATGAATTTGACATCCTTGTCCGGCTGCCCCGAAGGGTGGATATCAAAATCTACATGATTTACTTGTGTTTTAGGAGGTGGAGTGATGTTAATTAGATGACCTAGACCTAATGCTTCTAAAAGAGCAGCCTGGGTGAGGGGGAGAGTTCTTTAGTAAGTCCAAAAATGATATGTGTGAGAAGGTCTTTGTTAGGTCACTAATTAAAATCATAGGCACCGATGGGTTTTTCTACTATTTTCTTTGACTTTATCTCTTTTATGGCAGATGACTTGGGCTCGGTTGAGAGAAATACTCTCGTGTTCTTGTTATAGCTTCGATAGGTAGTTCAGCGTCTAATTCTACCAAACTAACTATCTTGGGTCTCGGTTGAGCTCCTAACTATGGCGCAACTAATGGATTTAGTGAAGTCGAGGCTTCATGATCATTGTTTCCCATCATTGCACCTTTGTTTGTTCCAGTTGGATTCAGCCTATTGCTATCATGATTTGGGAGCGGATCGTTAAAGATCTTGAGGGGAGCATTCTGAGGGGAAACTGCCCCTGTGAGCGTATTTGGTGATGATGAGACGGGATCTGCCAAAAACAAATCTGTGAAGAACTGTCTTTGTTCTTCTGGCAAGCATTGCATAAATTTATTGTAGTCACGACACGTTCTAGTATCGTGACCCCGAATTTTGTGGAAACCACAATAAGAATTGGGATTGTAATTCCTATTTTGTTGGTTAGGTGTGTATTGTGGCCTAAAATTTTGATCAAACTGTTGCCTATTAGGATTAAAGTTTTGGAATTGTTGTTTCTGGTTTTGACTTTGGTTTTGATAACCAAATGAGTTTTGGCTTGGCCCTTGTATGGGATTTCACCGTTGTTGTTGTTGTTGTGGATGGTTAAAATCCACTGTATTGATCGTCGGGGTAAAGTTGTTGTTTCGTTGGTTGTTTGTTTGTGACGGAGTATTAACAACATTTACCCTCTTGGGCTGGTCGGTTACCCCATCCGTTGTTACCCCATGATTTTTGTTAAGGATTTTGGGTCCTTGATTGACATTTGTGATAGTTGTAGTGTTCTGAGTGGAGGTGATTAACCTCCCGTTTGTTCCATATGTCTTACGACCACTATCTATCACTGCTTGGTCTATTCGAAGAGCACTCTCAAGTAATTCATCATAAGTTATTAGTGGGAACTGGACTTCTTCCTTCACCTCCTTGCCGAGAGAATGAAGGAATAAATTGCATAGTTCCATCGATCCATGTTTGGAGCACTTACCATCAAGAATAAAGAACCGTACGCCACCTCTACGGATGAAAAGGGTGATGACAGATTCATTGTGTTCTTGTTTGATGTGCAAGAATTCCCTTATTCCTGTTCTCAACAGTTTGTTCATGTCGAAGGATTTGATGAACTCGACACGAGTTGTTTAAATGAATGGATGGAGGCCTCGGGTATCCTGTAATACCATCAAGAGCAATGCCTTCCAAGGTTTTGGGAAATATTTTAAGAACAACCCCATCCCAAGGAGTAATTCTTATATGGCTATAGCGTAATCTTTGATATGTGCATTTGGATATCCCTCACCCTTGAACTTGGGTAAATCAAGAAGAGGTCTCGAAGCATGATGCTTCGTATGGTGAAGTCTAAGGGTTCCTTTAGATATTCGAATAAGTCCCTATCGCATAGCTTTCACCATTAATGGTGGTTGTTGATACGGTGCAGATTATGCGTTGGTAGGGGCATAGGGAAGTCCCTGTGTTTGAGAAAACATGCCGGGAGAGGAGAACATATCTCCTTGTGGTGATTTGGAGTACATGTTTAAGTATGACGGGGTATTGTCAAGGAATGGATTGTTTGATACTAGACCGGGAGGAATAGTGTTAGAGATGATGGGCCTTGTTGGCGTTTGTTGTGGATAGTGAGGCGGCATGCCTAACGTGCCTACTCCTGTGAGGAGATCTACTTGGCCAGGGTGGTATGGAGGATTGGAACTTCCTGCTTGTATGAATGGAGAATTTTGACTTGCTTGAGCCAGTTCTAACCCTCTCACTTTTTCTACTAACGTTGAAATGACTTCATTTGGTGAAGTCACGGTGCTTTCCTGAGCGGCGTTTGTTGTATACCCTGGTGTTGTATAGGTACGTGATATCCTGTCATAAACTGATCACTATCTTGCCAAGTTTCTCGAGAGTATTTCCTATATGCAGTGGCATAGAGGTATTTTCTTGAAAAGAGATCTTGGGTTGTATTTGTAAACCTTCTATAGGTGGGTACATACCCCGAGAATGTTGTTCACTCCTAGGATAATGTATTGACTTTCCATCATCTAAGACCAGGTATGGATCTGATTGCCTACTAATTTGTGGTCTGAGTAGCATTTGAGGAGATGAACCAGATTCTCCAGTAAACGTCATATTGTTTGAACACTCAAGGCTCTGTTCATTTGCGTTTCGAGGGGTTGATCTAACTCCTTAGTTTGAAAACATGAATTATATCTCGATTCTTGGGGTTTGTGTTGAAAACCGATTAGTTGAATAGTTGTTGCCCCATACTAAGAGTGAGGGTGATGATTGCCTATTCTGTTGGGTGTAGTATGCCTCAAGACCCAAGAGGGGTCTATCATATACATCGAATACCAACATATTCGGGGTATATGAATACCCGCAGAATAATGGGAAGGAACGAAGGTGATTTGTGAAAGAACACATGATAATATGACTCTGAATGAGAAAGTAGGAAGTTTTACGTCAGCTTCACTAATTTCGTTTGTTTCACGTCAGGTTCACCAATTTTGTACGCCAGAAAAGTGAAAAGCAAGCGTGAGAATCTACAAGTGACTCTTCCGTGTACCCGACCTCTCGAGGTCGTGCAAGACAGCCGGTGGGGGTAGAATATGTGTTGGATTGAGACAAACTAGTTAGGAAATCTAATGTCTTCGACACGCACTAGTAGAATTTTTGAATCTAAGGCAAAGAAGGCCCTTCTAACTGGACCGGTGTGATAGATTGATCGGCAAGGATGACTTCTCGAAGGCTCCAATCAATATCAAGCTCGGCGCATGATTCGATCTATGGGTTGCGGAATAAGTGGAAAATGACCTAGGATATTTTCGTGCACGTCTCCCGATAAGGTCATATAGTGGATGGTGAATACAATTGACTCTACAGATGATTCTCTCGCCTAGTCTAGAATTCTCTAGCTTTGTTAGCTACTATATCTAGTAAGGAAAATTGTTTGATGATGATGGGTGGAAGTGGAGTGGATCTGAATACCAAGGTGTGTAGGCGAGTTTCTATATCGATTGACTTGTGGACTCATTGGGCTGTGGGATTTGTGGATCACAACCATAGACTCTTGGTTGTTGCAGTCCTGTTATGGTCATACACGAAATCAGGTTCTAATCCCTAGTATCCAGTAATCGTATGCTTTCTCAGCTTCTATGTTTAGGACCAATAACTATGTGATTTTCTCAGAATATCTCACAGGCGTTCACGTAACTTGGATCCTTAAACTGGTATCTATGTCTGTGAGAGTGTCTCCTGCACCCGGCTGTGGGACCAAAGGATCACAACCAAAGGTTTGTTCTCTTTCGAACCCTTCTACAGTCATGTGAATGTTTTCCTAGGGTAATCTGTAGTTTGGTTGGTTTGACCAAAACGTGTGTGCTTGGTCATCTTCTATGTTTAACCCTCTTAATTGAGAACTGATCAGTTGTAAATCTGTGGTTGTTCGGAATACTTGTATTATGAGATTTTGGTCTATGTCAACTATTCTTTGTGATGAGGTTTGGTTGAGGCACGATTGGCTCAAATATATATTCTTTGGGCTCCTGAGGTCCCATGATTGTCATACGAAATGAAATGTAAATCTAACTGTAACGAAGCAAATTCTAACTACGTGGAATAAATCTAAAACATATATAACCTCAATTTCTCTAAGAAACCTTTTAACAATTTTAAGGAAAGCAAACTATTTTAAGTGTATCTAGAAATAATAATTAAATAACAATTTAAAACAAACAAGATAACCGAGTGTAGTTATTTGCCTGTGTGATTTGTAGATTTATTCTAAATAAATAAAATAGCTTGTCTAATCTATCTGCAAGATTCTCGATCCTACCTCAGAAGTGAGGAGTGAATCATAGTTTCTCAGAAACTATCAATCCTCATAGCTTCCCTGGCAATATCGAGAATAGAATTTACTGAAATGAAGTAATTTATCTACTCTATTTGATATGATTCTAACTAAAACTTTGAAAGTTAAAACCTAGATTCCGCAAAACAGTGGCGAATCCGATGGTGTGTGTGATCTTGTCCCCTCAGTATGATCTCCTCGTTCTTTCATGTTCACATGGATCCAGAAAAGTGTGTAATGCTAGCACCGATAGGAGTAGATTTTGGGACAAGGACAACTCAGAATGCAGACCGAAAATGCGAGTAGGAGAGGGATAGCACAAGAGTACAGAGCTTGGCTTATGCGATTCCTAGTGGGGTTTTACTGCGAGTCATGCAACATGAACCGACCAAAACCTAGAACTATCCTGTTCCAAGAGAAAACCCTGCAACTTTAATGGCTTCCTAAGCTACTCTGTTCTAATGGATTGGATAAAATAACAACACTGTTTGCACAAGCTGGATATGTGGCTTACCAATAGCTGAACAATACTATCTAAACATGCAAGTGAATTGAAACTATGGTTTCTAAACAAGATAATAAGCTGAACTACTAAAAATCGAGCATGAAAGTGAATGAGGGCAGACTGGTTGGATAAAATAACAACACTACTTGCACAAGCTGGATATGTGGCTTACCAACAGTTGAATAAGGCTAACCAAGCATGCAAATGAACTAAAACAAGTACTCTAAGAAAAATTATAGCTAAATCTAATGCAAAGAGAGATTCAGAGACAAACTTCAGACCATTTGTTTGAGCACAAGCCATGCATTTATAGGAATTCAATCACCCAAAGATCAAAACCAAATAGAACTCCTAAATAATAAACAAAGGAAAAAACAAGATTCAGGGGGACCAAAAAAACATAAATGCATGCTCAAGTCGGCAAAGAAAGCTGGTGAATCATGATATTTCACGTGAGTCACGTCAAAAGAATGTTCTGGAAAATGCATGCAGGAGCACCGCCCGAGCGGGGTGGCGATTACAGGACCGCTGCCACTGCAGGGCGGCGGTTTTGTCATTCAAGATGAAGAGGACAAGAAAAGAGGGAAAAAGGGGAAAACAAAGGGCACGGGGCTAAGCGGGGCATGCGGGATGTTAACGCATACTCCGAGGGCCTTTCCGGATCCTGAACACCTTACGAGGAGACCTGTATCATCATTAGGGAGCTTGTTACACTTTTCCGGTAGTACAAGACCTTACAATTTTGGGTATGTACAGGTACCATGTGATGGAGGAGAGTGCAAGAGGAAAGTGCTACATGCTAATATTCCTCCCCATAGCCTTGACTATGACAAAGATATAACCTTGAATGTTGTTGTAGATGGATGGCTTCTGAGAAATATTTTGATTGACACGGGTGCAAAAGTCAATGTTCTCATCTTGGATGCATGACATCAAATGGGAAGGCCCACAATACATCCATCCTCAAATGTGTTGTATATGGTGAACAAGACAAACGTTGATCTCTTCACCTTCTAATTCATTGAGCATATCCCTTATGGAGAGCTAGTAATTCATACTTATATCGAAAAGGGTCTGAAAATGATCTCAATCTCATGATGTTTCATTTTCTTTCATTGGCCTCATTGTGAAACAACAATCTCTTAGCCAAGCTAGAATTTATATGTGCCACCATTAACATGTATTGTTGAGATTATTCTACTTATACAATCAGGCTCAAAAATATTCCCTCATCACTACGAAGCCTCCTAACTATGCCATGGTTGTTTCATGGTTCAAGGAAAAAATCCCTTCCCTGCCAATTCTAGAATTCATTTCAATTGATGATAACTTCTTCACTAGTAACCGCATTAAACTCCTCATGACTCACTCTAACCATGACACAACTTGCATGAAATCTTGGCAATGAACCTAGGCCACTTCCATGCGTGGGAATCTTCCATTGGGTTGTCATCTTGTCATCCCCACCTGGAAATTAGGATGAATTTCTCCCATGGGTGGAAGTATCATGATGGCTTTCCATTCCAATGTTCCCACCATGGCCGTAACCATCGAAACTCCCATGAGCTCCTCCAATTGAATCAGCAACGTGAATATTTCTTGTCATGTCACTCTGAGCTCATCTCTCAACCTTACCACGAGCCACTCTCGATGATTGACTCATGCATTTTCCCTACCTTGTGTCATCATTTCCATCACATTGGCCCAACATTCCTCTACCCCGGTCTATCATCGAGAAACCTACTCAAGTGATACCCAAGTTACACCATTAACTCGACCTTTCAAGCATATCCATATACTTCACCTTCACGATGACCACAACATAGGTCTTGAGCTCTCAGTGAGCTCACTACTCTTAAATCTACTCTCTTCCCATCTCACGTGGAGCTTCAAACTTATGCATTAAACTCCCGATTTTCTTTCTTATCACCTTGATCAATCTACTTGACCCCGATGAGTTTATTGATAGCTTGGTTAGCATCATGCGGCTTGTAGTTTACGATATCTTCCTTTGTGACAACATTTTTCAACTTGACTTAGCTCGGTTTGAGCCTAAATAATTCCCATTGTCAAGATTCTTTATCCTTTGAGAGACCCTGTAAGTCAAGCCATGCATCGAGCTCACTAAAGTGAGCCATTTCCATGCTCTTTTGGTGACTTCAACCTTAAGTCGTCCCTAAGTTGTGAGCTCATTACAACTCGCCCGGCATCGATTTGATCCTTGGTTCAAACCACTCCCTTTGAGCTTTCCTATATGCCACTGATGTTTTAACTATTATGGCTCAATATTGAGCTCGAATCCTTGAACCAAGCTCCCATTTTGACTTAATGCCTTCCCAACTGGCTAACTCACCGAGCTACTCGGCGAGCTAAATTTTTGTTGATGGCCCTTGGCTTATTTTATAAAATCTTCCCATTTTTGGAAAATTTTCCCATATTTTCTTGACTCGACTGAATATTTTCAATGTTGGGCTCAGTTGACCCATCGAGTTGAGATCCAATGATAAATGACTGAGTTCTCAACCAAGCTAACACCAAGTTGTCACCGAGTTGAGCTCAATTTGACCTGTTCAATGCTAGGTGAGCTCACCTATGCAATTTATTAATTATTTTAATCATGTTATCCCATGATGACTGAATGTGAGTCCTGGGACCAATGTCATAATTTGATCGTAATAGGACCATGTTGTCTAATTTTGTCATGTGTGCAAAATTAGATAACAATGACCTTAGATTCTGATTTATACTTGGGAGGAGTGGATTATTTTATTTATATTTAATGATGGGGGATTTGGATGAATGTCTTGGTCCCAAAATGGAGGGAAAGGTCCTAAGATAGATTATGAGGTATTGGATTGTTTAGAAGGTTTGGATTGATGGGGCTTTAAAGGAGGTAGCTCTAATTTATTTTGTGTATGAGTGAGGGATTTTTAGTAGGTACACCAAGGTTTTTAGATCTTTTTGTGAGTATTCACCATCGGCAAGTATCACAATGATTTCAATAGGGTATCCTTAGAGGTAGAATTAGACGATTTATGTTTAGAGTTTGTGGTATATGCAGTGGGGTCAAGCTAAAGGTGGTCATTGGATATCATTAGTGGTATGATGAGAAAGGATTGTAGATTGTGTATATTTTAGATGTTTTGTTGTAAAGTGATTGGAATTGTTGAGGATGAGGATGGGGTAAGGACATCACTCATTGTTGCATTAAGGGGGATGTCTACTTGGTATAAGTTTTAAGGGATGATGTGGATGTGGAAATGGATTCAGATGTTGATGTGGGTATGGATATGGTCATAGATGTGGATAAAGTAGTAGAAGTAGGTATGGATGTAGAGATATATGTTGGGGTAGATGTGGGAATGGATGCAGGTGTGGATGTGGTTTTAGATAAGGGTAAGGAAGTAGATGTAGATATAGGGATAGGTGTTTAAATAGATGTGGATATGGTAGATGTAGATGTAATAGATGTTGGTATATGTATAATATTTGTACATGGGGGAAAATGTAGATAGGATTGTAGATGCAATGGTAGATGTTGAAGTAGGTGGAATGGATGTAGGTATAGTAGAGGGGATAGTAGATGTGGGTGGTGAATCTAAATCCTAAACCATGGTATTGATAGTATGGGAATTAGGTGCTTGAGATGTAGAGTGTTTAGGCTGATTGTTTGGAAAATGATTAGGAAGGGACGCTTGAAGAAGTTTAATGGTTGGTTTGGAGGAGTATTCAGATTGTCCAATGAAGGTCCACATGATTAGTAAGTCATTGTACTAAGTCTGTGAAGGTATAATTTTTTTGAAATCAAGACCACAAAATTGAGTATGTTTATAATAGTGATATGTATCGTACCATGTCGGTTTAGGAAGTGAATCTTAAATGGGTCAAATAGGGGAATTTGGATGAGGCACGCGCCCATTAGTTTATCAAAGATATAAATTTAGGACTCTCTGAGGGGAGCATAGCTAGGATTTGGTCTAGGATCCCTTTGTAGAGGCTCAATATGAGAAGTAGATGTGGAAGAGGATTTGGTTATGATGGAATTGGCTACATTTTAAGATTTTTCATTATGGGAAGATGACTTATTGAATTAAATTTTTGGCTTGTTAGAGAAATTTTTACATGGCCTTGCTCAAGGGCACAAATTTCTAGTTTATGAGCCCTGGATAATTTCTCTTTAAAGGTTTGGAAAGATTGAATTTGAAGAGTGGATTAGATATGCTTCACACATGATCTAGAGAATTGTATGATTATTTCAAATTAGGAAGTGAGAAGGAAAAAATATTAATGATGCCACACTACCTAGTGGAAAATATGTGATGGATTCATCATAAAACTTTTTAGTGGCATATAGGTCGGTAATGGTGATTTTACATGAAATATTAATAAAGAAGTGCTCTAATAACAAATTCACTAATTGATTGAAAGAGAATAGAACATGCTAGGAAATTCCATTGTACCAGTACAATATAGGTCCAAAAATGACATTGGGAAAGTGTAAAGCATGATAACTTGGTTGTGTGATAAGATAACATGTTTACCTAAACACATGAATGTATTATTAAGGGTCCTACTTACTATTGAATTTAGAAAACTTAGGGAGTTCCCAATGTGGAGGGTACCTTACTTTTAATAGGTACTAATGGGTTGATAGGCTCATTATAGATTTGTTTGTAATTTAAATTTCTCTTTGGACCGTAAGTAGTAGCTTCTATAATTTCCAACCTACTTAGAAAAGCTTGCATGAGGTCATTAGATGTGTGAGGATGAGGGATTGATTGATGAGGTTATGGATTATAAGAAGTGGATGGGTTGGGTTATGGATGAGATTGATATTGTTGACGATATAAATACAAGTTCAAGGGGGCGGTTGATAAGGTGGAAGATAGTTGAATGCTTGTGATTGGATAGGTTAGGAGATAGGATGTTGTTGAGAGATGGGGATGTAATTGGATGGGTAGGTTTGTGATTTTTGTTGAGAGATGGGGATATTATATTAGGTTTGCATAAGATGAGCTAAGATATGCATGTGAGTTAGTTGAGATACTTAGATAGGTTAACTAGGGAGTATTTGTTGAAAGACACCTCAGAGGGGGTTGATGAGTTTGTGTTTACTCCGAAGGGTGGGGTTACAAGATGAAGACATTAGAATGGACTTGAGATGTAGAAATGGTCACCAAGGATTGAGTATGTTGTTTAGGTAGAAAAATAAATAGATTGGATTCTTTATGGGTTTGAGTAGGAGAATTGACAACCATAGTAGATGAATAAGTGATGTAGATAAAATATATAGGAGTGGTGTTGATGTAAGGTAGGTGGGTGGAATGGGTACAACAAATTGCATGGATTGATGGGATTAGGGAGCACGGTGGAAGAGTTATGGGGACATATTTATTGGCCATTGTGTGTTTTTGTTGTCATACTCATTAAATGGAAAAGGGTTTCATGTTGTGTTATGTATCTCTATGAGTTGTTATTCAATGTTCAAGTATGAATATTGAGTGATTGTGTCAAGCTTTGTGAAGTATTATGTGGTCTGGTGCATGGTTGAGTCAAGTATAGTTCTGATTTGAGATCTCTAGAGTAAGTTAGAATTTTTCATGCATTCATTCATTATCCATGAGGTGTATTACAGGTGTCAATGGGTTAGCATGGTTAGTTCATGGTATGTCACGACCGAGTTAGGTCATTTCAGCTTGTTTCCAACCCTAGAGCATGAAGAATAATAAGAAGGTATGATAAATGGAGATGATAATTATTTTAGGTACATGGTGATGGTATACATGGAATGTATGGTGAGTTTTAGGTTTGGATAAATGCTTTGTCTCTTTTATGATGACTTTGGGAAGAAAATAGTGAGAAACAAATGGGTAAGCACATAAAAATGAGATTGGATATGAGTTTCAAAGATATTTTGGATATATGGTGAATATGGAAAGTTATATGATGTGTTTAGGATGATTCATGACAAGTTTTAGGTCAAAGTGCTAAAGAAATTTGAAGATATGTAAGTTTTGGGGAAATTTGGTAAGTTTCAATGTGTTTTTAGAGAAAAAGTTGATATTATGATGCTCGTTATGAATTGTATACTTTACATGGGGACCTAATATCTTTGGAATATATTCTTAGGTTAGTTATGAATATTTAAAAAAATAATTAGGTGGTTTTATTGTCATATTTTTTATGAAAGATTGAGAAGAAGCTAAAGTGGTTTGAAACCCTAGCTAAACCCTAACTAGGAGCATATTGCAGAAGAATAGGTATTTGGAGCTTGTTTTTATTCCTTTTTCTAAATTTATTATTGGATGTTGTAAAGCAATAATATATATTTATAGAAAGGTAAGATAGTTCTTGTTACCATATGTGGGCCCCATCGAAAAGCATAGTTTCTAAAGAGTGGAAGTTTGAGGAGAATTTTCACAAAGAATGTGTGAACTAAATTAAGAATTTATGTTATCCCTAGAGTTTTTCTTAATTTCCATGAATTTTTAAGATCATGGTTGTGATTAAAAAGTAAAAAGTGTGCCCTATTTTTGAATTTTGTGGTAATTTTGAGTAACCTTAAATAAAAATGACATTATAGGAGCTACAGGGGGAGTTAGGACTCCATTCAAGTTTTTTTGTGAATCTGGTTCAGATATATTCCCATTGGTATATCAAATTTATGATTTTATAAGGTATTCAAAATTTATGATCTCTTCTTTTATGGTCAAGGTTGAAGGATGTTTGATCTAGCAAGGTGGCAAGTTGCTTGATGAGGTAAAGTGATGAATCTAAGTAATTCATAATTGGTTAAGGTTTTTTAGTTCTTATACATCAGGTATAAATTTATAAGTGTGTCACATGATTTATTTAATCTTGTAAGTGAGTTTCAGTGTGATGGAGCATTTTGGGCTCATAGTAAGTTCTTGAGACCTAGAATGCATAAAAAGTAATTTACAAAGATGGACATTGTTGTCAAGGCCATACACTTTTATTTGGAAGATTTATAATATTTTATATAAATATGATTCATATATATTTCCATTTATTTATTTATTGTCTCATGGTGAGTTGATTTGATGTCTCTATGAGGTCAATTTGTGAAGAAGATTGTATAGTGGACTTTAGGGCAGGTTTCTTCTTCTTTGAAAGATTGTGTTTGTTGGAGCATGAGATGGATAAGTTGAATCTTGATATCATATGGAAAGTGAAGAAGGATGAATTTGGAATCTATGTAATCCATTTATATGTCTTAAAAGTGTCAAAAATGGTACAAACTAGTTGAGTTTGCAAAATTAGGTTTTGGGAAAAGCTTGATTTTAGTAAGGGGTAAAGTTGTTGTGGTTTGAACATATGGATTTTTCATGGTGTCTAACTTGAATATAAGTGTTCTAAAGGTTATATTATTTCATTTTTTTGTTACATTCCATGTTTGAGTTCATAGTGAGGGGTATTGATGCCCAAAGGTAGAATCAGGTTGTTGGAAACAACTATTTTGTGAAAGTAATGAGCTAGTGGGCCATTTAAATGAAATAATTTGATTGTTTCAAGTAAATTGTGACCATGGATTATTCATATATGTTATATTACTCATGTTTTGTGAATTATCAAGCTCTCTTAAGCATGTTTTTGGTATGAGAGGATTTTTCTCATCCTATTGATGGGGTTTTAAGCATGTTTGGTGCGAGAATGAAGGTTTTTGGCATGGCCAATGTATATCGGTCATATGTGATAGTTTTAATGATTTTATTATGATGTAAATTTCATGAAAAATGTTTATGACTTACCAATATTGTGTTTGAAGGAATAAAATCCTATAAAGCTAGTGTTTTGGGTGGAATTTTTAACTAGTGCACTTGGAGGGAAAAGTGTGACCTAGAGGAATTTGTTTTACAGGTTTAAAGGAATGTATTGAAGTTTGATATAGTTAATTTAAGGTTAAGGAATATCATAGATAATTTTTGTAAGTTTTTAGAGCTATGACAAGTTGATAAGAAAGAAGATAGATTAAGTCCGAAGACTTAGGGTTTGAGAAAGGGTTTATGAGCTAAATTAGAGATCTCTATTAGTTGTGGCAAAAAATTAATTAGAGATAAAATATATTTAGGTGGCTGAGTTAGTGCTTATTCATCATAGGGTATTTTAGACTCTTTTTGGAGTGGGTGTTTCACTAAATTAGAGATTGGTTCTCCTTGTAGGGTTGGTGCTCTAATAAACTTGAGGTTGGTGCTCCTTGTGGGGATGGTGCCTCACTAAATTTGAAGCATGCAAATATAATTTTTATGTTTCAGTAGGTTTTATTCCCCATGAGGGTCTCCCACTTAATATTTTGTCTATGAGATCTCTTTCATGTGTTGTGATTAGTTGTATGTATTATATACA
This sequence comes from Taxus wallichiana var. yunnanensis, assembly GCA_018340775.1. Lineage (NCBI taxonomy): Eukaryota > Viridiplantae > Streptophyta > Pinopsida > Cupressales > Taxaceae > Taxus > Taxus wallichiana. Next base: position 299,725,076 of record CM031242.1, read on the forward strand.
CAAAATAATGTTGTGATGAATGTATGTAAATGGATTATTGTTGGTGTATGATGAAATAAATGGTAAATTAAATAAGTAATTTGTAGGACTGATTCAACCCCAATCCGTTTTTCTTCCAACAATTGGTATCAGAGCAAATCCTTTTGAATAAATTCTAACATCTTGAAGGAGATCCTAGAAGCACAAATGGGCAAGCTATCTTATCTTTGGAGGAAACAATATGAGATTGCTAAGTCTTTGGTTTTGATTGCAACAAAAATGATTTACATGGAGATATATCATGATCAATCTATTAAATATTTGAAATCTCATGTGGAAAATATGTCTAAATCCCTAAAGGAAGAAAGAGGAATCTTGTTCCAGGTATGAAGAAAAATTGAAATCCATTGAACAAGATTTGGAGAGTGCATTTAGTAGTATAAGGATGTATGTGATTCTTGAGAAGATATCCAAGTCTCTTGATGAGGTTATAGAAGGTTAAAGAACTACAAATGACAAAACAGGCCTAGGGTTTGAAGGAAAAAACATGGAGAGTGATGATGAAGTTTTTCCAAGTTCTAAATAAGATAAGATGCTAATATTTGAGAAGGTCTAAATCAATTAGACAACCTAATGCTATAAGGTATGGTTAATCATTAAATGTATATTACTTTGTTTATCATGATTTTGGTCATAGAGATATATATTACAAAATGACTCTTAGGGATGATGTAAGAATCTTCAAGGGTAAATGTAATTTGTATTGTGAGTATGGCCATAGGGATAAGAATTGTGGATGAAACTTGAATTTTTCAGAACCTAGAAGAAAGAAGAATGGGATTATATGTTTCAATTTTCACAATCATGGAAAATTTCTATATTATGTCATCACGGTGAATCTTAAAAGAGTAACAATAGGTTTCAAACTCAAAATAAAAAAGTATTCATGAAGAAAATTAGTCTCATAAATGATCCCAAGATTATCATGTCAGATCAAAAGGTAATGAAGGAGGTTTATCTTATCAAGGATCTCAAAAAATGATTCTCATCCCACCATGCAATGTATAAAGTCTTTCAAGAAACATTCTAATGATATCAAGGTAGAAAAAAGGTCATCAAGCCTAAACCAGGACAAGGAAGCATGTTTGCATTAGTTGAGAAAGACATCATGTGCCTCACCATTTCAGTGCATGAAAAATTGAAAGAGCTTGGATTGTAGGACACTTCAAAAGGCATCGATATGTAAAGAAAACTCATCACGAGTCATTAATTTTGTATAGTATTATGTTAGTCTATGTTTTGGGTCATGTGGTCTTGTAAGTGTTTGTAAGAGTCATAAGTGTGTCAAGTAGTCATTTAAATTATGTTAAGGTTTGTTTGTTCTTGTTCATGGATTGAAATATATATGTCAATACACATCATATTTGTGTCTATGTATAATTTGAGTTGATATTCAAGTTTTGGCCCTCATATTGAAGATGCGAAGTTTATGAAATCTTATTACCGTGCCTTGTTGTATGTCCGAGTTGTCTCCAAGAAGTTTTATATAGGTATTTGTTTTGGTATAAAGTATTTCAAGTTCAAGTGATTTGTGCATGTGTCTCATATTGTCATAAAATTCAAAGGGTGGTCTATAAGTGTCTTAAGGAATGTCAATAGTTTCCTATGTTTATCATAATGGAGTTGAAGTATCTTGTCTAAGCAAGGAATCAAGTGTCCTCTCGGTCTAAGTTTGTGATTCATGTGATGTCCTATGTCATGCTCTAAGTTTTTGTCTATGAAAGAGAATATTTTGAGTCTCTCGTTTAAAAAGGTCATCACCATTAGTCATATAAAGTGTTTGAGTTTTATGGTTTTTATGTGTGAATTCATTATTTTCATAAATGTCTAAAGTGTGTAACAAGTTATTCTCTGTCATCAAGTGAGTTAATCTTGGGTCCGAGTCTAATTTCATGAGAAGAAGAAGGTAGTTTGATGTGGAAAAATTAATTGAGTATGTGAGTATGTTATTCTCCTTTTTCAATTCATTTGTATAATGTATATATCAAACATTGGTTCATTAAAAGAAGATTGAAACTATTTAACTAAGTCTATTGTCATGACTATGAGGTTTTTCCATTCTCAATATGCTCTATAGATTTTCAATTAGGGTTGTGTTCTTGTAATATTAAAAATAATTTCATGATGTTCATGTTGAGTGAAATGTATTTTATATACATTTGATAAAGGTTAATATATGAGGTTAAAGTGTTATACATGAATTAAAACATGTGTATAGTGCTATCTGTGTGCTTGGTGCCTTTTTCTCATGAGTTTATGCTCTATATATTTTCCTTAAGCGGAGTCTTCCTCAATATGGTGGGGTCTTCAAGAATGGAGACATCATCTTCAACATAAGTGCCCTTTTCATACTTAGGCCTTATGCACAAATACACCCTTGTTGTTGTCCTCCCTGCAATAGGTAATGTTATTGGTTTTAACATGTGTATGTCATCAGAGAAATACTTATCCACATAGGGGAAATTTTTTAGGTATATTAGTTTCATGTGCAGCTCATGGTAGTCTTGATCCACTACACTCAGATTAAATATGAGTTTCTTTGCCTCTTAGAAACGAATGACCCTAGAGTGGAAATCTTTGTACTGTGAAGGAGAAAGAAAATTCCCACCAAGGACTCTTTGTGCCATCTACCAAAGTAAATATGCTAATGCAAAAATTTTGGTATATGGTGAACTCAACTTCTCCTTGCACTAGTGAAGCCAAGTTTCAAGTATTCTCCATTCAACCCCGAATGCATCGTGCATCCGCTTATACCATTTTTCCAGGAACGCCTTATGAGTGGTCATCATGGTGTCACAGGTATACTATTCAAACCTCTTGGTGGGGAGGGGTTCTCATCTGGGTAATAGAAAACAAACTTATCCGGCCCATCAAGCACTCCAATCTCTAAAAAGAAAATGGTGAGTAGTACATTACCAAACATGATCTTCTCTTTGTCGCACGCGGTGTCTACAATATCCTCTATAATGAAAGGTAAGATGTTATAGATGGTTCCCTCTAAGATCTTATAGCACAAATTAAAGAAAGACTTGTTGATCTGTTTCCATCTCTCTTACCCATTCATATTTGTAACCAAGCATATGACCATCCTTATCACTAGGTCAGTAATTGTAGAAATGTTGAAATAGCATGAAACCTTCTTGTAGTCATAATAGTCAACAATATTTTTAATGGATTACTTGTCTTCCAAGTCATCATCCAATGAATCTCCTTCACAAATAAGGCGGTGAACTTAGAAATTAGTGGGGGTTATGTGCATCCTCCGACCTATGAAATAGAAGTGGTATTCATGCATGTGTGACATCAACCATTGGTATAGTCACTTAGGATTTCTGAAATATGAAAAATCATAGAGTTTCAACAACCCAACCTTATCCACTTTTACCTTTACCTCATCATCATAAATGGGAATTCCATCCGGTGTCCTCTTCTCTATGGGGTGAACCAGTTCTAGTGTTATTCCATTCTCTGTGGTGCTTGTTTGATGGTTGTAATCACCGATACCCATTATTTACAATTTCCATGTATCATTATTCATTGAAAATAGTAGAGAATACTTATTTCCTCTTCCGTTTCCATTCTTCGGTGAAACATTTGTTAATTTCCTTGGTTTCATTCCTTTTTTGAGTCCTTAAAACTTCTTTGTCCCTCCTGGTATTAGCTCTGCTCAACTTTGCGGATCCAATCCTTTGTGAAAATTCCTTCAAACCTCGTGCCCTATCTATGTAACCCTAACCTAAAAACCTTTGTCCACAATATGACATAACACCTATGGGATTCTTCCACACAATATTCTATACTTATGCACATGTATTTCTTTCTCCTCTAGTTTGCTGATCAAACTAGCTATGCACATAAATATTCATAACTCTTCTCAAAATTTCTTTGCAAGGATTCCCTAGTTCACGAGAGCTCTTTGATAACTTAAAATGTAAGGTAGAAAATAACACACCCCCGATCTTATATTTATAACTTTTTTATCCATAATAAATGCCATGTCACCTACCAATGTACTTTCCTAATAAAGGTGGTTTCTTTCCAATGTCAACCTTGGTGAATTTCCTCTATGCTTAAACATACGCGAACACTTCTACAACATTCTAGCATGTAACTACCTCGATGAGAGAGTTCTTCACGTTTTCTTCCGTGCCAAAGTCAATTCTTCCTCTATGTCTTAGACCAAGTTATTTACATTGCCTATTTCATATTGCTCTTGCGCTTTTACCCTTGTACGTAGTTTCTCAAATCGTTTTGACACCAATCTTCCCTTATGTTCACCTTTTCCACACGTGATCTTCCAATCGATATGTTTTTGATATTTCAACCTAGGCCATCCACAACCATAGCTTCTAGTACTTGTCACATCACTCCACCCCACACAAAAATGGATGTGCAGTCCTCTACGCATAGAAATTTTTTGAAAATAATAAGTGGCTACCAGCGCACAAACGTGCACAACACAAAGCAATGATAAAGGGAAACATAAAGAAAGGAATCTATAAAAACTAAAAACCTAGGCTAACTAGATATAATGCCTTATTTACAAACACAATGAAGACTTATTTATAGTAGGGATTTAGCCTACTCCCATTGAAATGGCTTGGTAACCATGTTCCATCCAACGCTTGTAATTGGAAAGCACTTGAATCAAGTATATAGGATATAATGTACAGGCCCATCCAATGGAATTTGAATTTCTTAAGATGGCACATAAAATTGGAATCATACAACATAACCATCTACCCAAGCTCAAACTATTTATTGTTGATGTGTGTATCATACCATATCTTTTGCATAAATTTATCTATTTCATAAATCCAACAAGAAATAGCCCACCACTCATCAAGCTACATCAACTTTTTAATCCTCTCTTTAAGCATGTGTTCATCATCTAACCCTCCTACGTGCACTATACGTAGTTATGGTAATATGAATTCAATAGGTAACATAGATTCCATGCCAAACACCAATTGAAAAGGTGTGGCCTTGTTTAGTATCTTATAAGTAGTCTGATATGACCATAACACAATAGAAAATTTGTCATCCCAATCCTTTCTTCCCACATCACAAATTGTAGTCAACGTGTGATTCAAAATTTTGTTGAACACCACAGCAGTCCCATTAGCTTGTGGGTGATAAGGGGCATTCTTGTGATGGGATACCATGAATTATTCCAATAAAATTCTAACTATCTCATTTAAGAAATGAGTACCCCTATCACTTGTTAAGCTCAAATGAGCATCCATATCTACTGATTATGTTTTCCACAAGAACCTAGTTGTTGTTACCATGGTACAATCCCTTATAGGCACCACTTCTACCCACATTGTAAGGTAGTCCAGTGCATGTAATAATATAACATGAACTTTTTCTTCACACAACTGGGAAATAGGGACTATGAAGTCAATTGACCACTTCTCGAATGGTTATACACTGATAATCGATCTTAATGGCATTTCATCTCTTTTCCTTGGTTTACCAAGGCACTAGGAGTGGTCACAAGTCTTGAAATACTCGATATGATATTTGTAAATTTTTTCCCACAAAAATCTTGCTACAAGTATCTTGCACACTGTTTCATTCCCTATATATTTTCCTCCTGCAATTCCACCATGTGCTTCCTCCATGATTGCAATGCGCTCATGTTCTAACATGCACCAGTGTAAAACCTCATCATGGCATAGATTTTATAAGTCTCCACTAATCAACATGTATGGTGTGGTGTGTATGGCTAACTGCTTCCTTTCCAAATTCTTCATATCCTCTAGTGCCACACCTGATTTGAGAAATCCAACAATATCTTCTAAGTCAGAGGGTGCACGCTGCAATCTAAATAGTTGAGCATATGAAATTGTATTCTTAATTCCCTGCGCGTCCTCCTTTGAGTCAATCCTTGATACATGGTCAATTCCCAAATTATTCTTACCCAGTTTCACAACAATTGTAAACTCAAAATCTTCAAACAACATGACCCACTTGCATATGTGTCCTTATAAAATGATCTTGTTTACTAAGTACTTCAAACCCATGTGGTTCATGTAGAATATAAAGGGTGTTACCAACAGTCCTACATGAATTTTTGTAGCGCATAGATCATTGAAAATTCCTCATGCTCAGTAGTAGTATAGTTCTTTTCTACTAGGGTTAGCTTCCTACTAGAAAAGCACAAGGGGTGGTTAAAAATTCCCTCTCCAAATTATACTAAGATTACTCCAATCGCCATCCTTGAAGCATCAACATGTACATGAAATGGCTTATGATGAGGCTATAATATGTCTAATTAATGTATAATATATGATCTCATCTTACTCTCCTTTTAATTAAGTTGATTGCATTTTGTCACTTTTAGTTGATTTGATATGAGTTAGGATGTAATTGTCTATCTTTTGATTGATTGTGATTCTAATGTTTAAAAGCTCTAAAATTCCTGATGAAGTGTGTGTTTGAAATTCAATTTTGTAATAAAGTAGGTCTAATCAGTCAAGGAAATGAATCAAGTAGCGTTTAGTATGTTTTTGGTAGCATCTGTTCCTATACACCTTAGTTCTAGAACTCCATCACACAGTCATCATTTAGTTCAGAACTTTCAGAATTAGTTTTGGAACTCTAGTATTTAGTTCCTAAAAATTTGGACTTAGTTAGGAACTCCTGGGTTAGCTCTGGAATTCTCGGGGTGTTGATCCTTAATGATTTCCTATGGTTTTGGAACTTTTGTGGATCTCCTATGGTTTTGGAACTTTTGTGAAGTTCCAGAACCAATGGGAGTTATCTATTCTAACCACATCTAAATATTTTACATCTACAACCCTTTCAATCAGGAAAGGATGAGAAGATTTCTAAATGTAGATCCAGGGATAGTTATCTTACAACTATCTGATCAGCCACAATCCAACTCAGCATCTATTCTAGGCATGATTTGATTTCATCAGAATCATTGAGACAAGCTGTGATTGTAAAATGTATATAAAAGAAGACCTGCAGTAGATAGATAATATATAGAATATGATATGAGATAGAAATAGAACAGAGAAGAGAAATATAGACTAAGTACTCAGATCCAATACGTTTTGTAATACCAAATTTTTTATCAATAAAATATCCATTCCTATTTGAGATAATTTTGAGTTATTAAATCCTAATTTGAGGAGGAGCAAGAGCCCACTCCCCCAAGGACCAAGATATTCATATATTTGGTATTTATATTTCTTCAAAAATATCTTAGATATGTTATTTCTGTATTGTTTTAATTCTTCCAGTTAAACTCTATTATATACTTTTTCCTGTATGTGTTTGGATAGATTCTTATATTTCTTGTAATTTTTTTCAAGAATTCTAAATTGAGTGTGTTTATTTCCAAAAGCAAGTGTGTTTACTTTTAGAAGAAAGTGTGTTTATTTTCCAACGTCAAGTGTGTTTATTTCCATTACGCACTTGCAGTGTGTTTCCGTCCATGGTGGGAACATTGGAATGGAAATCCTTCATGATACTTCCACCCATGGGATAAATTCATCCTAATTTCTAGGCGGGGATGACAAGATGACAAGAAATATTCACGTTTGATTCAATTGAAGGAGCTCATGGGATTTTGGATGCTTACGTCCATGGTGGGAACATTGGAATGGAAATCCTTCATGATACTTCCACCCATGGGATAAATTCATCCTAATTTCTAGGCGGGGATGACAAGATGACAACCCAATGGAAGATTCTCACGTATGGAAGTGGCCTAGGTTCATTTCCAAGATTTCATGTAAGTTGTGTCATGGTTAGAGTGAGTCATGAGGAGTTTAATGCGGTTACTAGTGAAGAAGTTATCATCAATTGAAATGAATTCTAGAATTGGACTTAGTTAGGAACTCCCAGGTTAGCTCTGGAATTCTCGGGGTGTTGATCCTTAATGATTTCCTATGGTTTTGGAACTTTTGTGGATCTCCTATGGTTTTGGAACTTTTGTGAAGTTCCGGAACCAATGGGAGTTATCTATTCTAACCACATCTAAATATTTTACATCTCAACCCTTTCAATCAGGAAAGGATGAGAAGATTTCTAAATGTAGATCCAGGGATAGTTATCTTACAGCTATCTGATCAGCCACAATCCAACTCAGCATCTATTCTAGGCATGATTTGATTTCATCATAATCATTGAGACAACTGTGATTGTAAAATGTATATAAAAGAAGACCTGCAGTAGATAGATAATATATAGAATATGATATGAGATAGAAATAGAACAGAGAAGAGAAATATAGACTAAGTACTCAGATCCAGTACGTTTTGTAATACCAAATGTTTTATCAATAAAATATCCATTCCTATTTGAGATAATTATGAGTTGTTAAATCCTAATTTGAGGAGGAGCAAGGGCCCACTCCCAAGGACCAAGATATTCATATATTTGGTATTTATATTTCTTCAAAAAATATCTTAGATATGTTATTTCGTATTGTTTTAATTCTTCCGGTTAAACTCTATTATATACTTTTTCTGTATGTGTTTGGATAGATTCTTATATTTCTTGTAATTTTTTCAAGAATTCTAAATTGAGTGTGTTTATTTCCAAAAGCAAGTGTGTTTACTTTTAGAAGAAAGTGTGTTTATTTTCCAACGTCAAGTGTGTTTATTTCCATTCTCGCACAAGGTGTGTTTCCTTTCAAAGAAAGCTTTAAAGTGTGTTTACTTTCAAAAAGTTTTCATAGTATGATTTAAATAAGGATTTACCAATAAGTCCTTAAGACATTAAAGAGATACCCTTAGAAAATAAAAGCAAATAACTAAAGTCAACTACTAGATCGGTAAGATTACTCTTGTTGCATATAGCTTTAGACACACCCCGGTTTGATATAACATCAATAAGAAGTTGATTAAATGAAGGAATAATGACACCCATCATTTTTGGCACCGTTTCCAAGGAACACTAGTTGGAACTTACTAATTAAGTGTTAGCAAGAGCAACAAATCATACAACTAGTAGTTTAAGGATCATCCCTATTATATCATAAAATATATGAGTAGACCAAGAGACTCATAGGGTAGATTCCTCCCAAAAACATCTTCACAAGAATTCAGAACATCCTCTAATCAAAGTAAAGAAATTGATTAAGAATTGGAGACACCATCATCCCCTGTCAAACAAGAAATAAAATTGCCATTTTTGGAATTCTTAGATCAGTCACTTGAAGGAAGTGGAAATTTTAGGAGAAGGCTTATTACTCAAGATCCATTTAGGGTGATTTTTGATTCTCAATTGAGTAGTCAAACTCCTACTCCTGATTTTTCACCTTCCCCAAGGCATAGCGCTTATCCCATTGATTGGGAGGAAAATTTAGAAAATATTTTTAAAATGGCACGAGAAGCTGAGAGAGTACCTGATAGGACATTTACTTATCCAATCCAATTGGGATATGATGATACATCAATGAAAAATATCTCACCTGCACATTTACCCACATTTAGAGGGATTTCATTTGAATATCTTGACCAATTTATGTTCAATTTCAAGGTACTATGTCATACCTATGATTATAAAATAGATAATCAAAAACTCAAGTTATTTCCATCCACTTTGAAGGATGTAACAATGAGGTGGTTCATGGGATTACCATCTAACTCTATTAGAACTTGGGAACAAATGGAGACTACCTTCCTAGATAAATACCAAGATTATTGTAGAGGGAGAAATAGGAAGGAAGAATTCTTCAAAATCAACGAGGAAGATGAAAACATAGAAGACTATTTAGACAAATTCCTCCTTGTTAGCAAAATATGTGGATTTTTACTTTAAGAGGAGTTAAGTAAAACCATTTTTCTTAAAGATTTGTATGATGAATATAGGGAACCCCTTAACTTGATAGGAGGTGGAGACATTGATCAGATAAGAATGAATGGAATTAAGGATATTTGTAGAAGCTATTCCACAATAAGAGGTAGACCTAGAAAAGGAAAATTAGTGAAAATTCTAAATCCAGATATGAACAAACTAATGGATGAGTTAGCAAACTTCTAAATGGATAGTTTAGTGAAATTAACCTCTACTATGGATAGATTATAAGCTAAAGCAAATGGAAAAACTGAACCATTGGCTATGTATTGTCCTAAATGTAGGAAGAAGCATGCACTAAGAGATCTGTCCTTTAGATAAAACAAAATTGTGTCTTATCTATGAATCTAAAGAACTTGATACTAATGTTTGTTCTCTACTTCCATTATTGAGAATTAGCTTAAACAAACTAGTGCCTCATCTACAATAGAAGAATTGAATTTTGTTTAGAGACAACCTAACCAAGGGTAGTTTATGCCAAGAGCAGTCCCTAATCCTTGGATGATGCCATGGTCTGCTCAATTGGTACCAAAAAATTGGGGACAAACACCTTGGGTACCTCAACCAACTTGGAACCCTCAAGATTGGTAAAATAAAGCTTGGTATGCTTAGGGATATCAAAACTATGGGTTGGTCAAGGAAATCCTTATGTTTGGTCACAACCTAGATGGAACCCTAGTAATTATTCTCAAGGAAGAACATATCCAAATCAGAATCAATAGGCCATCATGGGATCCCCTGCACAAAATTCACAAACTGAGAATGTAGTCCAAAAATACAAATTCCAAAGCCACACTAGTAGCAAATCCAAGAAACAAACAAACAACTCATGTTTATGGAACAAAACCAAAAAAATCAATTGATTTACATGTTATGGATTGTAAGGATATTAAAACTAGATCTAGGAAAATCATTAATAGTCCACCCCTTATAATCACTGAAATGATAGAAGAAAATGAAGTCCCTAGTACTATTGTTCCAAAAGAGGATATAGAAAGAAAATAATGGGATCCAGATAGCAACACTCTACCGAGACTCCATTTCTAGACAAATTTAAAGAAGCTATAGAAATCAAGGAGCCTGAATTGGTACGGGAACTAAAGAAATTGAATATTGAAATACCACACATTACAAGTAATTAAAGACACTCCAAAATTGAACAAATTAAGCAAAATGTTATGTATGAAACATCTTGGAAGGAAGAAATAGTACCCTAAGACTATCAAAGTAGATGGGAAACTTGCTAATTTATTAGCAGAAAACTTTACTTCCCAAATACAAAGATCCCGAAAGTCTGTTATTTCTAACTCTATAGGAAATAAGGATGTACATAATGTTTGGGTAGATTTGGGAGTTGATATCAATGTAATGACAGTGGATACTCGAAAACATTGCAATTAATGGGTATACAACATACTAATACCATATTGTAGATGGTAGACCATTCTATAGTAAAATCGGAAGGAATTATTGGAGATGTGGTAATTACGGTGGAGTCATGGGAATATCTAGTTGACTTCCTTATATTACAGCCAAAAGCTAAACATTGGGTTATCCCATTATTTTGGCTAGACCATGGTTAGCTACAGTTGTTGTTTTAATAGATTGCAGGTCAGGTGATATGAAAATCTTGAATGGTAAGAACTCTAAACAAATTTCCTTATATCTTACTGCACGACCTTTTACTAACAATCATGAAAAATTATGGGTTGATTCTCCTGAAACTAATAAACAAAATTTGTCTTCTTTGGCTATGATGACATTGTAAGATCATGTATGAGAAGTAGAAGAGATGATTAATTCACCATTGGATGAGCACCAGCTATCCTCAAAGTAATCAAAAATAGTTTTGGAACCTATGAACTTAGTTTGGAACCTGCGAACTTAGTTCTAGAACTCGTGAACTTAGTTCAAACCACGAAAAAAATAGTTCTCTTTGATTGGAAATAATTTCACTCTGGAGGAATGATATTTCTTTTGGGGAGAGGATGAATCAATAGCTTCAGTTTAAAGTACATCAGGGAGTGGTGAATAATTTCTAAAAAGTAGTAGTGACAAAGAATTTGGCCTGTAAAGAGATAAGTATCATAATTCTCATTACTATCCTTTTTCCAGTATTCTTTCTTAAGGAAATATTAGATATGTTGCTACATACCATATGCTATTACCACATGCATTTCCATTAAATACTTAAATGAAACCCTTCCCACAAATCAGTTCATCACATATTAGAACCAAACATGTTGAAATTCAACCGGTAAAACTTTAAACATTAACAACTTGTTGAAGGATGATGAAGAAGATAAATTGTTTGATGTTCTAAAAAAGCATACTAAATATTTTTCTTGGGATTACAAAGACATGAAGTGAAATAACCCACGTATCTACATTCATCACATCTATACTGAAAACATTAAACCAAAGTTAGGCAGCCTCAAAGAAGCATTAACCCAGCCTTAAGGGATATAGTCAAACAAGAAATTGAAAAACTATTAAAAGTAGGTTTTATCTACCCTATCTTAGATAGTCATGGTGGGTATCTCCTCTTGTAATTGTTCCCAAAAAGAATGAAAAATGGAGAATATGTGTTGATTATAGGGAATTGAAAAAAGCTAGAATGAGAGATTATTTTCCCTTACCATTCATAGATCAAGTCCTAGATAACCTTTCGTAAAACAATACTTTTATTTCTTGGATGGCTTTAGTGGGTATAATCATATCGAATTGTTGCTAAAGATTGGGACAAAACTACATTTACATGTCCATGGGGAACCTTTTCATATAGGGTGTTACCATTTGGTTTATGCAATCCTCTTGTAACTTTTTAGAAAGTTGTACTTGTAATCTTTGTTGATCTAACAAATGATTGTGTTGAGGTATATATGGATGACTTCACTGTACATGGAGATACATTTGAAGATGCTTTGAGAAATTTGGACAGAGTGTTAACAAGATGTGAACAACACAACCTATCTCTTAGTGATGAAAAGTGTTTGATGATGGTGGATGAGGGGATTGTATTAGGACACCATATTTCAAAAAAGGAATTCAGGTGGATCAAAACAAAATTAGGATCATTTCATATTTACCTATTCCTCATACCCCCACAGATATCAAATCATTTCTAGGGCATGTTGGGTACTATAGGTGCTTTATAAAATATTTTAGTAAAATTTTTGCCCCCATGTTTAATTTGCTAACCAAGGACTATGATTTTCTTTGGGATGAAAAGTGTCAAGCATGATTTTGAAGAAATTAAAGAAAAATTAATCAAGTGCCCCAATATTAAGAGGACCTAATTGGGAAAATCCATTTCATATCCAAACAGATGCCTCAAATTACTCCATTGGTGCATTATTAGGACATAAATATGAGGAAGGAAAGTTGTATACCATTTATTATCTTAGCAAGAATCTTACTCCCACCTGAAAAATAATTACACCATCGGTGAAAATAATTTCTTCTTTGTGATTTATGCAATCAATAAATTCATACATTACATTACAGGGTACAATATATTTATACATGCATATCATTCAACAATTAAGTATTTAATGAACAAACTAGTGGTTGGAGGAAGAATAATTAGATGGTTATTACTTTTACAAGAATTTGATATTACCATTATGGACAATCTAGGTAAATCTAATGTGGTAGCTGTTTTTTTTTCAAGACTAACCACCACAGGGGAGCAAGATCCAGTCAAGGATAACTTTCCAGATGAAAAACTATTTGTAATCTCAGCAAGTACACCATGGTTTTTTGATATGGAAAATTATCTTGCAACAGGAAGTTTCCTCCTTCTTTCACTAAGAAACAAATAAAGAAGTTAATTAAAACCAATGCACAATTCAAATGGTTAAATGGAATGCTATTTAAATGTGGTCCTGATTTTGTCTTGCGTAAGTGTGTAAGAGAGGATGAAATATTTGACATCCTCAAAGCATGTCATGATGAGCCAAGTGGAGAACCCTATTCACTGAAAGAACAACTCATATGATACTTGGCACTAGTTATTATTGGTTATCTTTGTACAAGGATGTGAAGAGATATATCAAGTGGTGTGATCCTTGTCAAAGGATGGGACAACCAAATTTCACCAATGAAATGCCTCTTCAACCTCAAGTTTTGGTTGAACCATTTAAGAGATGGGGATTGGATTTTGTTGGTCCCTTTAATCATCCTTCACAAGGGAAGGAATATATTCTTGTGTGTATTGACTATGTGACAAAATGGGAAGAAGTGCAGGCATTGAAAAATGCCACTGAAGAAGCAGTTGTTGATTTCCTTTGGAACAAAATTATAATAAAGTTTGGAGCACCGAGGACAATAGTTTCAGATCAGGGACCAAAATTCATGTCTAATATGATCCAAGATTTTAAAAGGTATTACCAAATCATTCATAGGAATTCATCTCCTTACCACCCACAGTCAAATGGACAAGCTGAAGTAACAAACAGAGAATTGGAGAACATCCTTACCAAAACATTGAAGCTGGGAGAAAAGATTGGGTAAAGAGACTACCTAAAGCTGTCTGGGCTTATAATACAACTTGGAAAACTACAATAGGGTTTTCACCATATGAATTAGTCTATGGGAAAATCCCTTGTTTCCTATAGAGTTTGAACTTCAGACATTGAGGACAGTAGTGAAGGTGGGAATTGAGTTGAATGCAGCTCAAAAAGAAATAATCCTTCAACTCAATGAGTTGGATGAATTAAGGATGGAAGCACTTCAACAGATAGAGATAATTCAAGAGCAAAGGAAGTAATGGCATGACACACATATCAAGAAAAAGAAATTCAAAGTAGGAGACTGGGCATTGTTGTTTGATTCTAAGTACCAACAATTCAAGGGAAAATTGAGAACTAGATGGTTGGGACCCTATCAGATTGAGTAAATATTTGACAATGGTTCTATTCAGTTACTTCCCATTGATGGCAGCAATCAGAACACTCTTGGTCAATGGACATAGGCTAAAACTCTATAGGAAGCCTCACACTAAGGATGAATTCTTGAGGAAGATTGAAGTAGACAATGAATTTGATCATCTGGAAGAACCCAGTTCTTCCAAAATGATCAAATAATTAGATGATAGATCTAGAATAAAAGGAAGAAGATGAAAACCAGAAAATGGCATTTTCTTCCCCAAAAAATAAAAATAATAAAAATAAAAAAAAAATTCTCTCAAAGGTCAATTAAAAACCAGCAAATGGCGGTTGACCTCTTCTTTTGGCTAGTTCAAATAAAAGGGAATCTTTTGAATTCCAGCTATCTTATCTAATCATGTTTTGTTCCACTTGTAGGAATGACGAGTCATCATAGAAAAGGATTACATCATCAAGGATGGTAATTATATCTTTTAACTTATTTAGGGTTGAATTAAATGTTTGCATGTGTGATTTGACTTAATTGAAAAGTAGGTATGATGAGTCATCTATTTATACATCCCGATTTCAAGTGTGTAATCACGAAGATGATTTTATGGAATAAGTGGTGGTATGATTATCATTAGTAATAATTATTGCAAAATCAAGTGAAATAAGTTCCAGAGATATTTTGAGGGAGGAGCAGCGAATTAAGTTTGTGTTCTCACGTAGCAAAGAATGAAGAATTTAACAACTAATAATAGAGGTTACGTAACTAAGAATAGAGGTTCCACAACTAAAAAAAGAGGTTCCGTAGCTAAAGTCGTCAGTTCCGTAGCTAAGCAAGAGGGCCTGCAACCAATTTGTACAAAATCAAAAGAGACAGAACTCGAACTAATATGGGGATTAAAAGATATTAGAACCAGAGGATGATTCCCATTTTCTCGTAAATGAAGAAGTAGCATCCATCTTTGAGCATGCAGGATGGCTAGAGTTCTGAAGAAATTTTCAAGGCATAATGATGAATTGGTAAGAGAATTTTTCATAAACCTAGAGAAATCTAGGAAAAAGTGAGAAATATCTTTATTCCTTTTTCTATAAATACTCTAGGTAACATTTCTAGAGTCCCAATTGTGCATGTCCCACAACCTACCAAAGGGAATTTGAAAGAACTGATTGAATTCTTACTAAAAGAAAGAGAAACTAAACCCTAGTACATCTACAATACAAATAAAATCATAAAAGGGGTTAAAAGGGCCAGTTTTCCCAAACCCTTTGATAGGGTTATATTTTGGATAGTGAAATATTTAACCTGTGATGGTCAATTTGGGTCTGTGGGAAAATAAGTCCTAAAAATGCTCATATATCTGAAGTATGGAGCCACAAAACCTGAGTACATAATAAACCTTCTAGGGTTTCTTTTTTATTCTATCCAGACCATGGCTCAGAGGTATTCCTAGGGTGTTGGGATAATCAGGCATCATGGTCTAATTCATTTAATATGCCAACACCATTTTTTTCAAATAAAAAAGGAGAAGAGATTTGGGACAAGTTTCTTGGTAATTTTAAGAAAAACCCTAATATTATCAGAAGGACAATTCCAGCCCCATTCTCTCCTTAAACTAATCTAGAAATTGATGCCCCTACAGAAGAACATAGGGAAATGGAAAGAGAGAATATACCAAAAAGAAGAAGGTATGTGAGAAAGAGCAAAAATAGCAGAGCCTTTTATACCTTTGAAGGAAATTCCTTCTTCTGCAGCATCTTCAGGGGAGCTAATATCTATCTCTGATGGTGATAGCTCACTCATGCAAGAGAAAGAAAGAATAGTAAGAAGAATGTCTAGAAATAAATACACCACTGGGCATGTTGAAATTCCCCAAAGAAGAAAAATTCATAAGAGGTCAAGGGAATCCCTAGAGGGAAGGAGTGAGTAGGAAAGGATGGAAAAATAAGTTGTTGATATTTTGGGCATCATGGCCATGACTCCTCCTGAGCCAATTCAAGTTGAAATGGACAGAGGAGAGGAGAGACTTGAAGAGCAATATTTTCAGGAATTGGCTGAACCATCAACATTAGCACATGAAGAAGAAGAGTTGGCATCCTAGAGAAGAAAAGGAAAATTTCCTTTGATAGAGGAATAATGCCCAACTCCTCAAGAAATTTTAGAGGAAGAAGAAATACATCAAGTTAAAAAGGCGCTATTCTTGTCTAGAGTAGAAATCATTATCAGAGAAAAGGTTGAGGAATTATATTTCCTCAAACCTAAATTAGAACAAAGGAAAATGCTCATTAGAGAGCTAACAACTCAGCTTGTAGCCAGGACTGAGGAATTATTAGCAACCAAGAAACATCTGATAGAAAAAGAGGAAGAATTTCAAACTTCTAGAAAACAGAGTGTTGTGTCCACAGTCTCTGCACAAACTGAGTTAACCTATTTTCCACTCAAACAACTATGGAATGACACTTGTAGGGAACTTAGAGAAGCCAAAACATCAAATGAAGAATTGAATACCAAGATGGAAGAAGAGAAGAAGGAAAGAAAAGAATGGGAAGAAATTTTTTGTAAGGAGGAAGGAAATAAATATAAATGTCTTACAAAAATTCATATGGTCTATACTATGAGTGAAAATTTTCTTCCCTGCAGGAGGCCCTCTCCTGTATATAATGTGTTTTTAGAAGATCATTTTATTCACTGGAAGTTGTTAAGGATTGCATGTGGGCTTCCACATGAACTAAAATATGAATCTAAATTCATGGCAGCTTACTCTCTATCCAGTCTGAGCAAAAAAATCTTTTGTGTGAATTTTATCTTTATAATTTTATGCTAAAGAAAAACATGGGATTTATGATCAATTTATATGTGGGGGAAATCCAACTCAATACATTTGTCTATGTTCTACAAAACCAAATTGCATGGAAGGAAAGGGAATCTAAATTTTTATTGAAATCTAGCTCAACATGGTCTTTATATGAGAGCTCACTATGGTAAACCTTCTACCTTCCTCATACATTTTAGAACTCATGCCTTTGATGAGAGATTCAAGACACATTATCTTGCCATTCTACAAAAGAGTATTGATGCCTTCACCTCCTATGAGGAGGAAAATTTTGAAGATATTTATGAAGGATGCTCAAAGAGGTGGGAAATCCTTACTGTTTCCTTGAGAAGAAGGAAAGTAATATCCCCTACAAATCTGATCTGGAGTTTAGAAAGGGAAAAAGCATTATGCACAATAATTCCATAGGTCAATGAAACCTATGGGAAAATATGGATGAGAATGCAAACAAGGCCCCCTCTACTTATCACCCCCATTTCTCCTTGTTAAAATAGAGAACCTCAAGATCCTACTGAATTTGAAGAGTGGGAGAGGAAAATAGAAGCAGGAGAAGGGTACAATAAATCTAAGTTTAAACATTGGAAAATCTAGTTTCGGCCATTTGATCTAAGAAATTAAATGGAATGCGTAACATATAACCACTCTTTTGAAGAATGAAGTTTATAAAGGGACTTACAAACAAGTAAGTTTGGGGGAAATGATGAGGCCAGAATATGTCCGATTAATGTATAATATATGATCTCATCTTACTCTCCTTTTTATTAAGTTGATTGAATTTTGTGAATTTTAGTTGATCTGATATGAGTTAGGATGTAATATTCTATCTTTTGATTGATTGTGATTCCAATGTTTACGAGATCTGAAATTCTGACGAAGTATGTGTTTGAAATTCAATTTTGTAATAAAGCAGGTCTAATCAATCGAGGAAATGAATCAAGTAGTGTTCAGTATGTTTTTGGTAGCATCTGTTCCTACACATCTTAGTTTTGGAACTTCCAAGCTAGTTCTCGGAACTCCATCACACAGTCATCATTTAGTTCTAGAACTTTCAGACTTAGTTTCGGAACTCTAGTATTTAGTTCTAGAATTTTCATACTTAGTTCTGGAACTCCTGGGTATAGCTCTAGAACTCTCATGGTGTTGATCCTTAACAATTTCCTATGGTTATGGAACTTCTCTGAAGTTCCGGAACTGATGGGATTTATCTATTCTAACCACATCCAGAGATTTTGCATCTACCCTTTCAATCAGGAAAGGATGAGAAGATTTCTGAACATAGATCCAAGAGATAGTTATCTTACAGTTATCTAATCAGCCATAATCCAACTCATCATCTATTCTAGGCATGATTCAATTTCATTAGAATCGTTGAGAAAACTGTGATTGTAAAATGTATATAAAAGCATACCTGCAGTAGATATATAATATATAGAATATGATATGAGATAGAGATAGAAAAGAGAAGAGAAATATAGACTAAGTACTCAGATCCAGTACATTTTGTAATACCGAGTGTTTTATCAATAAAATATCCATTCCTATTTGAGAGAATTCTGAGTTATTAAATCCTAATTTGAGGAGCAAGGGCCCACTCCCCTAAGGACCGAGATCTTTATTTATTTTGTATTTATATTTCTTCAACAAATAGCTTAGATCTCGTTAATTCTATATTGTTTTAATTCTTCCAGTTAAACTATATCTTTGTAGACTTGTTCCTGGTGTTTGGATAGATTTTTATATTTCTTGCAATTGTTTTCAAGCATTCTAAATTGAGTGTTTTTATTTCCAAAAGCAAGTGTGTTTACTTTGAAGCAAGTGTGTTTATTTTCCAATAGCAAGTTTGTTTGTTTCCATTCTTCATAGTGTGTTTCCTTTCAAAAAAGCTTTCAAAGGTGTGTTTACTTTCAACAAGTTTACATAGTATGATTTAAATAACATTTTACCAAGAATTCATTAAGACATCAAAGAGATCCCCAAGAAAATATTAAAAAAATAACTACAAGTCAACTACTAGATCGATAAGATTACTCTTGTTGCATATAGCTATAGACATACCCCTAGTTTAATATGAAATCAACAAGAAGTTGATTAAATTAAGGGAATAACGAAACCCATTAGCTTATACCAAGAAGGAAAGTATAATATGGGTGCAGTGATAAGCCTATTCTTCAATGAATCAAATGCCATGTGTTGTGACTCTCCCTAGTGAAATGTACTTTTGTGTTTTACCAAAATTTCCAATATCACGACAATCTTAACATACCCCTTAATAAATTTATAGTAATACCCCATATGCCCAATGAATATTCACATCATGCTCTAGCTGGTACATTCCCTCAATTCAACAAGTAATGGAAACTTTGGAAGAATCCACCAACAAGCCTTCCTTACATATGATATGCCCCAACAGAGTTTTAAATGGAGTAGAGAAAACACATTTATTAATGTTGAGGGATATCCTCAACTATTGACATCTTTCAAACATCATCCTCATATTTTCACAATGTTCCCTCACTAATCCATACACCATCCAATCATCAAGGTAGACTTGAAGAAACTTCTAGATGAAGTCTTGAAATTCTTTGCAAAGACAATGCATAAAAATATAGCATGAGCGTTCTTGATCCAAAAGGCATGACCGTGTAGGAAAATATTCCCCATTTAGTGGTGAAATTTTTATTTTCTTGGTCCTCCTTTATAATTCTAACCTAATGATATCTTGAGAATCCATCTGTGAAAGAATAGATCTCACGCTTGGCTACTCCTTCCAGGATCTCTTCAATGAAGGGGGTTGGAAATGGGTCAATAACACATACCGCATTCAGATCCCTATAATCAAAAAAAATCCTTATCCTCCCATCCTTCTTAATGTTGATGACTATCGACTTATGCATTCGATTCTTAATGTCAATGATACCGATGTGATCATCTTTTCAATTTCCTCCTTAAATTTTACTTGCAAATTCAGATTTATTCAATAAGGTCTCTTCTAAATTGGGCACACACCTTCCTTTAACTTGATCTTTATTTCTCCCAAGAAGTGGTGAACTCCTTTGATCTCGTGGTACCCACATAGAAACAAATACTAAAATTCACATAATAGATCGATGATCTTCGTAACCACCTTCTCTCACCGGTAGTCCCCGATAGTAGCCTCCTTAGGTTCCACCTCTGAAATAATGTTAACCTTCTTAGTTTTCAAGGGTTCATGGTAGGTGCATGCTTTCTCATCAAAACTATCCATAACCTCATGCATACCCATAGCATGATTAACATCCAAGTTTCCACCTCTTCACCATCGATCATATAGACCAATTTTCCTTTCTCTTTTTCCATGCATGCACACTCAAGTCATATCTCCTCTGATTATACCTCATTAAAGTGTGTTTCTAAGCTAGGTTCATTGAATAATTCTAGTATTCTATCCTCCGCCATGGAACTATCTCTCATAGTTAGGCACTTAGCAACCTACAACATCTCATCCACCAATGGTTTAGTACTCTGATATTTAAAATATTGAGGGAGATCAACTGTTAACTCATGCAAGTTTCCTATCTAACGATGCATATTGGATTGAATGTACCATGCGCATGCATAACCTTGTAAAGTGGAGTAGAGATCATGTACCCATAAATAAGGTGACAACGCTTCTATACCTTCCATCAAGTCCTTCTCACATGTTTGGATGTGAAATGAGGTAGGTTCCTTACCATGATAATTTTGTATGATAGTAGGTGCATTTCTCCAAAAAAACGTAACAAAGAACACAATTCTAAATTCACCCCACTTTGTAGAAGGTTATTGTGATGGGTCACCGACCAATGTGTTGTGGTCCCGAGAAAGGCATAGATAAACATCCTTATCCTTTTGATCTCACATCTCCACTTTGGGTCTCCTTTTCTTGGAGGGAAAACATGAGGGTCGGCTCCCCCATAATAACTTAGCAACTTATTTCCTTCTAGGCATTTGAATAACCATGCCTTTGTACTCTTATCATAGATCCTTTCAAATTCCTTTTGACTAACTCATATGTACTACGCACCAAATTTTCACATGCCACACTAGTGTATCATTTATAGATTGATTGTCTTAAATCTTGAATAATACCTTTTTTTTGGTTGCAAAACCTCGTGGTCCCGATAATGCACACATAAATTATGTGTAGGTATTCCTCTTCTAAAGGATTAGTATAGGGCACCGACTTCCCATCTATTAAAGGAATGATAACACATTCCTCCTTGTTCTCAAAAATTATATACCCCTTATTGAAACTTAAGTAAGTGTTGTTCTTATAACACAAGGGTGTCTAAATAATGCTATAAAGTTGTCCACCTTAGCAAGTGATAAGAATTAGAAGTCTCAAAGTGAAATTTTCCCTTGGATAGTGATAAAAACATCCTTTTGAACACCAATTGGCATTTCCTTTGTATTATTAGCCATATACAACACATTTGAAGATGGTTGTAATGGGGGCCTTCCCATTTGATTCCAAGCATCCAAGGTGAGAACATTAACCGTGCCCATGTCAATCGAATAGTAATTAAGAGTCATCCATCAACAATTACATTTAAGGTAATATCCTTATCATAGTCAAGGATGTGGGGTGGAAGGTTACCATGTAAAACCTACCTCTCGTTTCTCTGCTCCATGACTTGGTATCTTATCCCTTAACCATTTTCCTAAACGAGGAATCATATTCTCTTGGAAAAACATCTAACACACCTCTCTGACATCATTTATATCTAACTGAGGGTCTTCACCACTTTTCTTCTACTACAAACTTCCTAAATTTCTCTTTTAGACACTGAATTTCCCCTTGAAGACTTATGATTACGTCCATGGTCTCTTGATAGACTTCCTTCTGATGGGTAGGGTCCGAAGACTTCCTATATACTGCCTCTTCTCTTGTAATTAGTGGTCTCTACTTTGGTATTTTCCAAGAATGCGTAACATCAAATCACGTCATCGGGTAAGTGCAGCAAGTTGGGGGACAATTAAGTGGACATCAAATCTTGAATTTTACATCAAAAACAACAAAACATCAAATTTAGTCTTCCATGAGACTTGAACCATGCCAAAAATTCAAAAATATGTCATAAAAATTGTACCATCGCGTAGGGGAGACTATTAGCTTTGTATAAATATTGATTTTAAAGTGAATAGAATAGCATAAATATCATTTTATAATTTTTTACTAATACTAGGTCTTTAAGACAATTTTTCCTTTGAATGTTTATGTCTACGTTTAAGACCGCAAATTTTTTCTCGGTTGTTATAATGGGATAAAAATTATACCATCCCAACCATGGTGAAATTATATACATGTTCAAAAAAATATTTGATTTCAATATTTTTTGATGAATTTATGGCGGGAAAACGGAAAGTGCTCTGTTTTCTTTATGTTTTCAGACCACTTTCACGGAAAAAATCATAAAAATAAAATATTACTCAAAAAATACAAAATAAAATCTATCCCAAGATAGATAGCAGCATCTAACTTATCACTAAAGGAAAAAAATATATATCAAATTTTGGTCATCCAAATCGTGGGCAAACGGACTACAATCTTATAGGCATTTTAAAAATTAAATACCAAGTCATTGAATTTTGATTGTTTAATATAGCTAAACTTGTCCATTTTTTTAAAAAAAAGTAGTTTAGAAACTAGATTCCAGATGCTACGATTCATATTCGTATAAGTTTTTCTAATTTTGAGTGTATGCATTGTTAATAATCCCTACAAGTTGATATTATGTTGTTATTTGCAATATAACGTCCACTTATGACCCCTTTGTTGTCCCCCAACTTGTTGCACTTACCTCATCACTAGTAAAGGTTATAACTCTAACTTACATGCCACCCTTGACATCCACTACAAATCTAATTTATTCATGCTTACCATTGCGATACCATTTTTTTGCATTGTTGTTGGCTCATGTGTTCAAATAATTATGGGAACTCATACTTGTGTTTTCTCCCACACCAAGACCACTTTGTAGAAGGTCATGGAATTTGCACTTGTAGAACTCTATGGACCCACAGTTATAAAAATTTCCATGAGGGAATTCACCTCTTGCACCTCCGTAATTTCCATGACCTCTAAATCCTCCAAAAAATCTTCTTCCACGAGATCCTCCATCTGTTTGTCCTTCGTATTGATGAACATCATCCTTGGAATTGTTTACAATGCTGGTCCGGAACACAACAATATCAATTTCATCATGTATCAGGTCAATCAATCTACAATCCTTGGTGTCATGAGTAGTAGATGTGAAAATATTGCAATAGTAAGAAAAATTCTTACGGATTGCACTGCACATGCGATAGCGGATACCTACTTGCATCATGATCTCTGTGGAAAATCTCACAATCTACCATCATGGCATGTACCGATATTTGAGGAAAATTATCCTTCATATGCACCTTTACCTCACAATCCATGCACCATAGGACACTATGAGTCTCATGTGTTGAGTTTACAGATAGCTTCTCCAGCTCCTTTACCATGGCAAAAATCTGAGCTTCACAAAAAGGACTAACACTAGTAGCCACGCTTCCCACATCCTTAGCATGCAGGGAAGCCTCCAAGGCCTCACATGGGTTTTTGAAAGTCTTATGTGACAATGCTCTCTTGAAGGGCATTATTAATCCTTCAACAAACCATTGAGCATGCTGAGAAGGATGAATATCATAAAACAATTTTGACCAAAGAGTGTTAAAGAACATGTCATACTCCCATACACTCTCTACCATACGTTGTTGAATATCCTTTAGTATAATAATGCTCTCCTATTCAAACACACAAATATGTAATTTAGCTAAGAAGGCATTACTCATCATGGTATAATCTACTTCTTTCTCGGTGAGGGTCATACTTACAGTACCAACTATGCGTGTTCCTTGCTGACATCATTGCAAATCAACTTGTCTTCCATTATGAAGTAGTGATCCCCTTTTCCTTCCATTGCAACTCACATTTGTGTACATGATCTGCTGCATCCTCAACACCTTTGTAATCTAGAAGATGTAAATACATTTCAAATAACACGTGTTGAGGTGGTTGAGGCCCTTGTCTTTGTGATCCGAACCTAGATTCCCCCGAGTGCTACCTCTACCACCGAGATCCACCAACACCTATTCCTCCTAAATAACCAGATCCTCTTGATCTACTAGTTCCACTAGGTGCTATTTCCTACTCCACTTGTCCCACCAGATCCACTGCTGAAGATGGTAAAGGTCCTAAGGTGGTCATGCCATGTGTCCCCACTATTGCGTTGAACTACACATAAATAGTATGTGATATTGTACCGCTACCGAGATGTGTGTCCTATGCCACTTCGGAAATGATACCCAAGATTTGTGTACCCATACTTTGTCTAAACATTGTACCAGACAATATACCTCCTAACAAAGGAAATTATTATGCAGCCATGGATGTACCAAATGACAAATTATACCTCCTAGGTGTTGATTAGTTACTTCTACCAATACAAATTGGGTTAGTAATACTTATCTCTAGATTTGGAAAACTAAGCACCAAGGGTTGGTCACCAGGTGGATTCAAATGTGTGCCAATGACTCTTATCCTTTCTTCATATGATGAGCTCTCTCCAAAAGTTGAGGGGGTTTATCTTTCATGCTTGCTAAGATGGGGTAGCACAAACTTCTCAGGTTCCACGTCCTCTACGTGAACCTCAAAAACTTCTCGTAATGTCTTCCTCCATACATCCATCACTCTTGTAGCTTTGCATTGTCTCACCAACTCCCTCTCCCTAGCTTTAGTATACTTAGGTCACATTTCTCTCTCTCCATTTCTACTATAAGGTCTGCTATCCTTTTACCATTCTAGCTTCCACGCCTCGCACCCTAGCAGAATTTATCCAACCATGGGAATGGCTTCCAAACTCAAAGTAATGACCAATATCTTGATAGCTAGTGGAATAACATGAAATAACAAGCCTCTAGGCTCCCTCAAGAACTCAAACTCAACAATATCTAAGAAATAATATATAGAAATGGAATATTCCAATGTATAACTAGTCAACAATCTACTCCACCAGTGATCAACAACACAGGTCCATGTCAAATCGGCATCATGCAACCATTAATATTCCTCTTGAGTCCAAACATGAGATCTATAGTACCAACTCATCCTTGATGCATATGTTAATAGCCATTCATACAACTCTATTAGGAAACACCAGAAGAATGTCTTGTAGAGTTTGTGATATAGGTTCTCCTCAACCTATTTTTGTGCATCAAACTTAGATCTAGTATTGAACCTATGAGAAAAATCATCCTCCATGTTTTTGAGCCGCGTTTTGATACTATCCAAGGTTAAGTGCTCCATCATTACACATTCCTCTCACAATAGCTTCAAAATAGGTCCTGGTAATGGAACCAATATGTAGTCAATATTTTAACCTCAATACTTCTTTCTAACCCCAAGTGCGTCAACCTATCATCTAGTATACATTGGGAACTCACCAAAGGTGCCCAGCAGTGCAAGCCCATCTTTTATGTGAGATTTGCAGAGATTTCTACCATTAATGGAGGATTATTTGTAGAAACATAAGTAAATTCATCTACTTTGAAAGGAAGAAGGTATAACTAACAGATCTACACATTAATGCATCATAAAAGATAAATAACATTGTAATAAGTACAAGAAACCAAATCTGAGTCATGATAAGCCAATAACATGAGGGTTTATGCCCATAATCAGTTTGTACATAATATATCCATGTATATTGATTTAATAGAGTTATGGTATCCATAATACATTCAAAATGGTCATCTTAGACCATATAAACTAAATGAAAAAGACTCAACTCCTGTAAGCCTATCTGATCAGAGATCCTGACTATACTTTTCCCCATTATTTCCCTTGTTATAGATCCTAGTACATATACATATGTTTTATGGTATCCCTTATCACCCTCTATCACTAAGTACTCTATACCCTAACACCATGAAATATAAACCCTTATCATTTCTTTAGCACTTCATTACTCTCTTTTTATTTCTTTCCATTCTCTCTCGTATTCTCTTTATTTGTGTCTGCATTCTCTTCATACCTATCTGTCATGTGTCTACTCCTTACCCAAGAACCTCTTTTAAAAGTATCATAGACCACCTCCATGACTTATCTTTTGAGAAGATCATGTGTCAAGTGTCAATGTGTTCCTTCATTGGTGAATTCTTCGCTAGTTGCAAAATTTCCACTAATTGTAATGATGTCTCTAGGAATATTCCCTCCATGGAATATCCTTTTCTTGACCTCCAAGGTTCCAGGCTAGCACCTTATACACTTACCACACCTTCTGGGTCCTCACATTTTTCCTCAAGTGAATCCATGATGTCGGATACAGCTAAGTACTTTAAACCCTTGTTCTACCTCCCGTGAGAGTCCTGGTTTCATTTGAACCCTTCTTAAACCCCTTTTTCATGCACACTTTTCCCTAATCACCATTCTATCTACTGATCTTGTGCACACATGCCTCTTGGTACTTAGCTAATATTTTAGGGTACAACAAGAATGTTCTCAAATGATCTTTCTATATCTGGTAATCCTCCTTAGGGTTTTCGACTAGACATAGTCATTTTATCCTAACTATTCTCGAGAAGATGATAAGGGATACCTCAAGTATAAAATTCATTTAGTACTGTCTTGGTTCAAGTGTGAATAATCATGAGGATATTTTCCTTAAGATTATATCAAATGTGTACTGATAAATTATATCAATGTATATGTGTTGTATCATGAAGTGTTTCATTATTATGCTAATATTGAAGATCTTTGTTATATTGTGATAGTGGTATGGATCAAGTTGTTTCTTGAAGCCTATCGGTGGAGTTATGATCTCTTTATTTTTCAATATCTTGTGTAAAATCATAAAAAATGATCTTAGTTTATGATTTGGAGTTGTATCTTAGA
The DNA here is from genome assembly GCA_018340775.1 of Taxus wallichiana var. yunnanensis. Lineage (NCBI taxonomy): Eukaryota > Viridiplantae > Streptophyta > Pinopsida > Cupressales > Taxaceae > Taxus > Taxus wallichiana. The sequence continues at coordinate 299,752,579 of CM031242.1, forward strand.
TAGAACAATGTGAGAAGTGTTACTCCTAGGTTGTGAGATGACAAAGAAGGACTAGTATGTTACCATGCTTTCATTCAAATATCAAATGATGAGTTCCAAGATATTATCTTCATCTAGAAAGTGATAAGAAGATGTTATACAGTAAAAATATGGATGATCAGGTTTAAGTTCTTAGATCTTTGTGATACAGGTTTTTAAGGACATAAAATGATAAAAACGTGCTCTTAAATGACCAAACTCCTAAGAATTTAAGGCTTAAAGCTAGTACAAGGGTATAAATGTTTGATATCATGTGAAGTAAGGTGTTATATCTGGTTGAATGACCTAAGAAGGTGTATGAAGTTAGTAGATCTAAGGTTCCAAGGATTATGTAAATTGAAATAGATGAATTACAATTATGAGGAATATGACAGAGTGCATAATGAGTCCGAGAAGATTTATTGAGACTTGGAGTCCTATGTTTTGCATCCAATAAAGTGCATATGGAAGTTAGAGACCTTTTGCAGTAAAATGTATGAAGGTTATAGGAATGCAAAAATGGTTGTAAGTTTTGAATGAATTCATACTCCATCATGAGTACTTAGATAGTTATTTTTGTAAGATCATAAGCTCACATAGGTGTGATATTATTATCTTCTACCAAGAGTATAATTCTTGTTCAATGTGATTTTAAGACTATATTAAGAAGAAGTTGAAGATTACACTCCATTAGAGATATGTGTTTGATCCTTACAACAGTGGAAGATGTAAAATGTGGTTCTCATGAAAGATTTGGAAATGTATAAAAGTTACCGAGACGTGACAAGACTAAGGTTATATTGAAGTTGCAAAGAAGATAAGGGTATGCTAGGTTAATCTTAGAAATAGAGGCATCATGAATTTATCCTCTTCATTGGGTGTTTTTGTACAAAAAATTATATTTAATATTCCATGAACAAGTTTTTAAATTTCTTAAAGTAGAGAGATCAAAGATATAGGTATAAGAATAAATACGAGAGGTTTGGGAAGCATAATAAATCATCTTCTTGGTGTATAGGGTTTTTGAGGAATGGTAAGGAAGTATTTGTCACATTTACATGTGCATAACTAGAGAAATAAGTGTTATAGGTATCATATGAACTACTGAAGTAGGGGAGTAAAAATTTCATTTTCAAATAGGTTGATTACACGAAGAAGAATCTTTAATACTCGAAAATGTGTTTGATCCCTCTCAAATGCATGAAAACAAAGTATGAATCCAAACTTTTGCAATCTCATTTTGGTATGATGGTACAAGTCTAGGGGAACATTTGGATATTTTTTTAAGTATGCTTGTGATGAGTATATTTCTTGGTGAATATAGTTTATTTTGCATTAGAATCTTCTTTAGTGACAATGGTCGAGAAGAGGGTTTTGTAAGTTTGAAGGAAAATCTTGAGTTATTATAAATGAGAATTTCCTAGAAAGATATGTTGAGTGAAGATGAAGATGAAATGATCAGCATATGTTTAGGGGAGATATATTTCATGCTATATTAGGTCGATAGGATATTCATATGTTGTTGGAGAAGATAAGGAAGATATATTTCAATCCTAGGGGGAGTTACTTGGTCAAGTAAGTTGGTCTTGAGCATTGTTTTCATTATTTTTGTCTTATGTTGTCATTTTACATGTCTAGTTGTCATTGTATAATATTTCATAGATAGAAAAGGGGAGATATGCATCAGAAACATGGAAAATAGGTCATGTAGGTGTTGGTCATGTTGGTTTCCATCAATGTTTCTGAAGATGGTTGCCATCAATGACAAAGGGGAATATTGTTGACCATTGTGTTTTTTTTGTCATTAATGTCAAACCAATTGATGGAAAAGTGTGTCATGGTGTGGTATGTGTCTCCATGAGGTTTTAGTCAATGATAAATTTTGAAGATTCATTGATTGTGTCAAGTTTGGTAAACTCTTATGTATTCTGATGCATGGTTGAGCTAGTGTATTTATAGTTTGAGCTCCTTAGAGTTGATTGTACATTTTATTCAGGTAATTATTGTTCCATGAGGTGTGTTATATGTTTCTATGGGTCAGTATAGTTAGTTCATGGTATGTCATGGTTGAGTCGGGTCATTTGGGCTTGTTTCCATCCCGGAGTATGAAAAATGGTAGGAAGGTATGACAAATAGATCTAATCATTCTTGTTTATACATGGTAACAACATGGTTAAGGTATAAAGGGAATTTATGGTGAGTTTCATGTTTTCATCTAGCGGTTTGGTGATTATATGATGTCCTTGCGAAGAAAATAATGAGAAACAATCGGAGTAAACACATATAAATGAGATTGGATAGAGAGTTTCGAGAGATTTGGGATATGTGGTGATTATGGATAGTTAGAGTATGTTTTTATGATTATTAAAGACATGTTTAAGGTCAAAGTGTTGAATAAATTTGAAGATATACAATTTTGGTGAAGCCAAGTAAGTTTAAATGTGATTTTAGAGTAAAATTTGATCTTTTGATGCTCTTTGTGAACTGTATGCTTTTAATGGGGACCTGAGATCTTTGGAATAACTTCTTATTATAGTTATGAATCTTTCACAAAAATAAGGTGGTCATTTGATTATCACATTTTTATGAATGATTATTATGAAGCTAAAGTTGTTTACAACCCTAATAAAACCCTAGTTAAGAGAATCTAGTAGAAGAATAGGTATATTGATCCTATTTTGATTCCTTTTTCTATAATGGTGATTAAAAGCTATGGAGGACTAATCCATATTTCCATAAAGGTAAGATAGTGCTTGTGACCATATGTGAGCCCCACGAAAAGGAAAGTTTCAAGAGTTGAATTTTGAGGATAATTTTACCAAAGAAGGTATTAAATAAATAGGAATTTATGTTATCCCTAGACTTTTTATTGATGTAATTATGGTTTTATGTCATGGTTTTGATGAAAAATTATTAAGTGTGCCCTATTTCTGAAGATTATTTTTTGGGGCAATTTGGAGCAGCCTTGAAGAAATTGACATCGCAGAGCTAAATGTAGAGTTAGGACTACATTCAAGTTTTTTTATGAATATAGTTCAAATATATTTCCATTTGTATATCAAAATTTATTATTTGATAAGGTATGTAAAATTTATGAGTTGTTCTTTGAGGGTCAAGGTTGAAGGATGTTGGATCTAGCAGGGTGCTAAGTTGTTTGATGGGGTAGAGTGATGAATGTGAGTTATTCGTGATTGGTGAAGGTTGATGAGTTATTATAAATAATTTATAAGTGTGTTACATGATTTTTTTAATCTTGGAAGTGATTTTTGTGTGATGGAGCATGTTGGGCTCATAGTTAGTTCTTGAGTCCTAGAAGGCATAACAAGCATTTTGTAGAGATGAACCTATTTGAAGGCCTTCCACTTAGATTTGGAAGGATTTATAATATGTTATAGAAATTTTACTGAGATATATTTCTAATGATGTATTTATTGTCTCATGGTAAGCTCGTTTAATGTGTCTTTTGGGTCAATTTTTGAAGAACTTTTTATGATAGATTTTAGGATAGGGTTGTTCTTGCTTTGAAAGATTGAGTTGGTTGGAGAATGATATGGATGTTTTGAATATTTATATCACCTTAAAATTTAATAATGATTAATTTGGAATCCATTTAATCAATTTTTAGGTCTTTACAAAGGTGTCAGAAAGGGTGCAAGTTAGTTGAGTTTGCAAAACTAGTTGTTGGGAAACATGTTGTGGTAAAGGGTAAAGTTGTTGTGGTTTCAACATATCGATGTTTCATGGAGTATAAATTAAATATAATTGTTCAATAGGTCATTATATTTTCATTGAGTGGTCACATGAAATATTTGAGTTCATCTTGAGGGGTCTTGATGCCCAAAGGTAAAATAATGTTGTTGAAAACAACTGTTTTGTGAAGGTAATGAGCCAGTGGGCCCATTAAATAAAATAATTTGATTTTTTAAAGTAAATTGTGACCATGTATGATTCATGTAGGTTATATTAATTATGTTTGGTGAATTGGGGATCCTTAATAAGCTTGGTTTTTATATGAGTTATTTTTTCTCATCCTAGTGGTGAGGTTTTGAGCATTTTAGTGCAAGAATGAAATTTTTGGCATGGACAACCTATATGGATCATATTTTAGCATTTTAATGAATTTATTTAGATTTTATTATGATTAATTTTTCTTAAAAAAATTATGACCAATCTCTCTTGTGTTTAAAGAAAGAAAAGCTTATAAAGCTAGTGTTTTGGCTACAATTTTGAACTAGTGCTCTTGGAGGGAAAAGTGTGACCCAAAGGAAATTGTTTTACACATTTAAAGGCATGTATTGAAGTCTGATAGAGTGTGTTTTAGGTTGAGGAATATTATAGAGAGTGTGTACAAGTTTTTAGAGGCAAGACAAGTTGAGAAGGAAGAAGATAGAGAAAGTTTGAAGACCTAGGGTTTGAATAAGGGTTTATGAGTTGAATTAGAGATCTCCATTAGTTGTGGAAGAAAAAAATTAAATATTAAAAATATTCAGGTGGATTATTTGGTTCTTAGTCATCCTATGGGGTTGTATCCTCCTTATGGAGTGGGTGCTTCACTAAATTAGGGGTTGGTGTTCCTTGTAGGGTTGGTACTCTACTAAACTAGGGATTGGTGCTCCTTGTGGGTTTTTACCTCACTAAATTTGAAGCATGGAAATTTAATAGTTATATTTTAGTGGGTATTCTTCCCCATGAGGGTTTCACACTTAAATATTATTTATATGAGCTCTCTTTCATGTGTTTGGTTAGTTGAATACATTGTGCACACATAATAATCTTGTGATCAATGTATGTGAATAGATGAATGTTTATATATGATGCAATAAATGGTAAAATAAATAATTAATTTGTAGGAATGATTAACCCCACATTCCATTGTGCTTCCAATAATATTCACTTTGATCCATTACTACTTTGTTTATGGCTCTTAGAAAGAAAATGAAAAGCTGAGAAGTAAGGACTTGGGTAGATTCAGGTTGTGAGTGATAAGCATAAATATATTGAAGGTGTGGTCCATAAATGGGAAGACTGATTTATTTTCAGATGAGATATGCATGAAGGTAAACGAGATTGGTGTCAAGAATCTCTTGAAACTTCACAAATCCATGAGGGATGGTTGGAGATTTAAAGGCTCATAAGGATGTCATAGATGGGGGTGTAGCTGGTTTAGAGGGAATAGACTAATGAAAGAGGAAATGGTTGGTTTCCATATGGGGATTATCTTGGATGAAGCAGGTCTCATGAGTAGGAAACATAGACACAATGGGTTGACAAACCAAAGGTGTGGTGATCATAGCTATAGAGGAAATAATTACAAGTGCAAAATTTTGTTGGGAAATTTTGTTGGAATAAGAGATGTTGTTGGATGAGGTGGATTATTCCATTATTTTGGCTTAAAAAAGAGTTCTAATGGGAATGAGACAACAAACAAGAACTTATGGTAATTTTTAATATGACAAGAAAATCAAGCTGTAAAGTGTTAATTATCTTGTTTATTAGAAAATTGTGAAAAAAAAAAAGGGGATCAAAGGGAACCTAAGAAGTGGCCAATCTAAGGATGGTTTAAAATTGTTTGGGAGGGTGTCCTCGATATAGCCAATGGTATGTGAGGCTCAAATTAGTGATGATTACTAGTATGTGGCTTGATATTGGGGCCTACCTCCTCACTTCACACACCGTAGCGATAAGGGTGTCGGGTGCTTAGCCGATATACTGATAATAAAAAAATATTACACAACCCAAACACCATAGAATATTTCCTATTAGGTAATGAAAGCCCAACAATTCCACTGGTAGAATATTTTTCATATGTTTTAATTGATTTGTGAGTTTGATTGTGTGTGGAAGAAGCGTGAATGCAATGAATTACCTCTTACTTAGAATATATGAGCAAAAATCATGAAGGTGTTCTTTTTAAATCCAAAATGAAATGTTATATTTGATGAAATCACATAGACAAAGAAGGGAGAGAGATGTAAAAAGAGAAAATAGGGACAAAATGAGGAATACCTAGATAATGTTTTTTTTTCTTTTTTAGCACACACATTGTTGATCAAAGAAAACAATATTCCACACATGAAAGAAAGAAAATAAAAATGTGAGGTTATTAAAAAGGAAGTAATGAAATAGAGAAATAACTCACCAAAGAGAAAAAGTGGGTCCCACCGAGCATGCCAAAATTGTGATCAAATTTTCTTGCTCCTGTTCTAAGTTAATGTAAATGAATATAAGAAAATATGAAACTCAAAATGATAAAATGGTTTAAAGACACCTCTTTATATACGATGATGATGAATATACAAGCACAAAATATCCTCTCCACTACAAGGTTAATAACTTGCACAATAAAGATAAACTAAACAAAAAAATGATTAATAGATAACATGGTGGGTTTCCAAACTAATTCAATCACGATAAGTGATAAATTCATAGGGATGGATGTCAACCCACTTTGATAAAAATATAGATAAATGATCATGGATAGATGGGATTCAAGAGATAAAGGAATAAAATAGAGATATGAGATATGCTAAATATCTAATAATATTGATAATGATAAATATGGGGTGAGAAAGAGAAAAAATGGTTGGTTCGAAGGTGACTGAGATTGACATGAACAATCAACAATGACTGCAGTAGAGTAGATAAAAAAAAAGTGTAGTAAATGGGTGAAACAAAATCTAAAAATTTTGAGACTCGGATATGATGTTGGGATACTAGAGAAATAGAAACGATGCAAGGAAATTGATAGATTTGATAAATGTAGACATGGTTTGACAATGACTAGGGCATAAAATAAATATATAGACAATTGAACAAGTGGGTGAAAAGAAAAGAGGAATCTAGACACTAAAGGATCCGTGAGACGGATGTCGGATGCGAGTAGGAGATAGAAAATAGATATGATGTGGACTAGATCGATAGTGACTAGTCTAATTGATAGTGACTAGTGTAGTGAAGATGACATATGGAACCACTAGTTTGTGGAATATAAAGGGATGACATATCTATTATGCTACAAGGACTAAAAACATGTGGAAAATAAGTGGGATGAAGAACAAAAGGTAGATACAAATTAGGTTAATGGAGATAGGTTAGACTTAATAGTAATTAAAAATAGATCTAGGGTTTGAGGGGGTTAAATGGATGGGATAATGAGTTGTGAAGGAGGATTATTGATGGTTGATAAATGGAAAAGATCCAAGGTAACTAGTAGAACTATAAATCTAATGAAAATAGGATGATAAAATGAAGGTGAGGGATCTAAGAAAGAAAATAGACTTCAAATATCCTAGGATAACATGCAAGATATCCAAAATAGCTCCAAGTTTATGGTTACATCTCTAAAGAAGAGAAAGAAACACAACAAAACTCACAAGAAGACTTGAATTCTCAAAATTACATCCTCATATGGGCTTACTTATAGGTTTTACAAAGTGACTCACATGGGTCATAATCAAATATAGCTAACCCTTGATTTGGGTAGTGGACATGGTGTTCAACCCAATACAAATGGTCCTAAGGAAGGTATATTAGGGTTTCAAGATATTTGTGCGGGTTAGGGTTACATTAGGAGGATAAAAGGTAGTTCTAGGATAGGAATGCATTGAATTGGGGTAGATGGGAATATATGGATGATAAATTGGGGGCTTAAGGAAGTGTTTAGGGAAAAGGATGGGTTTAGGGGTAGTTAAATGTGATTAAGGATGAATTAGGGGGATAAAATAAAGATAGTATTAAGATGGTATTAAAATGGGAAAATTTGAATTAGATAGGATAAATGGGAATTAAGAGGGAATGATGAATTTGAATAGTAAGAGATGTATGCATAAGAAAAATTATGACGAAGGGGAGAAAACACGGGATGGGGGAAAACTATACGAAAAATTTGTGTCTACATTGGGTTTCCCCCAATTGATATGTCAATAAAATAGTCTACATACATTAATTAACAAAGCTTATTAGATTCTAATATGAACCAATTCTTGGATCTATTAAATGAATATTCAACCAAAGGATCCCAACTTCCCAAAGGTTATAGAGACCCGCTGCGTCGAAGTGGGTCCTCTCAATAGTTTAAGGATAAAGGTGAAGTGTCTAGGAAAAAGTTAAAGTATAAATTCTATAGCATTGGATGAAAATATTCTACATATTCTTCTTCTCCCTCCACCACCATTTTCAATTTTTACCCCCTTCCCCTCAACGAGTTCAATAGATATCAACCTGGTACCATGGCCACTCAACCTCTTCCAGCTTTCTTCCCTCCCCATTACCCACATGGACCATCTTGTGACCTTGTCCCTACATGTGCCACTTCCTATCAATTCCCCTCCACATGTGCTTTTTCCTCATCCAAATTCTCCTCCACCATCTCCTCCTCCTCATGTTTCATCCCCTCTACCTTCCTTATCCTTTCATATCTTTTTAGTCACCACTTTTGATGCTCTCATTTCTTCTCCACCACCCTCATATCCTCAGGTTTCATTCTTAGCACAAGTATTTTAATCCCTTTCCCCTCTCTCAACTTAGATAAGTATGACCTTGGGTTCTCCTCATGTAACACGATTACCTTCTCCATCTTCTACCTTTTCCTCCATGAATTATTCTCCTCTCACATATTCAACTATTTTAATTGTTATTTTCTTGACTCCCCCTAGTGTCAACATTTCCTAATCCTCCCAAAGTACCACTTTCATGATTTCTGCTCCTCTTGAGAAAACACCTTCCTCTTGTATCCCATCTTGGCTAGCTATCCAAACTCCAAAGAAGATAAAAATGTTATTCCCTGAAGCTTTTTATTTTAGTATTCGACTCATGCCCCCTCTTGAACATCAAAAATCCCAAGATAATGTCTCACATCACCATTGATTCATCAAAGTTAATGGTTTACCAAGATCATTATACCTATTATGGATTAGAGTAAGGAAGACATCACTACTTTTGATTACCAAATAACCAAGGTGACACGAGGAAAGTAACTATCGAAGGATCACAACAAGATTTACATGTGGCCATGGATAATTTGTTAAGAAACTCAAAGAAACGAAGTCCACCAAGGATGAGCTAAAGGAAAAAGTGGAGAATTTAATAACCATCCTTCCCAAGATCTCCAACCCAACTCTTACCTCCTCTTTGGCTCTAGTTAGTTTTGACATATCATCCATATAAGAGTTAAAAATATTAGGGAAAAAGGTATATCAGTGGATTTTTAGATCCATAAAATCTCGACTCAAGGAATAAAGTTGATCAAGGATTTTATTGAGATCTATAGTGATGTATAGAGAGAAGAATCCTCCTTTTAACGAATGAAGAATGATCTCCAGGAAGAATTCAACAATTGAGAGTTAACACTAGAATCCTTAAGTGATCTCAATAATTTTATCCCAATACCCTTATTAAACAAGGGATAATCAAAGAGAGGGAAAAACATTTTAATTTTTACAAGGGCATTGAATTTTCGGTCAATATTTACAAGAGGCTAGTGAGAAGCTACGGAAAGATCTAGAAGAAGGGATAGATTCCACCAATGATATTGGTGATGAATTTTATAAGGTACTTAGCCATGTCTTGTATGATGATTTGAACATTCTTTCTATGGATGAAATCTTCCAAGATTTGAAATATTTTGTCAAAATGATTCCTTGACATGGAGTTATTTTGATTTTAAATCAATTTAAAATGATTTTGTGTCACAATGTTTTGAGAAATCTATCAAAAATCCTCATAATACTTTATAAGCTTCCTAGAAAGTTGATCAACACACCTGGACACATGTGATGTCCTAAATCGATACTCATATAGACTGGTAATAAGGAAAAAAAGATATGAATTTGAAGCTCCATAAGTATTGTAACAAGGAATTTGAGAAAGAAACTAAAAAAGGAAATATCTAGTTGATGATTCATCATGTTTTTATTTTTGGCATCAAAGATGTAATTATTTGAGATGTTGATGCATCATTTAGATCGATAAAGTTGATTTGGTCATTTTTAAGAACTAATCAATAGGAATTTAACGTATGTTTTCTACTTTAAGAATATAATCCAAAGAACTTCATTTTTATCTCTTCCTTCACTATAAATGTACAATGATGAGGAATTATCAAAGGGGAAGATATTTTTGGACAAGAAGCAAGTAAGATGGAATTTTAAATAGAATCAAAACTTTGTGTTTTCAATATTTTTTTGCAAGGAATATAAGAGATGAATTAAAAACTGTGTGTTGAATGTTATTTATTTATTTAATGTATTGTTCGTAAGTTCAATGTGTTATTTTTTTTTAATTTCTAGTCTATTATTCATTATATCTCAAATAATTTTATTACTATTTTATCATGTGTTAGTATCTTTAGATATGAATTTTCCAAAGAAAAACACATTCCTACTTTTCTTTTCTTTTCTCGTTTCTAATTGCACTTCTATAAATTTCTTCCATTCTCAATATATATTTCATTCAAAAATAAATAAATCTACTAGGATGAGATATCATCCCTAATGCTAGGTTAGTGTGAATATTATAAATATTCTTTGGTGTTGTTAGAATAGTAATAAACATGAAATCCCACTTATTTGAGGAGATTATTTATCTCGCATGATGTGGTTAAAAATCATATTTTGTCTCTAAAAAATATCCAGCCAATAAATATATACATTGTTTGTGCATCATATAATACAATTCATGTCCTAAATAAGAGCAAGATGTTATCATGCTAAATTTTTATGTTCATTTTTAACAAACATCTTGGCATGCTTTCCTCCTTTTGATTCTTGTAATGGAAAAATCATGCATTATTAGAATTATATTATTTTGTTTTTTAACATTTATCTATCTTGTTTCTCATCTTTATTTTTACCTATAAATTTAAATTTAAATTTTTTGGAGTCCTACCTTACATGCATATGTGCATCCTTCACTATGTTCGTTCCCCACGGTCAAATGGATGCTTGACTCATGGAATATTTGAGTTCTTGTACTTTTGAAGAAAACTTAAGTCACATTTTGGTTTGAAAACTCATTGATAATGAATTTTTGTTCTTAAAAGTTATTCACTTAATTTATTTAGTAATATTTGTTCTTAAAGTACATCATAAGTGCACCATGAGGTTAAAGTGGTTCTAAAATCACACAAAAATTTGTCTAGGGTATGAAAGTTCTCAAGACCTTTCAAAAGTCAACCCATGAGATGGAACTCCATAAGTAATCTTGTTTTCATCATAAATTTTACACATGGAATCTGATTTCAGTTAAATTTAAAGAAACGAAATATATTGAAGAAAATATAAATCTTGTGTAGGTTTAAAAACACATAAATTTATGTATAGGTTTCTTGATAATCATTTCTCAAGTGTTATTTTATTTTCCTTCATTATGATAACTTGTTTAAATTTTTATTTATAAATAATAATTGAGAATACAAATATGACTTAATTTTGTCCCCAAAAAGGTCCATAGGGTGTGCGTAAGGTTTCAATTACCACTCCCAAGTGTTCCCAAGTTATTAATGATGTAAACAATTACACTCGTGACTTAAAGGAGGATAATTGTTCCTGAGATGGAACTACAGAGATAATCTTGTTTTCACCATAAGTTTATTATCATGACTCTAATTTGAGTTCCTCTTAAAGTTATGGAAATATATGGAATTAATTATTAATCTTGTATATGTTTTAGAACATCAAACATTATATACATGTCTCTCGAGGATCATTATTTAAGTATTTTCCCCTTCATTTTAAGATATTATTTTTCTCATATTTCATGTTTTACTCATTAAATATCTCTCAAACATGAGATATATCCTATTTACCAAAAAAACCATTTTAAGTGTATTAATGATGATTTTCCTAGTGGGATGGAAAATTTAATTGTATGAAATTTATTAACATCATAACAAGAATGGTCATTGTAAAGTGAAATTCTATTAGAGAAATATTTCAGCATAGTAAATTATATCAAGAAGAGTTATTGTACCTCACAACACAAAGCACAACATTATGGTATTTATGTGTGCTTATTATTTTGAAGCTTCATAATCATGGATGGATTTTTTGAGAAACACTCTCATCTTGAGGGAGAAGAATGTACCTGAGACTATTCTAGGATTCAAGTTACAAGTGTTGAAGGTGAAAGTTCTTGAGTGAATCAAGCAAGGTATAGCCATGTCTATAAAGTCATGTTATCTTCATAATTTGAGTGAATTTCTATTTACCTATTGGGAAAAGTTCTTTATGCCACTTAAGTGACATTTCTATTTTTGTGTTGGCAAAAATGATTTTTGTAAAACTTAAGTGACTCAAATATAAAGTCACTTTAAGTTATAAATTAGTTAAATTGAAAAAGGTAAAAGTTATATTCTTACCATGAAAGTGGTTAGGAGGTTGTTACAAATTAAAAGTGTAAATAGGAATGGTAATTACATTGTAAGGGTTATGTTAGGTTCTCTCATTTCTCTCTAATATGAAGAGAGATTGTTTTAAATTTGTGTACATATGTTCTTCCATTTTCATGATTATATAATATCATGATGAAATTTTAATTTATACCTATGGTGTTTTATTACCTTTAATAATTAAACTATGTGTTTCTATTTTATAATTGAATGATGTTATAAACATTACTTTTCTCCTTATTGTATGTGATGCCTTAATACTGACACTTTGTGGTGAATGCCTCGATATGTGGACTTTGTGCCATATATATAAAGTTTTGGGGTTATGAATAATTTTTGTTTCCTTTTTTATTCACATATTATATTCTATTATATTTCTTAATGTGTGAGTGAGATGATTATATCCTTTTTTTTTACTTGGAGTTATCTAGGTAGATATCTATTTATAATATATCATAGGGTTCTCCCTCCATCATTTATTCTCTCCTTTATCCTCTATTTCTCCTCTCTTTCTTATTCCCATTTTTTCACCTTTTGTCTCTCTAGCTATAAAACCAAAACCCAAATACCCCTATCATACGAGGGAAATTCCCTCTCAAATATAGATGAACATCACCCTGTTGATATGTGATTTTACCTAACTTTTGAATATTTTACACTACCTACATTCGGCCATATCTAAAAATATAAAGTGACATAAAATATTGCTAAAAAATGTTTACATTAAAAGAAACATTACTTATTAGGATCAACATTTGTGGCTATAATGGATACCATACATGTATTATCAAGCCATTTTTGATCCTTAAGATATTTGGATAAGGGAATTTACTATGGAAACCATTATTACCTTCCAATAGATCTTAAATATCATAGAAAGATCATGTTTTCATAGTAATAAATAATTTAAACAATCCCCACATGCAATAAAACGTGAATATATTTTTAGAAATGTCAAAATAAAAATAATTTATGGAAAGTAGTGGTATTTGTGATGGTAAAATATGACATTATAAATATCATTGGTGTAAAATAAGTTTGTATATTATACAAGTTGCCACACTTTATAAAATTACCCATTATCTCTGGTATAGGTTAATGGCACCCCGGTGCACGGTTCTTCTATAGTCTATGAACTGTTGTAGGTGACCGATTCACTCTCTCTTGGTGTGGGTAGAAATGGTGAGAAGGTTTTGATGCATGGGGATCCATTGGTGGGAGATGCTTCCCTGCTGTTGGTAAACATATTTTGAATCATTCACCCATTCAGGCATATTTCAAGGATGTGTTGCAATGATCTCGTAATGGAGATAGGGTTCATAATAGGCCAATGGCCTATGCAAAATCAACTCCATCAGTTTGTTTTGGTAATGAGGTGGTTCAATCTGAAGCATCCTTGAAAGGAATGGACTGATTTGTAGATTCCTCAACTTCTACCCTGGTCTTCCAACACTTCATGCATGGATTTCGAGACAATGGGTCCCTTTGTTGGAAGGTAGGCTGGATATTTTCCTAGTGCTAGGGGTTTTTTTATTGTTGCTTTTGCTTCGGCTGCGGATCGAGATCTTATTTTTGGGAAAGTTTGGGATTTTGATTCCCATTTGCTTTTGATGAAACCATGGTTTCCTTTATTTAACCCAGATCTTAGATTCCTTCCATGTTAGACCTGTGTGGATTCATCTTCTCCGTATCTACCTCTCCAATTTTGGATGGAAAGTTGTTTAACTACTATTGGAAATACTTTAGGGAAATGTTTATCAATTGATCAGAAAACTGATGATTTTGAGCACACAACATATGCTAGAATCTTGGTTGATATGGATACTTCTATTGACTTCCCCTGCTCTATTGAACTCAAAGTGGAGGATCGAACCTAGTTACAAAATCTTGACTATGAGGGGTTTCCCTTCAGGTGTAGAAATTGCTTTTCTCTTGGCCATCTAGCCTCAAATTGTCACGTGATAAGGAAACAGGCTAACAGGAATAGCTCATGGTGGAATAATTTTAATCCTAGACTTTTAGTGGTGAATGATCCTTCAGAAAGTGAATCGGAGTCCAAACCTAAGATGACTGAACTAGAAAAGGAGGATGCTTTAACTGTGCTTCAGACTCCAAAGAAACAGATAGATGTGTCGAACCCAACCCATAATGAAAATGTAAACCCAAATACATCTGAGGTTTGGTCTATTGTGAGCAGGAAGAAGAAAGGGACTATCTCACCCCTCAAGATGTAGTTAAGATCAAAAGGGAAGGGGTTAAAAGTGTGAGATTGTTGCTGGTTTTTTAAGTTTTGGTTGTTAGTTTTTCTTGGTTTAGCTATTAGTTTTATCTTTGTGCCACTGGTAGAGGCTGCTCTGCATGGTCTTCATTATTTTATCATTCTCTCCAACTATTGTATGGGGTAGGGTCCCCTTAACCCTCTTTTTACCTTTTATCAAAAAAAAATTACCCATTATCTACACACAATTGACTTTATGCATTATGACAAAAATGTGTCTTTTTATTTTTTTGAATATATTTTTGGTGGGTATGATATATTTTCAATTCTAAATTATTGGTGTGAGGGTTCATTGTAGCCATTTCTTATTTTATTTGGTTATTTCCACCTCACACATGGTGATTCATCGACCTAGCCGATTCATAGGTATTTTAGGATTTATATGACATATGATAAATTCCATCATAGAATCTGTTATACTTGTCATAGTTGTCATAGGTGTCATATAAGATTAACATTTTATTTCTTAATTATAACTCCTTTCTCCCTTGTGGATGTATGATGAGTCTAGACAAGGCAGTTACCCAACAATTCCAAGTTTTACTCTACTTTTTTATCTATGAGTATGAGTAGATCATTTTCTCTTCACATTCACAAGTTTCTTGAGTTTATTTTTTTCTTGCTAATTACTTGGAGGAATTTCACGTTATCATTTGAGTGTAACTTTGTGAATGTTGTATCCATGTATTAATTAGCTAAGCTAAGAGAATTGAAACTAACACCTAATAGTTCCAAAACAAATATAAATTAAACATATATCATCATGATAGGAGCTTAAAGAGACTAAATATCAACAACATGCATGGAAGTTTGAAGGAAAATGAAACTAACATGTTAAGAACTATTCTCTACTCTTTAAAAGCTATCTAGAAATGGACCTTTGTATATCCTTAGCAATCAAAATGTTATTTTTTATTTGATCCCAAGGGTTTAAGAATGGATTCTCATCAATACATGGCTACAAGACCATTTTGATTCTCTCTATATGACTCAAAATCTTGGATGGATGAAATAAAATATGAAGATACGTAGTTCAACACTAATGGAGGATGCTCAAAGATGAAAATTTCTATAGTTTATGCTATATGTATGCAAAGTTTTAAGAAGAAAGGTAGGAGGAGGGTTCTTTATATAACCCTTTGGTTTGAGGAAGCTTTGCATCCTAGTGTATGTGGGATAATAAAAATCTAGATCAGTTAGGGATAATCATTACTTAAGGTCACTTTAGGAGAGATTAATATATCATTAGTGATTCATGGGAGTTGAGGGGAGTGCATTAATTAATCAAGTGTGATTAAATAATATGTAAGTTTAAGCTTATAGAAGTTTTTAGAGGAAAGTTAGCATGATCTGGGCTATGAGAGGAGTTTAATCCAATAAATGATGATTTATTGATTTAATAGAAGGGGAAGTTAATTAATTAAGAATAATTAATTAATCTAGATAGAAAGGAACACTAATAAATGTAAGCTTTTTAATCAAAGTGTCTTTATTGATAAAAGGGTTAATTAATTAGCGTAATGTAATTAATTCACTGGTGATAGAAGAGAAAAGGTGCATTATTGAAAATATGTTGTTAATTTTTGGGAAAGGGGATAATTAGCTCAATTTAATTATTTAAGTTACTCGATTTAAATTACTGGTGTCTACATTTTCCCCTCTTTGGGGTGGTGTAAACAATGCCACTTCAAAGATACTAGACAAGTACAAACATGTGAATTTTGAAGAAAAATAGTGGAGTGAAGGATGCCCCCTTGAGTGTCAATGGGGTGATGAAAGAGGATGATCAACAATCGAAAAGATGAAGGAAATAAATAGAAGAATGAGGAGGGGTAGGATTCCCTAAGTGAAGAAAAATAATAGCATTGATAGGAGAATGATATAGAAGAAAAATGAAGATGGAGAGAAAATAACTAGCTTTCATCCAGTGTATTTAAACAACTTTTGTGTCATCATATTTCTAGTGATCTACATCATCGGTCCTT
The DNA here is from genome assembly GCA_018340775.1 of Taxus wallichiana var. yunnanensis. NCBI lineage: Eukaryota > Viridiplantae > Streptophyta > Pinopsida > Cupressales > Taxaceae > Taxus > Taxus wallichiana. Next base: position 299,769,245 of record CM031242.1, read on the forward strand.
ATTAAAAATATAAGCATACAAAAAAGTGTAGAATGACATGAAAATCCATAATACAAACAATTTTCCATTGCTAAAAACACCAACTCAATGCAACATATAGAATGCAATGCAATACAAGAAGGTACACAAGCTAACATATCAGGGAAACAAGTACAAACACACATACCCAAACCAAAAAGATCAAGACAAGGTTGACAAATGTTTTTTTATCAAGAATAATATCCCATCTGTTCATGATTGATGAAAAGGGTTAAAAATGATGCCCCGATCAAGGATACATGTGAGAGGAATTGATGAAGGATGTAGGGTCCATTGATAAAGCATTGTGTGTGATGAAACAATACCATGTAACTTGTTGTGCCCCAAAGTACAGATGAAGCAAGCAGTCTAGCTTTGTAAATGGTTGTAGATATAGGTGATCTGCTATTTTTTGGTTTCCAAAACACGTGAAAATTCTAGCAAGATATGGGATGAATACCATTTGTGTGACACAAATTTCAGCTGTGTGTATCAACCTTTTACCAATTTTTTTATTTTTTTGAATTTTTATGATTTTTTTGAATATTTATGATTTTTGTGTTTTGAAACATATTTGAATGTTTTGATGTGTTGAAAGTTTATACAAAAATTTTTATGTTTTTGAAATATTTCTTAAACTATGTATAGGAAAATGAAGAAACATGGATGCCCCAGTAGTAGATGGAATGTACAAGGGCATAATGCCACATGCCTGTACAAGAAGGTGAATATGCAAAGTTTCCCCAACATGAGATGGGAATATAAAGAGTAAATCCCACATGTATATATAAGAGAATATGTTGGATCAATACCAAAATAGACGTGTTAAACCTGATTGTTTATTGAATGAAGGGACAAATTTTCCCTCAAACATAGTAAAAAGGAAATCTTATACACATGGATGTTTTGAATGAAGAATAAGAACAAAAATGCTATGAAAATATATGGAAAATTTAGCTAGAAAGAAGATGATGAAAAATTGATTAGCCAAAGGAAAAAATCATGAGACAAAGCATGCACTACAAGTAATGGTTTGAACAAGGTACAAAAATAAGACCCTTGGTAACATACTAGTCTTATTTTCTCATAGAGATCCAAAGTGTGTGCACGTGAAAATTAAGTACCTCTTGGATTGAAGTTTTGATAGACAAGTAAGTGAATTGAAACTAACACCTAATAGTTCCAAAACAAAGCTAAGTTAAAATAGATCATCATGTTAAGATCTTAAAGAGACTAAATATCAACAACATGCATAGAACTTTGAAGGAAAATTAAACTAACATATTAAGAACTATTCTCTACTCTTTGAAAGCTAATTAGAAATGGAACTATGTATATCATTATCAATCAAAATGTGATTGCTTATTTGACCCAAAGGGTTTAAGAATGGATTTTCATCAAGACATGGCTACAAGGCCATTTTGATTCTCTCCATATGACTCAAAATCTTAGATGGATGAAATACACAATGAAGATACCTTAGAAAATGTGTAGGAATGATTAATTTTGAACGGTGATTTGTGAATCAAGGGTGGAAGGATAGTTGTACATTGATCTCACTGCTGCCTAGGCTTCTATAACACCGATGGATATGTATTTGATTCTAATCACAACATTTCTCTACTATCAGTGGGCATCCATATCCCAAGAGAGATATTGTAAATACCCAAAGATAGAGTTATATATCAATATGATTTGTTTTTTATTTTGATTTCGATTGATTGATTCTTTTGCTTTTAGCATTATAAATTTTTTATTCCATCTCTCTTGTTTTGTAAAGGGGTTAAGAACCACTAATGGCTTGATGGAAGGATATGGAAGTGATTGTGATGACGACATTGGCTAGTTTCAACAAATATGTCCAAAAATTCTTCACAACAAGTTTATTAGATGTATATAGTGATAGGATCTCTAAGAGGTCATTCATTATTTAATTTACCAAGGTGATGAAAGACCAAGGTCAAATGGATACCATAGAGATAAATGTCATAAAATGTGTACGAAATAAGCTAACCAAAATAACATCGAAGGGATTAAAATGGTGGATGACTTGTAGAGGAATATAAAAGAAAGGGAAGAAAGAACATCCATGTGTACGCACACTGATTACAATGTTTGATCTTTGTACCTTTGATTTTTTCTTTGTAATGTTTTAATGTTTTCTATTTTTTTGTATTTTTAAACTCTGGTTTATGATTTTTTTAATTTTTGGGAAGTTAGGACCAAAATGTTACTCGCATGATAAGATCCAAGAATGATGTTTATGATTTCCTTGATAAGACAAACAAAACTCATTTCTTTATCAATCATAATATTATCCCTAATCTCAATGATATTTGTGAATTCACACTCAAAAAATGAATATGATTAGTTTCAAACATGGGTTTCATATGTGGGAGATTGAGTTCCCTATCCATAGGTTTCTATAATTTGTGCCATACTTGATGGTTGCATTGGTGTGCATGGATTCGGGATCACGTTTTATTTTGAATTTTTATAATTATTTGATTTATTGGGATCTTCGGAGTTTTGATCTTAGCTTGATAAAGAACATGTCTACATTTTTATAAGCTAATGCTTGACTAGTATGATCCCGAAAGTGGGAGGAGAATGTGGAAGTTTACAATTAATGAGAGGAATGTGAGGAATGATGGTTGGATTGCCACAATTATTTATAGAATAATAATGTGATGGATGAAAGGGATATGGTCCAAGAATTGAAGAATATGGGATACTATAAAGTGAGCCAAAAATAGAAGATGAAGGGCTATTAGGATGTGGCCCCATAATAGAGGGTGATGGGCTATTAAGATGTAGCCTAAGAATAGAAGATGAGAGGATACCCAGAGGTGTCCCATATATAGAAGACAAGGGGATAGCTAGACGTGGCCCCAATATTGTAAGGTAATGGTCTACCCAGAGGAGACCCACGGATAGATAATGAAGGGAAACTTAGAGGTGGTCCATATATAAAAGAAGATGATGGGCTACTTGGTGATGCCCAAAAGTGTGAATTGTGATTGAGGAATTTTGATATGTAAAAGAAGAATTGGGTGATGAGAAGATGGGTAGTTTCTTAGTACTAGACCCAAGAAGTTCATCACAGAATGAAGAATGTGAGGATGGAAGAATCAGAGGAGGATCAAGTTGCATGATCTGAGCCTCTTCCTTTGTTTCTTGATAAAATGAATTAACCTTTTCCCCACAATACGTGAATGCATTGAGGTCTAAAGAGAATCCTTTCTCAGAATTTTTAGAGGGATATCTTTGTGTGCCCCTATAAATGCCATGATCACTCCTTCCTTTTGAAAGAAATCAATCAGTATGGGTTTTGATTGACCACAAGGGTTTGATTAGAAGAAATAGGTCCAACTAGTGTGGAATATTGAAAATATTTTTGATGATTATTGACATAAGAAGATGGCATGAGAAACAAAGTAGACATGGAGCTAGATGTCTCATGAATAGAAGAAGATGAAATGGACTTTCCTATATGATGATATAGTGTCGGTAAACTAGTAGGATTGAGTCCAAAGTCCATAGTTTGTGACATGGGATTCGACTCGGATGATTGACTAGAAGGACTTTGAGTCAAACAAATATTTGAAGAAGGAAGAGTGTGTTGAGGTGACTGATGAAAGAGGTCCTGCGAATAAAGGGAGGATTGCAACTTAGGAGTCATATTAGAGGATTCATTGGAAGAATTAGGAGTCGTATATATCTTCAAAGGAGGAATATGTCATTGAGGTGACTGATAAAGGAGGTCCTATGAAGAAAGGGAGGACCGAGATTCAAGAATCACATTAGAATGTAGGACCATGACTCAAGAGTCGAATTAGAAGTATGATGGGGTCCCGCAAAGCAAAAGAGGACCACAACTCAAGAGTCAAATTAGATGAATGATTAAAGGGGTCCTATGAAGATACAAAGAGGATTACAACTTGATAATCACATTAGATGAATGATGGGGAGAGTTTGTGGTGGCACAAATATTTAGAAGAGGAAAACTTCATTTAGGTGAATGATTATTCCTTATAAGAAGGTTGATTGGATGAAGTTTAGGAGATTGAGGAGAATCTGAATAATAGTTTGGATCAGAATAATTAGGAGAATTAGAAGAATCAGATAAATAGTTTGAATTAGAATCAAAAGAAATATTTGGATTAGAATCAAAATAATCATACCACCGACCATGAGATGAATATTGGGAAAGGCGTAGCCAAATGGGTACTCTAGTGCAAAGAACCAAATGTGGTTTAGTCATTATGGGAATCTATTGATGTGAACACCGAAAATTTGATTCTTTATTGTCGTATATATAAGGAACCTTACAATAATAAATCATGGTCAACATTCATGAAGTCCAAATACCTAGACCTAGGAATTTCTTCAAATAAAACAAAGTTCCATGTTGATTCAGGTAAAGATAACAATAGCCAACTAGACATTTCATGAATAGATAGGGAATGATTGTGTGATTTTCCAAAGGGGTTCTAATGAAAACATAAATTTTGATATCTGTAATTTTAGAAATCCACCAAGTTTTGGATAACAAGTTACGAATGCCAAGGATAAAAAAGGATCAAAAGGATTGTCCTAAAGGGATATGGAAAAATGTCAAATAATCATAATACATAATCACACAAGGTTTATTTTTAAACCAATCAATCAATGAACTACTTCCTAAGTGTTTCCAAGTAATAGTTTGACATTTTAAAATGATCAAAAAATGTCACCACTTATTTCAAGTTCAAAAATGAACAAGGTGTAAGTAATAACAAGAGTTTGATATGATTTCGATAAAAGTATACTTAAAGCAAGTTCAAGTCAAGCAAGACCTAAATCTCAAAAATGGGGGTTACGAATATGAACAATGCAACAATACCACTAAGATACGTTAACCAAAATTTACGAAAAAGTAAGGTATTAGTATCAAAATAATATTAGTATGATGCACACAAGGTAATGACAACACCTTTCAAAATCAAGGTAACGTTTGAAAATAATCCAAGGCTAAAGCATACCAAGGAATTGTTAAGATGTGCATAGTGTAATGTTACAATCTAGATACTTAGGTCAAGTTTGTAAGAAACAATATGTAAGTATCAAAATTGTTGTGATATGATACAAGAAACGTAACACTTCAAAGGAGAATCGAGTGAATAATAAATCCTAACTACAATGATGATCTTGAATTGGGTATCAAGATCAAATGGCTATCAAGATATGAAAATGTACCAATACACTTTCAACATTTGTCATCTAGTATCAAGAAAGGTTGAATGTAAATAGATGCAAAAGTTTTGGACACAATCGATTGATAACACATGTATGGTAGCTCTTATTTTGATCAACAAAATGTCAAAAGAAAGAAAAGGAAGTAGATCAAGTGAGGTTGAAAAGTGTTTGTCCTCACTTCGGAAATGTTTTGCCATGCCTTATGGCGAGTGAAAAACTAAGAAAAAGTAATTCTTCAAAAATTTTGTGTTGAATGACGCTTAGTTTTAACCAGTAATGACTCTCCCTTTGTTTAAAAATAAAGTTTCAACTCCAATAAATTTCTCACTTTACAAAGGCTCTTTAGAACAATAATTGGATTAATACGATCAAGTTGGCTCCAAGACAAAATGGCTTTCCTAGGTAGTTCCTCAACTAGGTGTCACAAGATACCCTCACAAGCTTGATTTACTAAGAAAGTTGCAATAACTAATCTTGGAGTATCTTGGCTTTACTTTACCCCTTTCAAATACAATGAGAAATGAATGTGTTAAGTTGTAATCTCACTGGGGTCACAATACGGATAAAATTGATGCTAAATATCATGTGTAAACTAGTCAAGTAGGTGTGCAGATCACTTCCCATTTCATCCACAAGGTTCCCTCTTATGTGGACTACTTTGGGGTTCCTAGGACCACCCCCATTGTTATATCTTAAGGCTTATTGCAAATGGGTTATGTCCTAGTTTTAATCAGACAGGGAGTACCCTAATCTAAACCTGCATATATAGTGTGATGAATGTGGTGTGTTTTTTATCTTTTGAGGTTTATGTGGTTTTTTTCACACACCTTTTGGTAACCTACAATACACGCGTAGTTATAAATTTTATTTCTATTCTCCTATTTTATGTCCTACACGAAGATTTTAGTAGTTTTCCACAAATAAAAAAGGATAAGACATTGTTTCTGATTCTCAAGATCATCCTAAGACACAAGAGAAGAGCATGCATAACATAGCATCTAGATATTTAACTAAGAGTGGAAAAACACTTAACTTAAACACATAATTTTCTCATTTTAGCCAACTTGACATTTCATTCCCTTAGTAAATAAGTGTAATGAGATGTTTTAAAAGCATAGAAAAGATGTATAAATCATTTTTATTCCTAGGATCACCTACAAGATGTGATGGAAGATCATACGTGATTCTGATCTCATAAACAAGCATGCACCATTCATCAACCTTAAAAAAGCCAACTTAGCAAAAAGCATAAAGATATACCCTACAAAACAAAATATAATCATAAATAAAACCTATAAGCAGTTAGCACATAAGGAACATAAGCTTTTACAAATTTTAAAATAACATTCAAATCAGATTGTGACACTTGTGTGCCCTTCAGAGTGTATACACACATTCATCAACATATGCACATGGATAACAACATGTGCACACCCCGCTAAAATGACAATGAGCTAATCATGTGCATGGGTAGAGAGTTGTATGCACAACATTGTTAACATGTTTATGTGCCTATCAGAAAGATGGTAAAACATATGCTTAGAAAATGGGTGCGCATCTAGAGAGGTTCCTATGAGTGAGTTTAAGCATATACGTGGACAAGAATATTACAGGGAAACACAGAGATCTTAATTTCATATGCGGTTATAATGATGTATGTGTGGCCTTTTCAATACATGTGTAGATATGACCAAGGACCGACACATGGTACAAATATCTACAAAACATAAGCATGGAATAGAGTGCATGTGTGACTCTTTTTAACACCTACATGTGTACCTATTAATGATGTCCAAATACGGATCTATGACATATGTAACCTCAAGAAGGTCAAACTTTCCTAATTTAACTGAAATCTAATGACAACCCATCAGAATAAACCCCACAAGAGACACTCAATGCATATAAATTTATTGAAATAACCTAAGGATTTAAACTTATTTCACATGTGCATGATTTGGGTTGGAAAAACTTGATAAAAACTAGTAAAACTCATTAAAACGAAAGAGACTATGAATCTTTCCCACCGAGTGTGCCAAATATATCCATGTATTTATTATATAAGCTAACAAAATTGAAACCAACATCTAATAGTTCCAAAACATGGCTAAGTTAAACATAGATCATCATGCTAAGATCTTAAAGAGTATAAATATCAACATGTTTAGAACTTTGAAGGAAATTAAAACTAACATATTAAGCACTATTCTCTACTCTTTGAAAGCTAACTAGAAATGAGCCTATGCAAATCTTTAGAAATCAAAATGTGATTTTTTATTTGATCCTAAGGGTTTAAGAAGGAGTATCATCAAGACATGGCTACAAGGCCATTTTTATTCTCTCCATATGACTCAAAATCTTGGATGGATGAAATACAAGATGAAGATACCTAGCTCAACACTAATGGAGGATTCTCAAAGATGAAAATGCCTATAACTTATACTATATGAATGCAAAGGTGTAAGAAGAAAGGTAGGATAATGGTTCTTTATATAACCCTTTTTCGAAGAAAATTTGTATCCTATTATATGTGGGATAATAACAAAGCTAGGTTAGTTAGGGATAAGCATACTTTAAGTTTTTTGCAGGAGAGATTAATATATCATCACTGGTTCATGGGAGTTGAGGGGGTTCATTAAGTAATCAAAAGTGATTAACTAATAGGTAGGTGTAAGATTATTAAATCTTTTGAGAGGAAAGTTAGCATGATCTAGGTTATGAGAGGAGTTTAATCTAATAAATGACAATTTATTGATTTAATAGAAGGGGAAGTTAATTAATTAAGAATAATTAATTAATCTAGATAGAAGGAACACTAATTAAAGGAAGGTCTTTAATCAGCATCTTGAGCAATAGAAGGGTTAATTAATTAGTGTAATGTAATTAATCAATGTTGATAGAAGAGAAAAGGTGCCTTATTGACAATATGTCATTTATTTGTGGGAAACATGATAATTAGCACAATTTAATTATTTAAATTGCTCGATCTAAATTATATGTTTCTATAAATGTGCATGCCATTACGTCAGATCTTCATGCCCTATTTTATGCTATCATAACTTTGTCTCGATAATTCATTCACGCACATTTCTAGTTGCTAAGTAATCTTAGTTTTTGTTTGTTTTTCACTCCTAGTGCAGGCTTGAACCATATTGGAAAATGTGCTAATTTTCCTTGATTTTGGTAATTTTTTATGCCTAGAAGGTATTGTGCTTGGTTTTTTGTGTTATCTCATGTGTGCATGTCTACAAGCTTAGTGGATAGTTCTTGAGTTTTTTTAATTGTAGCCTTTTATTTTACTAGAGAATTATGTGTGTTGGAACCTCATTCAATCATAACTAAACTCTCACCCAAAGTGCAAAAACTCCCAATTCCCTACTTTTTTTTCTTATCAATATGTTAGCATGCATAAGTTTCATGATAATTAATCAAGCACTCATTCATACATACCTAATTAGTTCATTCACGTCATTTTGGAAACACATATAATAAGGAAACATATCAAATGAAACAAATCAATATCAATTGTGCCATAACATCACCATACTCATACATATCAACCATAAAGATCCTTCCACAATTATCCATCATAAATATAATTCATTACATCATAAAGAAGTTGAATACATGATTAGTTGTTACACATGTTTGTAGATCCATATGTAAAAATTTGTCATTCATCACCCACGGTCACTTCTACAAAGATGTTCATTGCATATAAATAGGGATGGGGAATTTCCTTCATCATCCATTGACTCTCCTAATAATAGGCATGTCTCAAAATAGATAATATGAATTACATCAAAAATAGCCATAAATCGAGCATTTTTTCCCTTCAATCCTAATAATATATTAACCTAAATATAACTCCTAATTTTAATCCTATTATTAGATCACCCAGACCATGATCTTATTTTAATCCATACATGTGATTTTTTGAGATTTATCTCCCTTTGCATGAGTCCCAAGATGTCCTGATGTTTTCTAATTATATCTCTTGCATAGACACCACTCATCCTATGTTCTTTTATTTTTAGTCATGGACTAACGAAATTTACTAAGTCTCGTCTTTCACTTCTTAGGTGTGAACCTTTGTGTTGTTTCATCTTTTTCATGTTCCCATTCATCATCCCTCCATTGCATGTGGCTCATACTTGGCCAATTCCTCCATTGAAAATGACCCCAAACTAATTTCATTCTTGTCCTCGAAATGGTGAGCCTAGCTTGTTCCTCCAAAGAATGTATAAATTAAATAATCCTCAAACAATAAAAATAGAATCAATCTATATGAGCCAAAAAAAAATTCATCCCACCTATATAGAATTTTCATCATGTTGTAGGCTAATGGAAACACTTTGGGAAATCTGAATTTAATTCTCCTTCAAACTTATCCAATTTTGCAATTTCCTCTACATATTTCCCTAGCACTTTTTCTCGCTATGCATGATATCCGGTCGATGCTAAATCTTCTACCTTTCCCCGCACCTCCTTAATCACCATAATCAACTCAAAGCAAACACCCCTTCTAGCATGTTACAGTCTTATTTTCCCACTCAAACCTTATATGCATTGGAACATCACAAGTAAAATTCGAGTGCTCTCCCAAAGTGCGCAAAGTTACCAAGTCCCTCTTTTTACCATCTTACTAGGATGATAACATGCATATCCATAATAATCATACTCAAAGTGCATATTCCATTATAATAATCATATCCATGAGATCAATTTGGAAACATATAAAATAAGTAAACATATAGATAACATAAGGATTAACATCGATTCATTATACAATATCCATAAGTAGAGGCATCAACAATCAATATCCATTATATTAATTCATCAAAAACACATAAGATGAATACACCATAAGTACCATCACAAAGCCATGTGCGCAAAATCATACTAGCAACATAACTCTATTACAATCCCACAATATCATGATAATCATGTCTAATACATGTAAATCAATACATATATAGGGGTGGGGACTTTTCCTTCACTATCCATACACCCTCAAAATAGGATGCATGCTAAAAATATCCATGCACAAGTACAAAGATAGATAAAATATGAAATATTCACCTAAAAACTATATGTACGATTCTTCCTATGAAGGTTTGAACTAAGGAATCTAAAAGAAATGCAAAGAATGGTCATTGACCTTGATGATGATCTCATCTTATCTGGAAATATAAATAATCCCTTAAATGGGAAAACCCAACATCCTCGGAGATGAGAGAACTAGTCCATTTTTTTAAAATACGAGAAAATGAAATTTTGTCACTAAAGAGGGAAATTTTTGAACGATTATCTCCTTGAAGAAAAAACAGAAATCAAATTGTAGGATCACCTTGAAGGCTTTCCTTGGAGGCCCCACCTATCAGTGTGAGTTGTAGGATTCAAGAAAATGAAGAAGAGCTTGAACAAGAAAGTGAAGGTGGTGATTTCCTAGAAGTTGATGAACTTGAGAATGATACACAAATCATATTCTATGAGTATTCTAGAGGTGATGAAGATGACGAAGAATATGCACCAAATTTCTCATGCACAGTATTAACTCATTCTCAATTTGAAAAGGTATCCTCTTCTTCCACTTCTGTAAAGAAAAATAAGAATGAAGATCCTCTGATGGAAACTCCACAAAAAAAAATAATCAGTGGAGGGTATATTATTCTACCTTACATGGAGTCCACATTGGAGATACCAGGTCTTGTAGTAAACATGAGGTCACCCACTATTCCAAGTAAGTCTTCCAATGTTTCTTCTAGTTCTAAATATAAATCTACTCTTGTAAAATCTAGTGCTTCAAAATTTCCTAGTGTTCCTTTCAAAATACCCTCTATCCCAAAACATCTACCCCTACTTCCAAACCTATCCCAGCTCCAAAAGTAGTCCCTTCATCCCCCTTGTCCGCATCTTCTCCTTTTGACTTCGTAGAATATGCGAACATAACCAAAGTGTAGATTACTAAAACCAAACATTTGCGAAATCATCTCAAACCATTTGAAAGATTAATCTGATATATCAGGAGTGGTAGTTTAACACCTAATGTTTTAGCTCCTTTTTTTGGAGGAATATTACCAAACCCACCTACACCTCCATCATGTAACATGCTTGAATTGAGCACATCAAATATGAACAAGGTTGATCCTTTCTATGTCTCCCTTCTTGTTGAAGAAAATGTATTGAACAATTATATAATAGATTCTGGTGCCTCCAACAATGTGGTGTCGGTGAAGGTCACCAAGGCCCTCAAACTCAATATGACCCTTCCTGGTGTCTATTGTTACTCCTTAGAGTCAAAATAGGTCCTTCTTGTAGGGAAGGTCAAAGATGTATAGGCGGATCTTGCCAAATTTCAAGACAAGAAGGTTTTAGTGATGATTTTGGTAGAAAACATTTCGGATTCATTTACATTTTTGCTAAGTAGGTTTTTTGTCAATAGTTGGGGGGTAAGATCTAGATGAACTAGCCTTCTAAAACTATCTGAATAAGGGAGACATGAAGAAATTACTTCTAGAAAAGAAGATGAGGTACACAGTGTAAAAATAAGAAAATCTAGGAGCCAACATTTTTAACCAAAACAATAGGAGGATGAATATTTTCATAACAACTAAAGAGGAGGAAGATCTTCCCATCTTGATAGGTCCGAGTATCTCTTCCCATAGGAGTATGGATATTGAAGAAGCATTGAGGAAATTTGAGTTCCAAGAGGATAGACTTGAGTTGTTGGATGATGTGAGCCAAGAAGAAGAAGAAATGGTGCTCAGTGAATTTAAAAAGGATAATTCATCTTGTACACTTATTAAGGATGAGGAGATATTATCATTCCCATTTTGGGATGAAGAATCCATTGACTATGCCATCTGTGGAGAGATAGATCCAGCTTGTGATAAGGCCTGAAAATGTTTTAAAGAACAATCTGTGTAAGATCTCTTAAGAGTTACTAAAGAGACAGTAAGACCCCTGAGCTCAAGATAGAACTCCTAATGCAAGTCATGAATCTACAAGACAAGCATGTATCTAATTTTGAATCCTCACCAAAGTGTGAATATTGAAAGTTTTGAAATAAAGAAAGATGATAAATACAATGTCTCTCATGAGCCAATAGTTGATGGATACAACCATGAAATGGATGTATTTTATTTCCCATTTGAAGAGGAAGAATCTTCCCATGATGAATAAATTGAAGCAAGGAATTTTGGGGCCCTTGAAGTGAGGCTCCCTTAATAGAGGATTGATGGAATCCAACAAGTCCCAAGATGATGAAGTAACCCTTCCCAATGTTTACTATCGAATGAATGAAAATGTGAACTATTGGAAATTTCAAAAGAGGACTATGTGCAATAAATATTGTATGTGGTAGAAAACATGGAAGATCTTAAGCTAAGTCTTGACCTCTTAGCTCATGCCATGGCTATACAAAATAGGTATGTGGTTGCTTTTGATCCTCCATTTGGTGTTCAAACACATCATAGTAAAATCGAGAAAAACCATGAATCCAAGGTTTATTATAGAAAAGAGGTCCATGAGCATAGACCTTAGAAAGAAAAGAACTTTGAATATTCAAGTAATTTGAATGAAAATCAGCCCTAGGGTAGCAAAATGAAGAATCAACGATGTGGGTAAGCATGGAAAGAAAATGGCATGATGAAATTGATTTTAAAGAGGATGATGGAATTTCTAAGTGAATGTCTAAGCATCAAGAATCTCATGTAGGATCACTCTTACCAAGTAAACATACAATCATGAATGAACCTAACTTTCATAAACAATTAAGGAGAGGAGGCTACTTTCTCAAACCGATCAATGGATTCATGGAACAACATCATTCATTTTTTCCCACTCAAGGGTAAACTCTAAGAAAAGAAGAGGGATATAATAAAAGAGGATTATCCACCGCATTGTATTATAGGTGATTTAGGTTTTTCTCCCCTTTCCCTTTTTTTGTGTGTGTTTTCCCTTTTTGTGTGGTGTGTTTCTTTTCAGTTTGTGTTTGTGTGTGTTATCCTTTTCTATCTATCTCTTGTAATTTTTGCATGCTCTACAAGGCCCAATGGATAAGGAACTGGTAATAATTATGGGTTGTATGGATATTCTAGAGTTCTTATGTGATGTCCTTTATTTTCTTGATCCATGATATGTCCCCAAGCTAGAGCTAGTTGTTGTCATGCAAATGTGTAACAAGGAAATTCATAATTTTTGAGCATGACAACCACACCCTACCAAAAAAATTTACTCAAAAATCACCCTAAGACCTCCTTCATATCACCCTAATCCCCAAGTAATTTTTATCATAGGTTATTTATGTGTACCCAATCTTTTCAAGTGTGTTCGAGAAAGATCCATCAAAACAAGCCTTTTGGCAAGTGTGGAAATATCACTTTTGATCTTATCGAATTGGTGCACACCTCGAAGTAGAAAGAAACACATAAATTCATCACTGAGGAATATAGGAGAGATAAATAAATTTTTAAATCAGCTTTGGAAGTATTTAGGAAAAATCACAAGTTTTGGAGCGGAGTTCAAAAAAGTGAGTCTTGGAGGCCTAGGAAATGCACGGTTGCAAAATCAGCCCTTGAGATTCAAGAGGTGATTTTGGGAGTTCCATAAGGATTTAGGATTCAAAATAAGTATCATTGGAAATATATTTCATATCCCTATGTGGTGGTGATATCATATTCTACACAACACCTAGGCTATATCTGTCCACATACATGTTTTTGCATGCACAACCTTGAATTATTAGAAAAAATCCTCAATTTCATGGGGTAAATGGTCGAATGAAGATTTTAAAACCACACCATTGGATTTATAAGGACATTATCATTCAATATAATATAAAATTTCATCAAAAACTCTAACGGAAGCTCAAGATATGATCCCGACAAGCAACTCCCCAAGGTAAATCTCCAATAGTTAGCCAATTTTTGAGTGGAAAAATCAACCAATCAGGATGTGGCATATTTTTTTCTCCAATTGCACCAAATTATTGGTGTATTAGGTAAAAAAAAAATTCACCCATTCCCAATTTGAGTCCGTGCACCCTCCACATGACCACAGTTCAACTCTTTTCACAAGGTTAATCCCCCCAAGCTCAATTTCCCATACCTTGCTCCATGAAATCACACTTCACCACTTGTCAATCCAAGGTGGGGGTGAATTTTTGTGTCCCATATGCACAAAATATTTGGTACAGTTGGGAGAAAAAAATCCCCAACCCCCAGGAGAAGACAATAAAGAAAAGTACCTAATATTTGGCAGAAGATTCTGGGAGCTCTGTAAGGAGTTAGGAGGAAAATAAATACTCATTTTTAATATAATATAATCCTCTATAAGTTGGAATCATCATATGTTTCATAAAAACTTTATGTTTTTTGTGGGATCTCATTATTCAGCAGGACAACTAGCGGTCTTAATCAAAATGAGGAAATTTCAAGAATTTTTAGGATGAATAAAGGTATGAAACTATTACCATTGTGTTTAAAATAAATTCTAACTAAAAATTCATATAAGGAAGCACCAAAACACTCCTCCTGGGAACTCATGATACGGCCTTGACAAGTTGCTCCACAAGGTAAAGGAGTTAGTCATTTTTTGGTGAAATTTTGGACCAATGGGAGAGTGGTGCACGTTTTTGAACCAAAGGATTGGTGCAACATGTGAAAGAAAATGTTCCACCCTTCCATTTAATCCCTTGAACCTCAATGTGACCTCCTCTAAGCCCCTTTTTGCAATCTAAGCCCCTGTGCACATTTTCCTAGCCCTCGCTCTGTCCAACCAGAATCCACCAAGTGGTCTAATTGGGATGGGGCACACATTTTTACAAAAAATTCAACAATCCTTTGGTGCACTTAGTTCACAAAAATGCGCTCCTTCCCATTATGCAAGTTTTTCATATTATCGTGTTGTCATTGTTGCTTCTCTTTTTCCCTTCACGCATGCATAGGAAATTTTCAACTACCGCGATCCTTCCTCTTATTCATTGTTGATACATCCAAACCTTCCATAGCATCCTCACCATCATTTATCCATCATTCCTCACTGATACAACAAGATAATATAATATTTCAAGCCAAAACCATGCTCGTGTGTTGCCATAAACCCTCATTGGCAAAATCAAAGAAGTGTTCATATCTCATGATTCAGAGCACGGATCAAGATGAAATTTTTGCGAGAATTTAGAATTTTCGAGAGACCGTTAAACATAAATTAACAGAATTTGAAATGAAGTATTGGATTATTTAATTCAATAAAAATCCATTTTTCCCTAACCCCCATTCGTCGCATCAATTTGGTAGTTGGATGAAGATGAAATTGTGAACACATACTCCAAACGAAAAACCTATCCCAATGGAGTTGATTTCATTATAATGGAGGGGAAATTAAAACCTATAACAAAAATTTATAACTCCATTAATGACTTCACTAGTAGCTTTGTACCTAAAACATACACCATAAAAAATTTCATTTTTATTTATGATCTTTTGAGTGAGAGAAACAAAGTGAAATTTAGAGTACGTGATCATGACCAAGAGCCAAATCCAAAAAAGTTGTTCCGTCGCAAATTGAGACTACTTTTTCCACCTAAAAAAATAGCATATTTTACACTTCCTATCATGCTAAAAATATTAAATCCCCAAGATGTGATTGTGATCATTTGGGGACAGTCATGAAAGATTGCAAATGAGAAGCGGGACAAAAATACAATTTTCCCAAAATAGCGAGGTCCCCAAAATCAACCCTCGCTAAAAAACAACAATACCTCAACAATGGAAGAGGATGAAATGTGCCAGAAGGTTCAGAAGGTGAAATTGGGGAAAAATATGGTGATATGTCCCAAAATGGTAGGTCATGATCTCATATTCTAAAAATAGAAAGTTTTAGTGTTGAGGGCAAAAAGTTGCAGATGGCCTCATTCTCACTCATCTTTCTACTTTTTGACTCTACACAAGGTTGTAAGATGGTTTCATGGGTCAAACAGAGGAACAAGAACTTCACATAGGTTCTAAAAGCATCATCCTAAGTGCAATGGTATACAGAGGCAAAATAAAGCATCACAAGGTGCAGCAAGTGATCTCATCTTTGTCAATTAGTGAGATGGGTGATTCAAAGTGAGTTAGTCAAAGCGAGTTCAATGAGTCAATTGTTAAACCCAGTCATTTTCAATGGTGTTGTCATTGATTTCAAGTGGTATTGATGGAAAAAAGGGTTGATTGGTGAAGTGAAGAAGTCAGGGACATGAAGGTTGATTGGTAGTTCCCTTTCAAGATAGTTTCTGGTGCCTAATGAGATGTGACAGGTTGGTATAGGTCAGATAAAGGTCATGTAAGCATGAGAGAATCCTAGGAATACTTTCTATAGTATGTGTGAGCTAAAAAGTCTCAGTTTAGCTCCTGGAGTCAAAATTCAATAATGCACAAAAAGTGGCTCTGAGAACTGACAATGTTCGCTAAGGTAAATGAGATTTGTTAGAGATTCATAGGAAAACCTATGGCTAACCAACACCTATAATTAGGATAGAGGTGTTTTTAATGGGGATTTTGATTTATTCAAGTCTTTCTAAGACTGCCTTCTTCAAAAATGCATTTCGAGATGCCTTGATTCTTATGTCTTAGTAAAAAATATTATGGTACCCTTGGATAAATCATAGAAGAATTTTTTTAGTATACTCAAATCTTGAGGTAATGTAAATAATTTGAGGTCAATTGGATGTATTTTGAAAAAGTTATGAACATTCTTCAGACAAGCTTATTCTCCTTCTTGGCATGTGTCTGAGTCTTTACGGTCGAGATGAGTTATTTTGTTCTTATAATAAATGTTTTGAGTGCTAATAGTGATTTGTAACCTCTAATAATCCCTTCAAGCTTAGACCCTAACTATCATAGGATGTCAAGGTGAGCTTCTCAGGTAATCTCTTCAGTGGTCTTAGATTGACAAGTTTTCCTCCTCAAGTTTGATCTTGTATAAGAACTCAAAAGTGGTGAATTGTCATAGAAATATCTCAAACATCATTTACATTTATTTACAAGGTTGTTTTTAGTTGGATTGGTTTCTAGGTGAATATCAAAGTGTAAACTCTTCTTACTATGTTGTCATGGACTCTTGGAGTCTTGACTTGCTCATACTCGGGCTTAAAATTGAATTGTTTCCCATTCAAGGTGTAAAATTAAGTTGAAGTCAATAATGCTCCCATAATTTCAAGATGCTCTTGCTCCAATCTATATACTTAAAGTATTTATTACTTTTGGAGAAGAATTATATGGTAAGGTTTCTTGCTCAAACAAGTGATTATACAGTCACTTCCTTAAATTTGCACTATAATGGTGACTCATAAGAGAGAAAAATTAGAGGATTTCATGAATATAAAAGTTTGCAGGAATTTTGTGAATCATCTAAAATTTCACATCGGTGAGTGTTTAAAGTTTCAGTGATAAATTTATGAAATATGTGTTTATATTGGCTCTAAGGCAATAATAGTATGAGGTAACCCTGGAACTAGGGTTTATGAGGATTTTTGATCGAATCTCTCAACGAACAAACCAAAATTCATGATTTTGGAAGAAATATTTATGGAGCTATTACTCCATTGCAAAAAGAATTTTTTAATTCATTGAGTATCAAATGATAATTTCATGACATTGTTCGAGCATCTCTATGGAAACAATGTGCATAATTATCTATTAATGTTTTAATGATTTCCTTTCATGTTTGAACCTCAAGTCCACCCTATAAAGCTCTTAGAAAATGAAGAAGAAGTGCTCATGAAATTAGGGTGAGATCTCATATTAAGTTGAAGAATTGAAATTCAATGAAAATTACACTCAAATAAGTCCTTTATGTTTGTACATAGATAGAATTTGAGTGTTTGACTTTGAATTCTCCTTACAAAGCTTCAAGATAATCATGAACAACCTGTACATACTTGTTTTAAAATCACATTTGGAGAAGGTGAAATTATATGATAATAATGTTGGAGTGAACTGTCTTCCTTATGACGTGATTATGTGAGAAGAAAAATGAAAACTCTTGTCAATAGAAGTTTGATACAAGTCAATGATCTATAGACCACATCTTTTGATAGATACCATTCCTAGTTGATTTGGAATCAAGACAATAGCAATATGGGGAAGAAAATTACAAGTGTATCTCAGGAAGGTTATCTATGTAACTAATGTACTTAGATAATCTTATAGAAATCTTATAAGTGTAAGTGTGTGTGTGTGTGTGCATACCAAAAGACACAAGTGGCTTTATTATCATATAAGGAAGTTATAGAAATGAAATAGTCTTCTTATCTATCTCAAATCAAGGAGGTGAACATTCAAGTTGATATCAATTACAAAAGATAATCTAGAAAGAAAAGAGTTATGTCAGTTTTTCCATGTTGTCATACAGTTTAAGAGATATTTGGAGAGTTGTATATGGCGGTTGAAATGTCATTACACTGTGGAGTTATGTAAACAAATATCTTAACTCTTCTTACACGTGCATTATGAAAATAAAACAATATTTTTAAAATATGGGAAGTTGAAAAGGAAAATGATGTAATATAAAGTATAGAAGAAGAGCTAAATCATAGTGAAAAATGTTTTTTATGTTTAAAATGAAAAATTTCTATGAGTTAATAAGGATTTAGATAGTGCAAAGAGGGTGATGAATCTTCACTAGAATTGTGTGATCAAATGAAAAGGAAACAAAGTGTGATGAATGAGAAGATGAAGTGATTCCTTTTGTGTTGCTTAAATAAGCTTGAGTAGTGTGTATTTGGAAAAGGATTATAAAGTTGGCCATGTGAAGAGAATTGAAGATATGAGTAGTGAATTGATATAAAAATATATAAGTTGAAGTAAGACTACGTCATGAACAATGGTAGATGAGTTATTATGGAGTGTTATGAAGGTATGATGTAAAGCACAAATACATAAATATAGAAATCTTAACAAAAGAGGTAGATTTTTACAAGAATGGTTGGGTGATGATGATAAGAAGACAAGTGAAATAAGCAGAGACAAAGAATGTTTTAAAAATAGAGATAGAGTAGGCATGTTGTTGTTGATGGATAATGACTATATTAGAAGTAGAAGCATGAGAAGTTAATTTCATAAAGTGGCTGAGAAAGTGTGACACAATAAAAAGAGTTGAATGAGACATAGTAAGAAATAGGTTCTTGAAGAGATTGAATATGTGAAACTATATTCGAGCATATATAGGCAATTGTGACTATGTATAAAGAGGAAAACAAAGAACTATGTGAATTAGGGATTGGTGAATGAATGGATCTAGTAAGTAGATCATAATATGTTGATGAAGCAACAAGTAACTAAAATGTTCAATTTGTACATTGTGTTTGTATTTTCCTACGTAGGTGCTTAGGTCATAGGAGTAGGATCTCTCTTGTAAGTTGCAGATTGTTAAACCAGCCTAGTGGGTGCTTGGAAACCTTCCAATGGGTGCTAGAAGGACTATGAAGTGGGTGCTTCTCAGGTTGAGTGGGTGCTCAACCAAACTAGAAATCATTGTATGTTAAGAATGGGTGTTCTTAATAAAAATCCTTGATTTTAAGTGGGTTTTCTCCGTATATGGGTTTCCAATTTAAATTTGGTGTCATGTGTACTTGTATTTTTGCATGCACTTTAATTTGTTCATGGTTGAGTTATACTTGTAGTTAACAAGTTTTAAAGGTGATAAAATTGATCCGTACTAATTCATCCCCCTCTCAAGTGCTTATGATATCCAACATCAAGGAGTTCATTAACCAATTTCAAAGAAGTTCATCATGGGAATTATAGGTGTTCATCTCGAGCTCGCATCAAGAAATCTCATAACTATATTTCGAACACTCATTATGTGGTCCACAAAGTGTCTGTGGCATCATGCAGAGGTTGTGATCATCACCGTAAAGATATTAATCGAAGGAGGAGGAATATTTTTACTAAATTTCACATTCATAATGAAGTTAATGCACTAGAACTAAAGAAACTAGTCAACTCGGAAAAGATAGAGGGTTTGTGTTACCTTGAATGCTTGATGCTTGATACAGTTCCATGTAGATTATAGATCCTCATTGAAACTAGGTAAACCTACAAATAAGAATCACTAAGAAATATATTTGATTAGATGGGATATGCGGGGGTTTCCTAGACAAAGCCAGCTCCAAGAAGCGTTAACTTCCTCAGTGGATGTCAACCCTTGTGTTTAAATAAAATATGGTAAAAGCAATAATGATAAATTAGATATTATGTAGAATTTGAGGCACACGAAAATGGAAATGCAGAAATGTAAGGCACATACAAATATGATATAAATGGACGTAAATTAAATGGTACATGACTAATTCAATGATGACCCTGCACCATGTAGAGGCATGTTGACAATGACTCGGATGTGTAGATCTGATCAACAATGTAAATATGTAGATCTATGGGGATTTGGATGCCAACTGGTAACTACATGAGGCTGTAAATGCTAGATTCAACCTGTAGAAGGGATTTGGGGGAAAAGAAACCAAAAGTTGATAGAAAACAGAGATGGAAAAGGGGAGATTGAGGATTGGGACCCTGGTCGACAGCAACTAGGGTAAGATGGAGGTGACTCGAGTGAAGATAGGATGGTAATGTTTCAATGTGAGAGCAGCTACATGGTGAATACGAGGTATGCAAAATGTGAAGAAGAATATATGTAGAGGCTAGGAAAGGCTATAAAGATGGAAAATATGATAACAAAGGGCCAAGTTGATTGTGAATCAAGTTGGGAAAGGATAACTATAGCAGAATAGGGAAAGGTCGAAGGTAGATTGACTGAAAAGGTAACCTGCAAATAGAAACACTGATAGAACAACCTAATAATGGAGTCCTAAGTGTTGTTAGACCTGCAATGTTAGATTTAACAAGATAATATAAGAAATAAGACAAGATAGTAGAAAAATTGATGCAAACCACTTTGTTACGCAAATGATCAGGAAAAAATTCAAGGGTTATAAGAAGGATTGTTGAGATACTCTAGTTTGAATAAGGATTCACAGAGTAGAAGAAGATTAGAAATAACTTGCGCCTCCGTGTTGTGTGTTCTTCTTGGGCATGGTTTGGCAAGGGGATGAACTTGGCTTTATAGGGTTGATGGTGACCAAAGTTGGGTTACCATCGATTATGGGTATATTTTCCCAAAGGAGGGTATTTTTATTTGGAATGGGCTTTGGTATATTTAAGAGTTGGAAAAGTTGCTTTAAAGCATGTGGGTGGGATTAGGTTGCTTGGGGATGAATTTAAGTTAGTTAGGGCATAAAAATAGATAGGGTAAAAGATAGAAAAGAAAGGTGATGTGTGTGTAGGATAAAAGCATCCTAATTAGAAGGTTGGTTAGGGAAATGGATGAAGATTGATTAATTAATATGAATTAATTAATTAATGGGCATAAATATTAATGAGGATGGGATGATTGGGCATGTAATATATTAAAATTATTAATTAATTAATGTCACTTAATTAATTAATGAGGATTGGAAGGAATTTAATTATATGATGGGATGGATAAATATGCTCACACGAGTGATGAGGATATTGATACCAAAATTAGGTGTCTATATTTTGTCCCTTTTTGTTGAGTGGTTTGGGCTAGCAAGCCATCAAATAAAAATGATGAGATTTGGATAAGGATAAAAAGAATTTATGATGTGATCCCCCTCAAATGGGGGATCAATGATGGAAAGGGAAATCAATGACGCATATGAAAAAGGTAAATGATGAAGAGCGGGTGGGTGATGAAAATATGGGTGAAAGCATAACCAAGGTAAGATGCCCCAAGAAAAAAGGATCACAATAATAATGAAAACTATGGCGGTGATTCCAATATCACATTGGTAGAGAACAATTACAGTCTCAATAGAGATGTGATAAAATGTTATATGTACCAATGAGTTGGTGAAGAAAACTGCAGTATGTAAGCAAATTATGTTGACCAATGGGTCATAGTAAATTCATCAAAATATGCGCAACTATATGCAAAAAGGTATGTAAAATCCTTCATGCATGAGGAATCAAGCGAAATGGTATGCATTTATAAGGGACAAGGATGAATGATATGGTGCCCAGTGGGACACAAACAATGGCGGAAATTGAAAAATGAAAAAGTGAGTGATAAAGAAGGTATGCTCCAGAGGAGAAGTATATGGCTACGAAGATAAAAAGAAAGAAATAAAAAATGCCCCAAGTGGGAAAGGTATGGCCAAAAATGTGTACTTTGGTGGAGATGGCAGCCAAACAGCCATAAGTATGGCCACAAAGGTGGATTTTGATGAAAATAAGATGGTTCCCCTAAAAGAGGCACAAATATGTCCACAAAGGTGGAATTTGATATGAAAAATAATGGTGCCCCATGGGAGGCATGAATATGGCCACAAAGGTGGAATTTGAAATTTGATTGAATAAGATTGGATGTTAAAGTGAATATGGCCACAAATGTGGACTTTGATGAAAAATAATGGTGCCCTGAGAGAGGTATAAATATGTCCACATAGGTGGACTTTGGTGAGGATATAAAAAAGTGATGGTGTCCCTAAAAGGCAATAATATGGCCACAAAGGTGGACTTGATATGAAAAGTATGAAGATATGATGCCCCAAAGGAGGTACAAGTATGGCCACAAAGGTGGACTTGAAAGTATATTGGTTAGGATAAGATGTTAAAGTGAATATGGCCACAGATGTCAACTTAAAGGGTAGATTGAAATAAAATTCTCAGCGGGAAAAAGTTACATGGGGCTGCAAAGGAAAAGGAAGAAATGAAAGATTGAGTAAAATTTCCAAGGGGAAATGTATATGGCCTCAAGGAGTACTTGAATGTCAGAGAGATTGAATAACATCGGATGAGGTGCAGGATAGGATATGAATTTAATAAAGGTGACCTATGGGTATGGATGGCACTACATTATATCAATAAATGTATGAGAAAAAGATTCCTCCAACTGCATTGGAGGTAAACAAGAAGGGGATCTAGGTAACGTAAGGAACATGCGACAAAGGATAATATTAGCGAGTAACCATCGATAATTAATTACATTAAATATTAAGAGGAAAAAAGGATGAAATGATCCCATAAACCTAATGTTTTCATGAAAAAGTGGTTTGAGATGTGTTTTTATAAGGGAAGAGGGTTCTCCAAAAGTGGTGATCCCTAAAACTATGCCCCAGCTCTAGGAAGGGGAAATACAAAACTGATCAACGTCTGAAGTGTGCTAGAAGAAAGTTGATCAATACAAGAATTTTTCTAAAGATGCTAATAAAATGTAAGTTTGATCAATGTGGGAAGCATTCGAATTCCATAAGTAGGAGTAGGCATCCTTCGATGGTATGGTATATATATGGAAATGAGTAATATATGATTTCCTTCCTTTAAGGGATCAGTCAGTTTCTCTTGATTTTTTATTTTGAATTTGATTTGCATTCTTTTAAAAAAATTGTTTTTACATGAACAATTATCCTTCAAGGTATTGGTCTGTTTTTGATAACTTTGGTTTCAATTTAAGCATCTATGATTTTTTATTTTATATGGGGATATTTCAAACTAGCTAAGTAGACCACTTAATAGGGGTTAATGAATGTACAAGAGACACCCCGGGAACCTTTGCATGATTCCAATAGGTGAATAAGAGGGTGACGAATGTGATGATTGTGGCATTCTCACCAAAGGAAGAACCTATCTAAAAGGAATATGCTATGGTTATATCCATGGTGCCCACATTTAAGGTCACATCTAGGTAGTGATGAAAGACCACATAGTTCCAAATCATCACAATGAGAAATGGAAGAGGCTAAGATGGAGGAATGATCAAGGATATGACTAAGAGCACTGGTAGACATGCTAATAGTAGAATGGTCGCAAGTGCAATGCGTTAAGGGGTTCCACTTCTGGTTTACCACCGAGGGAGAGAAAACTTTCCATGTTGGCTCCTAATTAATGTCACATTTGAGATAAGATAAGATCTTGATAGGATGGGATACAATGAGATAGATGAGAGAAGGTAAAAAACTATGCACTACCCTTTAAGGAAGTGAAAATATGCATCCCTAATGAGATGAGTAGATGGTCCCCCAAGGGAGGGAAAAATATGACCACAACGGTGGATTTCAGATAAGATGGAATGGTCCCCCAAAGAGAGGGACAAAAATGACCACAACAGTGGTTCTAGGATGAGAGTGAAATATTAGATAAGACATCATGAGATAGATAATATGGAACCTATGCATTACCTTTCAAAAGTGAAGAAGCAAGAAAATATGTGTCCCAGTGAGATGAAAAATGGCCACAAAGGTGGGCTTATGATGAGAATATGGTTCCCCAAGAGATGCACAAACATGGACACAAAGGTGGACTTTGATGAAAAATATGGAAATATGGTCCCTCAATGGAAGGAAAAACATGGCCACAATGGTGGACTTTGGATAAAAAGATGGAGATATGGTGCCTCAAAGGAGGCACAAGTATGGCCACAAAGGTGGAATTTGATGAATATGGTGCCCCCAAAAGAGGCAAAAACATGGCCATAAAGGTGGAATTTGATGAAAAGGATGGAAATATGGTCCCTCAATGGAAGGAAAAACATGGCCACAATAGCAGACTTTAGATGAAAATAAACGGTCCCTTAAGGGAGAGACGAATATGGCCACAAAAGTGAACTTAAAATGAGATGAATATTTAGACATGATTAGTTTAGATTAGATGGATTTGAATGAGGTAAATAAAACAATGTCAAAGAGTGATTTCCCCCAACATCTAGGGAGTTGTGTATATAGTTAATGCAGATGATATGCTCAAGGACAGGGGGAGGCTAATCCTCCAACAAAATATATTATATCACTTTGGAAAAGCTAGATGTGAATGATTTAATGGATATTGAAAGAGTTTAGATGAATTTGTCTTGAACTTGGATTGGATATATGGTCGAGGATCACAAGGGTGATTATAAAAATAACAATATTTAGTAGAAATGGTAAGGGATGATGTAGATGAAGGATGATATTTAGTAATTTTAGTGGATGGTGATGTAGGAATTGGATTTGGATTAGTTGTGGTGGATGGAGGAAAATGGTTCCCGTAAATGAGAAAATAATATTTCTCAATAAGGTTATGGACATTTGTCTACCTTACAATGCTCAATGTCATTACCCAGTACAATGATATGTAAAAATGTAATTAGGATCAAACCATGATGGTTTCTAATTATGTATATTAAATGATCCAATAGGAGGATGTGTGATGGCACATATTTGAGTTAAATGTCGACAGATATCTCGTGTATGACCCGATCAAAGTGTCAAAAGGAAGATAACTACTATGGGTTTTAACATGATTTTTTTATCTTGGATTTAGGTACGGATGTATATTGGATGGGTAAATTATGTGTGTAGACACCTATAATTTTCTTACACAACCTTTAATGCTAAGATTAGACTATTTATCATCTTTCTCGTCATTTCACTAATATTTAGCATTTTTTACACAACCTTTAATGCTAAGATTAGCATTTAATTAGCTAACATTAGCTAACATTCATTTTCATATTCATTAATTAATGACCTTTCATTAATTAATTAGCCTTCCTATCATTAAAGATGTCAATTAATGACCTTTTGTTGATTAATATCCACTTCTACTTTGGTTAATTAATAATTATTAATTAATTACAGTCGCAACTCGAAATCAATAAATTACCATTTATTGGATCAAATTCCTCTCTTACATCCTACAAATCATACTAATTTTCCTATAATTAGCTTCTATAATCTTACATCTACCTATTAATTAATCACCTCTGATTAATTAAAACATCCCCCAACTCCCATGACTTACTAATGATAAATTAAACTCTTCTAAATCAAGATTACCTTTTATAAAGCAACCTTATCCATTCCTAATCTTTTTTTACCTTTATCCCACATTCATCAATTTTCTAGCCTTTACTCTTCATACAAGATATATAAATAACCCTCATTCTTACCTTTCTTCTCACACCATGCTTTGAATAGTGCAAACTATAAGAATTTTTATCTTAAGCCATTCTCCATTGTTAGAAATAGATTCTCCATCTTGCATCCTTTCACTCAAAATTGAGTAATATAGAAAGATCCAAAATGTCCTTATAGCCATTCTTGGTGAGATTCCATTCTCAATCCTTGAGATCAAGAAACAATCCACTTTTCTTGCTTATGTTCTTCATAGGTTCATAGTTTAGGTTAGAAATCATAGAGAGTAGGAAATAACTTAGCATGTAGTTTCATTTATGCATTGAAGAAGCATTTCCTTTAAGCTCTTATCTTGATGGTTCATTGTTTAATTAGCATTTTATTTTTAAGCTATGTAGATATTAGTTTCAATTTATATCTTAGTTAATAAAACATGAGCACATTTGGCATGCCCGGTGAGAGCTACTTCATTGTCCTTTGCACTTAATTTCAAGTTTTTGTAGTTAAGTTACTAACCCTCTTTTTGCATATATTGACAACTTATTTTTCTTAACTTGTTTTGTTGAGTTTGAATGTGTTGAGTATTACTTTTAGGTATAAAGGAGGTGAAGTTCTATCAAAATTGGAATTGATGGGAAAATTTCAAGATTTCTCCATGTTTTCATTTTTAGATCTTGCTTTTTCAACATTCTACATGCTAGTTTTGTCAATTTCTTCAAAATATTAAATTCTTGAGCATGTAGGTTAGTGTTTGATAGTGTCGAGTCTTATATTTACATATTAATGTGGTGGGTTTCTATCAAAATTGAATCTTGGTGAAAAAATTCAAGATTTCATCATGTTTTCATTTTTAGAGCTTACTTTTCATCATTCTACATGCTAGTTTTGCCAATTTCTTGAAAATCTTAAATTCTTGAGCATGTATGTTAATGTTTGATAGCGTTAAGTCTTCTATTAATATATTAACGTGATGGGTTGTTGTCAAAATGGAATATTAGTTGGAAAAATTTGACCATTTTACAGATTAAAGGATGTTTTTTTGACATTTTTTGAGTGCATGTCAAGTGCATACCCATGAGCATAAGAGCATATGCATAACCCATCTTCCGAAGGCCATAAATTTTTCTCCCAAAATCAAAATAACTCAATGTTTTTGCGTTGGAAAGGTATTAAAGTTAACTATGCAATGAAAACATAAATTTGGGATTTATAATTATAGAAATTGCATGTTTTCCTTTTATTTTAAAATTGGTCATTTTCTAACATGTCTAATGTTTTGATGAATGTTGTATTTCCATGTTTTACTTGATTTAGACCAAAGTGTGTATATGTTCTTCTCTTGAAAATTTTTGTAATCTTGAGAATCAAAAACAACTTTGATCTCTATCTTTTTAACATTGGGATTAAATGTAGAAATTTGATTTATTCATTTTGCATAAGCAAATGAACCTTTTACAAAGTGTTTTTCAATGGTCCTTTGATTCGATGTTTTCCATTTCTATATAGTGGGGCTAAATTTTTGTATGCTCTTTTATTGCACCTTAGGGTGATCTTGAGAATTGAAATCAACTTTAGTCTTCATTTTATAACATTTGGTAAATTGGAAACTTCATCTTTCACTTTTGGTTTAAGGGAATGAACATTTATCAAGATTTTTGTATGGTTCATTGATTGCAAATATTTTCTTCACTTTTTAGTTGGATTATTTATTATGTATGATCTTATCTTGCATTCGTGGATGATATTGAGAATCAAAAGTAACCCTTAATACTCTTTTAAATAATGTGATTTTCTTGGACAACTACTAACGCTTGAGTGCAGGACCTAAAAATTCTTGTCAAAGAAAGAAGCTTAAAAAAAAATTAAAATAATAATACAGTTTTCATGTAGGTTTTCAAAAGGTGTTCAAGAAAACCACATCCAATTTAAAAAAGATAAAAACACACCACACTCAACACACTGTATTTGCAAGCTCGGATAAGGGTACGTCCCTGTCCGCTTAAAAATAGGACATAACCCTTTAGCATAATTCTTAAGATACAATAATGGGGGTGGTCCTAGGAACCCCAAAGTATTCCACGCAATAGGGAACCTTTTGGAAAAAATGGGAAGTGCTCTGCACAACCTACTTGACTAGTACTACCATTTGTGAGATTTAGTGTCACAAATCATTCGTATGGTGACCCTAGTGACAATACACGATGGAAACAATTATTGACCACTGTACTTGAAGTTGGTAAAGTAAATCGAGATACTCTCAAATTAGTTAGTGTGAATTTTTAGTTAAATCGAGCTCGCTTAAGACGGTCTTGGTGATACCTAGTTGAGTGAACCACCCAGGAATCTATCTTTGACTAGGAGCCCGCTTGGACCACATCAAATCCAATTTGAGTTGAGAGATATTGTTCATCATGAAATGTGTGAAGCTTTACTTTTTCTTAGTTTTTCACTTGCCCTAAGGCGAGGTGAAACTCTACTGAAGTGAGGCCAACATTTTTCAACCCCAATTGATCTACTTCCTTTACTTTCTTTTGACACTTTGTTGATCAAAATAAGAGTGACTACCTTTGCGTTATCAATTGATTTTTTCACCACTTTTTTGTCTATTTATGCCATCCATGTTTTCAGATAGATTGTTAAACATCTAAAGTGTGTGGAGACATTTTTATATTGTTAGTAGCCTTTTTTATATTGATACCCAAGTCAACATTGTCATTGTAGTTAGGCTTGGTTCATCACTTTGATTCTCCTTTGAACGGTTATCTTGTTTATATCGTGTCACTACAATTTTGGTATTTACATCTTGTTTCTTGTAAACTTGACCTAAATACCTATATTGTAAGGTTATGCTATATACACTTTAACAATTCCTAGGTATACTATCACTTTAGTTTTATTTCTCTTGTTACCTTGATTCTAAAGAGTGTTAAGTGTTACCACTTGTGCGTGTTATATCAATATCATCTTGATATCAATACCTTACTTTCTCGTAAATTTTGGTTAACATATCCTAGTGAAATTATTGTGTCACTCACAATCATAACTGACACCTTTTGGAATATAGGTCTTGATTGAATTTGGGCTTTCTTCTAGTATACTTTGTTTGGAGGTCGCATTAACTTCTTGTTATTACTTACACCTTGTTCATTTCTTTGAACTCGAAATAAGTAGGGACATTTTGTTAATCATCATATGACACTAACTACCTTTTTGAAGACAAATTTAGGAATTAATCCACTTAACTTATTGGTTTGAAACTAAACATTGCGTGATTGTGTCTTGTTTATCACTTTTGACTTATCCATTTCAAACAATCACTTTGATCCATTGATTATATATCATAAATTATTCTTTGGTACTTAATTTGGATTTGTCTTTTGATATTGCGTGATTATTCCTTGTGTTTATCCATCTCATAAAATCATTTATAGGACAATCCTTTGGGTCTTTGATCCTCTTGATATTTGTTTTTTCCTAAGTTCATGGTCATTTTTGAACATATCTTTCAAACCTTAGTATAAACATTTCCTATCAAGAAACTTTTACATCAATTGAACATTGGAAATCTTTCCTTTGTATCCTTTATGTTGCTAAAATTTTGATCAATCCGTTGAAATTTATAGCTCTAAACTTGTTGTCCAAACCTTGTTAGATTATCAATCTTGAGTCATTATGATGTATGTTTTCCTTAGATTTCCTTTTTGAAAATCACACAAGCATCCCCATCTTTATGAAATGTCTAGTTGGTTATCATTATGTTGCCCAAATCAACATGAAACCTTCTTCACTTTGAAGAAGTTTGATTATACAATCTAGGTGTAGGCCTTTGAACCTAACACATGCCAAAAGTGTTTGATTATCGCAAGGTCCCTTATACATACGACAATAAGGAATCAAATTTTCGGCATTCACATCAAAAGATGCCCATCATGACCAAACCACGTTTGGTTCTTCACCCTAGAGAACCCATTCAGGTCACCCATTCCTCACCTTAATCTCATAGTCGGTGGTATGGTTTGGAAACTTATGATATAAATTATTATTTGGGTTCCCCTCACTCTTCTTCTAATTCTAATCCAAACATTTCCTCTTATTCTGAGGATTCCAATCCAAATATTTCTTCTGAATCTTATGATGATTCAGTTCCAAAATACTATTCCAATTAAAACTACTATTCATATTCATCTAATTCAAATCCTAAGTCATGGTCCTCCCCTTCTTTACAAGACCTCTATGGCAATCACCTAAACAACATTATCCTCCTATAAATATTTGTTTCACCACAAATTATCTTCATCATTCATATAATGTGACTCCTACGTCATGGTCCTCCCTATCTTCACAGGACCCTCTTCATCATACATTTAATATGACTCCTACATCACGGTCCTCCCTTTCTTCACAGGACCCCTTTTATCAGTCACCTCAACAACGTATTCTTCCTTTGAAGATATGAGTAACTCCAAATCCCTCTAATCAAACATCTAATACAATTCTTGAATCATGGTCCTCTCTTTCTTTACAAGACCCTTGTTATTATTCATCCAATGTGATTCTTGAATCATGGTCCTCCCCTTCTTTACAGGACCTTCTTCATCAATCACCCCCATGAAGTCTTCCTTCTTTGAAGATTTGTGTGACTCAAATTCGTTCTATTCAAAAATTCAATTGACCCATGTGTTGCAATTTGTAGACTTTGGACTTAATCTTACTATTTTACAGATGGTATACCATCATATAGGTAGATTCACACCACCTTCTTCTACTCCCGAGACATCTAGCTCCACATCTTCTTCATCCCCCACCTCATCTTCTTCTATCAAACATCATCAATCATCTTCTAATTCTTCCACACCAATTAAACCTCTTTCTTCCACTCAACCCCTAGTGGTCAATCGATAACTCATACCAATTTACGTATTTCGAATGAAGAAACAATCATCACCTTTATAGGGGTACACAAAAATATATCTTTGACAAATTACGAGAAATGATTCTCTTTAGAATTTGATATGTCTGTGTATTGTGAGGAAAACATTGATTCCTTTTATCAAGAAATAGAGGAAGAGCCTCGAGATCATGTAACTTGATCATCCCCTTATTCTTCCATCTTCACATTCTTCATCACATGAGGAAACTCCTAGGTCTTGCATTGATCCATGGCCTATCTTGTCATCACCCAATCAATCTTTGTCTATAATAATTCCTCAATCAAAATCTCTTATGGGTTAAACACCAAGTAGCCCTTCATCTTCATCTAGGTGTGGTTCACCTTCTAGTAGCCCTCCCTTCGCTATTTGTGGGACATTTTTTAGTAGTCTGCTATATTATATTCTTGGGGCATGTCCCACTAGACCCTTGTCTTATATGTATGGATCACCCCGGGTAGTCCATCATGTTCTATTCTTGGGCCACATCCTAAGTAGCCCATCATCTTACATCTATGGGTCACATCCTAGTAGCCCTTCTTCTTCGATCTTGGGCCACATCCTGTAGCCCTTCATCTTCTATCTATGGGTCACCTCTTGGTATCCCATCTTCTTAAATACTTGGATCGTATTATTTTCATCCATCACATTATTCTTCTACCAAATATTGTGACAAGCCCATCGCCTTTCCTCTCATAAATTCTAAACATCCACATTCTTCTCTCACTTCTCAGGATCAGACAAGTCAAACATTAGCTTATAATAAATAGACATGTTCTTTATAAAGATAAGATCAAAACTCCAAAGAGCTCCAAATCTCCCAACAACTCAAATGATTATAAAATTCAAAATCAAATGCAATTCTAGAATGCACACCAATGTACCCATCAAGTATGGCACAAAGTGAAAAAACATATGGATAGGGAACTCAAACTCCCACATACAAAACCCATGTTTCAAAACAAATCATAGTCATTTATTGAGTGTGAACTCACCACGATCATCAATATCAGGGATAATATCACTCTTGATAAACAAACGTGTTTAATCTCCCTTATCAAGGAAGTCACACACATCATTGTTGGATCCTATCATGCAGATTGACATTGTTGGTCCCAAATTTAAAAAAAAATCATAAAACAGTTCAAAAATAACAAAAAATCATAAAATAGTTCAAAAATACAAAAATGAGAAAACATTAAAACATTACAAAAACAAAATCAAAGATACAAAGGTCAAACATTGCAATCAGGTATTACATACGCATGGATGTTCTTTCCTCCCTTTCTTTCATATTCCTCTGCAAGTCATCCACCACTTTCATCCCTTCAATGTTATTGTGGTTAGCTTATTTGCACACATTTTGCAACATTTATCTCTATGGAATCCTTTTGACCTTAGTCTTTCATAACCTTAGTAAATTTAAGAATGACTGGCCTCTTAGAGATCCTATCAATATTCTCATCTAATAAAATTTTTGTGAGGAACTTTTGGGTGTATTTGTTGACAATATCCAATGTCATCATCGCAATCACTTTCACATCCTTCTATTAAGCCATCAATGGTTCCTAACCCCTTGTCAAACAAGAGAGCTGAAATAAGTTTTCATAAAGCAATAGAATCAAAATCAATCAATCAAAAAGTAAAAGATAAAATAAAAACCAAATTGATATAAACTCTCTTTTGGGGTATTTCCAATAATCTCTATCGAGGATATGGATGTCTAACTAGTAGTAGAGAATTTTTTGATTAGAATCAAATGCATCTTTGTTGGGCTACATGGATGTCCTGGTTGAGCAATGAGCAATGTATGGCTCTCCTTCCACAATCCATTCAAAATCACCTTTCAAACTAAATCATTCCTACAAAGTGACTAGTGTCTTCACTTGTTGTCTATTAACTCTTTCCTTTAAGAGGTAATTCCTTTCCATGTGCACACATGAGATCTCAATGAGTAAACAAGATTAGTATGTTATTAAGTGTTACCTCTTGGACCTTGTTAAAACTCTTTCTTTAACACATGTCTTGTCTCATGATTTGTGCCTTGGGCTAATCACTTTTTCATTGAATGCCTTCTAAATATTTTCATAGCATCCTTTATTCTAAGGAATCATTTGGAACATCCATGTGTATCAGATTTCCTCTTTTAAATGTTTACATGCACTTTTGGCCCCTTTTAATAAGACAATTTTCTACTTCCTTTCTCTCATGTGTTTCTTGGCAAACATATGCTGGGGCATCCTTGCTCCTTCATAATTGAACCTATTTTATATTGGCTTGATACCCCTTGTAAATTTGAATATTTTATCTTTGAATACTCCCACCTAATTTCTCGGGAATATCACATCTTCACTTTCTCATACGCATGGCATTCTACCCTTGTACATCCCATCTATCACTGGGGGCATCCATGATTCTTTTTCTTCCTACACATAGTTTCAAAAAACATTCAAAATAAAAAACATTCAAATATGTTTCTAAAAAATAAAAAACAATAAAAATCATTCTGCAAAATTTCTCTCTTTGGTTCTTGCTTTTTCTTGTGTGTGACTCGTGGATCATCTTGATCTACCTCCATTAACAAAGCTTATTTGCTTACTATGTTTGTACTCTAGGGCATAATGATTTTCCTAGTACTGTTTCATAGTGCACTACTTTTCATAGGACCCAAGTGTCCTTTGTTATTCCCCTTGCATGTATCCTTGCTTGGGGCACCATATTTTAACCCTTGTCGTTAATTTTCATAGGTCAGAATCAAAGCTTGATAACAAAAACATTACATTATGTTTCTTTGTCAGGTTATCTTGTTTACTTTCTTGTATTGCATCGCATTATCTATGTTGCAAGGAGTTAGACATATTTTAATTTCTCATATTACATTGAATTTTGTATGTTGCATGGATTTGGTGTTTTTGGTTATGGACATTTGTTCATATATGGATTTTCATGTCATACTACACTTTTGTTCATTCTTTTTAATAAGGACCGATGATGTTGATCATAAGAAAAATGATGAAATAAAGTTGGTTTTTACATTGGCAAGATGATAGCTATATCCATCTCTTTTCATCTTCATTTTTCTTCCATATCACTCTCCTTCTATCAACACTTTTCTTCAAAAGAAACTTGGGGCAATAGGGATCAATTCTTCTACTTCTTCTATTATGTTCTTTCATCTTTTCGATCATCAATCACCCTCTTTCATCACCCCATCAACACTCGAGGGGGCATCCTTCATTCTATTAATTTTTTTCTTCTATTTCTTCAAAAATATTATTTGTTTGTACTTGTCTACTATATTTGAAGTGGCATCACTTATGCCACCCCAAAGAGGGGAAAATGTAGACACCTAAAATCCACTTACGCAACCTTTAATGCTAAGATTGCACTAATTATCCTCTTTCTCGTCATTTCCATAATAATTAGCACTTTTCCACTAATTAGCTAACATTCCTCTTCATATTCATTAATTAATGACCTTGTTGGTACCCAAATTTGATCTCCTTTTCAGTCTGAGCAGCATTAGAGATATGGCATGAAGCTTGAATTCAGATATATCATGATGTGTGTCATTTTGTAGCCATGGATGTGATCTAACTGGCACTTAGATTTGTGGAGAGATGGATAGCACTCAAATAGGACTTGATCTTATCCTAACTTTTTTAGGTTATGCATTTCAACCAAGGTAAGAGGACCTATTTTGTAACCCTCAAATGGTGAAGGAGATGAAAATATCCCTCAATTTGTGCAAATAGTATGGAAAGGGCCTTGGGAAAATATGATCAACACTCCAAATCTGACTTTCACAAGTTGTCACTCCCAAATTATGGAGATATTTTCAATGTAAGGAAAGGGTTATTGAAGACATTGTATGATCCTGATTTTCTTTGTGCATTTTTTAAATGGATTGTATTCTTTTGTTGACACACAATGCAATGTAGGGGTAGTATGGGGTAGGATTAGTTATTTTGAATGAACTTTTGGTGGGAGATTCTAGACAAGATGAACCAGAATTTGCCAAATTCTTTGAGGACGTTTGTAAGAAGTTTGTAAGACCTAAATAGGAGAATGCTTCAAATGGGTTAAGGTACTCCTTCAACCAGGATATGTGAACCAAATGGAGGACTAGATCTACACTCTTCCATAGAATATTTGACAACCTGCCACAAAATCTTGAAGCAGATGAACCAACAAAGCATCTAGAAATCTCTATTTTATCATGACCTAAGGTGCACCCAAAGGTTTACAAATAATCTCAGAATTCAAGGAAGGTAAAGTGATTTTAAATTTGTTTATCTCTTTATCAGATGAAAGCTCTTTTCGAGTGTGATATTACAAATACAAATAAATTATCAACAAGAAATGAGACCATGTATGATCAAGAGATATTTTTGAATACAAGATGCAAGGAGAAAGAAACACAAATTGAAAACATTATGAAACATAATTGCATTTAAATTTTATCAAGAGACAACACAAAATAATCCAGAATAACCAAATTTATCAAGTAGGGAAATTTTATAAGAACAATCTCAGAGCTTGTTGATGGCTTTACAACTGAAAACAACTCAACATGATACAAATCTGATGTAAAAGGAATTAGAAATGGTTCTTAGGTGGTTTCTCAGAGAATGAGTTTCTTCCCATATTTTTCCATGAAATTCTAAGTTTCTCCAACATTTTGCATGTTAAAAAACATGCATTATATAACATTCTATTACATTTGATCCTTCGTTCCCAAGAAAAGAATATGTCAAGGATCAAGTTTGTTAAAAAAATTCAACATGATTCATAGATAGGGACATTTAACATATTTGCAACAAAAGTTGCCAGGTGTTTCAAAAAAGGTGAATCATTACAAAACCTTCATCATTATCCATTGTGGAGGCATGTTTTTCATCCTCAAAGCATGTAGACCCCTTTCATTTCATTATTTCATCCTTATCCCTCCAAAATTTGATTTTACAACCTCTTGATTTGATATTTCACGCTTTTGGATGGGCTGGGCAAAACTTCAATTCAAAACATCTCAAATCTACAAATTAATCCCTAAAACCACTTGCATTAGTCCATGCAGGCACAAATGACATGAATTTGCCAAAAAAATGATCAAAATTGATGCAAAATTCACATCTCCAAGCTTCCTGGAGCAAAAAAGGTGGCCAAATTGAAGAATGCATAGTTATCGTTGATTTTCCTTTCTCCTTCAACTGAGCCATCCACATGTCGTAATACGATTGGGAATGGATTTTAGATCATTTTTTGACTTTTCAACACTTTTGGAAAAATGTAAAATTTTGACATTTTTCTCTGCCACTCCACCCTTGAAATTTTGTGTTGACACGTGGCACAAGGTGCGTCCCATTGGAATCGGTGCTCAATTCTATACATTTCCACCTTTTTGGAGATTTGGAAATTTTTCACTTTTTCCCGTGGCCCGCGCCTTCATCTTTGTCCTTGACACATGTCACCTTCTCTATCACTAATGATATGCAGGCTCATTTCTCATTTTAACACCCCTTTTTCACTAAGGGAAAATTTCCCACTTTTCTTCCACCGTCCCACGCCTCCAATTTTGTCCCTGCCACGTGTCTCCCTCTACTTCGTCATGGAGCCATGCCTCAAATTCTCATTCTAAGTCATTTTTCCAAAAGGAAAACTTTCCTTTTTCCTCCGGTGGCTCGCACTCCCTTCTACACCCGCCACATGTCTCCCTTTCCTTCATTACGGGCCAATGCTTCAAATTTTCACTCTGACTCATTTTGTAAAAAGGGAAAAAAATTCCCTTTTTCCTTTGGTAGCCCACCAACTGCTTCTGTGCTCGAAGCCACCACGTGTCTTCCTTTGCTCCATTACATACTTGTGGCACTTTCCTCGATGTTTTCTCTTCTCGCCAAAAAGGAAAAAAATATTCTATGTCCCCACTAGCCTTCCATCCTGCCTTTGAATGAGAACAAGACATGTGTCCTCCTCTGGGACCTATAGAGTTGCGGGGGAAAGTTTTATTTTTTCCAAAACACAAAAATCATTAAGTTTTTAGAACTAACCCACTGAACCTTGTCCAACCAAAAGTGGCCACTTATGAGGGGATAGTTGGGATTAATTTTGATGAGTAGAGGACACCGTATGGTATGATCACAAAAACACAAAAAATTGCTAGGGATGCCCGAATTTGATTTTTTTCTTTGTGGGTGAAGGATTTTTTGGTCAAAAAACAAATGGAAAGTGATTTTAGGCAATTTTCAACCATGGGGATAGATTTTTGAGGGAAAATAAGCATAAAACAAACAACCACGAGCTCCAAAGGCCAAGAAAAGTGGAAAAAATGATAGAGGCCCATGGATTTGGAAACCTAGGGCACAAAACAAGTCATACATGTATATTTATTTCAAATTGGGGGAAAATAATAAGTTTATGAGCTTTTCAAAGAATCCAATCAGGAGCGAAAATTTACAGACCACCAAATTTGAGAGAAAAATGTCAAAGAGCACACAAAACAAAGGGGAAAGATGGTAATATAATAGAGGATCAAAATGGGCACCAACAAACCTTTCGTTAATTAATTAGCCTTCATATCATTAAATATTTCAATTAATGACATTTCGTTAATTAATATCCACTTCTCTACTTGGGTTAATTAAGTATTATTAATTAATTACGCTCAGTAACTCTAGATCAATAAATTATCATTTATTGGATCAAATTCCTCTCTTAAATCTCACAAATCATACTAATTTTCCTATAATTAGCTTCTATAAGCTTACATATACCTATTAATTAATCACCTTTGATTAATTAAAACATCCCCAACTCTCATGACTTACTAATGACAAATTGAACTCTTCTAAATCAAGATTACCTTTTATAAAACAACCTTATCCATTCCAAATCTTGTTTTACCTTTATCCCACATTCATCAATTTTCTATCCTTGCCTCATCATGAAAGCTATATACGGAACCCTCCTTCTTACCTTTCTTCTTGCACCATGCTTTGAATAGTGCAAACTAGTAACCCATCATCTTACATCTGTGGGTCACATCCTAGTAGCCCTTCTTCTTCTATTCTTGGGCCACATCCTAGTATCCCTTCATCTTTTGTCTATTGGTCACCTCCCGATAGCCCATCTTCTTCAATCCTTGGACTGTATCCTTTCCATCCATCACATTATTCTTCTACTAAATATTGTGGCAAGCCCACTAATTTTCCTCTCATTAATTCTAAATATCCATGTTCTTATCTTAATTCTCGGGATCAGACAAGTCAAGAATTAGCTTATAAGAAATCTAGACATGTTCTTTATAAAGCTAAGATCAAAAATTTGAAGAGCTCCAAAGCTCCCAACAACTCAAATGATTATAAAATTCAAAATCAAACGTGATTCTAGAATGCACACCAATGTACCCATCAAGTATGGTACAAAGTGCAAAAACCTATGGATAGGGAACTCAAACTCCCACATACAAAACCCATGTTTCAAAAAAATCACAGTCATTTGTTGAGTGTGAACTCACCACGATCATCGAGATCGGGGATAATATCACTCTTGATAAACAAACATGCTTAGTCTCCCTTATCAAGGAATTTACACACATCATTGTTGGATCCTATCATGCAGATTGATATTGTTGGTCCCAAATTTCAAAAAAAAATCATAAAACAGTTTACAAATACAAAAATGAGAAAACCTAAAAACATTACAAAAAAATTCAAAGATACGAAGGTCAAACATTCGTAATCGGGTATTACATACACATGGATGTTCTTTCCTCCCTTTCTTTCATATTCCTCTGCAAGTCATCCACCACTTTCATCCCTTCAATGTTATTGTGGTTATCTTATTCACACACATTTTGTGACATTTATCTCTATGGTATCCATTTGACCTTGGTCTTTCATAACCTTGGTAAATTAAAGAATGACTGACCTCTTAGAGATCCTATCACAATTCTCATCTAATAAACTTGTTGTGAAGAAATTTTGGGCGTATTTGTTGACACTATCCAATGTCATCATCACAATCACTTTCACATCCTTCCATCAAGCCATCAATGGTTCTTAACCCCTTATCAAACAAGAGAGCTGAAATAAGTTTTCAAAAATCAAAAGAATCAAAATCAATCAATCAAAAAGCAAAAGCTAAAAGAAAAAGCAAATTGATATATAACTCTCTCTTGGGGTATTTCCAATAATCTCTCTGGGGATATGGACACCTGGCTGGTAGTAGAGAAATGTTTTGATTATAATCAAATGCATCTCCATCGGGGATACGAGATGTTTGGCTAGCGAGCGGAGAAATGTATGGTTCTCCTTCCACAATCAATTCAAAAATCACCTTTCAAACTAAATCATTCCTACACATTGACTAGTGTCTTCACTTGTTGTCTATTAACTCTTTCATTCAAGAGTTAATTCATTTCCATGTGCACACATGAGATCTTGATGAGTAAAAAGATTAGTATGTTATCAAGTGTTACCTCTTGGACCTTGTTAAAACTCTTGCTTTAACACGTCTTGTCTCATGATTTGTGCCTTGGGCTAATCAATTTTCATGGAACGTATTCTAAATATTTTCATATCATCCTTTGTTCTTCATAATCATTTAGAACATCCATGTGTATCATATGTCCTCTTTTAAATGTTCGTATGTACTTTTGTCCCCTTTTAATAAGATAATTTTCTACTTCCTTTCTCTCGTGTGTTTCTTGTCCAAACTTATGTTAGGAGCACCCTTGCTCCCTCATAATTGAACCTATTTTATATTGGATCTGATCCCCCTTCTACATGTGAAGATTTTATCTTTGAATACTCCCACCTAATCATTAGGGCATATCACATCTTCACTTTCTCATACGCATGACATTCTACCCTTGTACATCCCATTTATCACTAGGGGAGTCAATACTTGTTTTTCTTCTTACACATAGTCTCCAAATACTTTCAAAATAAAAAAACATTCAAATATGTTTCTAAAAATTTAAAACAACAAAAATCATCCTAAAAAATGTTTCTCTTTGGTTCTCACCTGTTCTTGTGCATGACTCACAGATCATCTTGATCTACCTCCATTAAGAAAGATGGTTTGCTTACTATGTACGTACTCACGGGGCATAATTAGTTGCTTGGTATTGTTTCATAGTGCACTACTTTTCATAGGACCCAAGTTTCCTCTGTTATTACCCTTGCATGTATACTTTATTGGGGCACCATCTTTTAACCCTTTTCATTAATCCACACAGGTCGGAATCAAAGCTCGATAACAAAAACATTATATTATGTTTCTCTATCAAGTTATCATGTTACTTTCCCATATTGCATTGCATTATGTATTTTGCAAGGAGTTAGGCATCTTTTAATTTCTTGTATTACATTTCATTTTGTATGTTGCATGGAGTTTGTGTTTTTGGCTATGGACATTTGTTCGTATATGGATTTTCATGTCATACTAAACTTTTGTTCATTAATTTTAATAAGGATTGATGATGTCGATCATAAGCAAAATGATGAAATAAAGTTGGTTTTTGCATCAACAAGATGATAGCTATATCCATCTCTTTTCATTTTCATTTTTATTCCATATCAATCTCCCTCAATCAACACTTTTCTTCAAAAGAAACTTAGGGAAATAGGGATCAATTCTTCTACTTCTTCTATTATTTTCTTTCATATTTTCGATCGTCAATCACCCTCTTTCATCACCCCATTGACACTCGAGGGGGCATCCTTCATTCTATTAATTTTTCTTCTATCTCTTCAAAAAAATTATTTGTTTGTACTTGTTTACTATCTTTGAAGTGGCATCACTTATGCCACCCTAAAGAGGGGAAAATGTAGACACCTAAAATTTACTTACATAACCTTTAATGCTAAGATTAGACTATTTATCCTCTTTCTCATCATTTCTGTAATAATTAGTGCTTTTCTACTAATTAGATAACATTCCTCTTCATATTCATTAATTAACGACCTTTTGTTAATTAATTAGCCTTCCTATCATTAAAGATGTCAATTAATGACCTTTCGTTAATTAATATCCACTTCTACTTGGGTTAATTAATTATTATTAATTAATTACACTCGCAACTCTAAATCAATAAATTACCATTTATTGGATCAAATTCCTCTCTTACATCCCGCAAATCATACTAATTTTCCTCTAATTATATTTTATAAGCTTACATCTACCTATTAATTAATCACCTTTAATTAATTAAAACATCCCCCAACTCCCATGACTTACTATTGACAAATTAAACTCTTCTAAATCAAGATTACCTTTTATAAAGCAACCTTATCCATTCCTAATCTTATTTTACCTTTATCCCACATTCATCAATTTTCTAACCTTGCCTCTTCATGCAAGCTATATAAATAACCCTCCTTACCTTTCTTCTCACACCATGCTTTGAATAGTGCAAACTATAAGCATTTTGATCTTAAGCCATTCTCCATTGTTGGAAATAGCTTCTACATCTTGGATCCTTTCACTCAAAATTATGTAATATGGGAAGATCCAAAATGGCTTTATAGCCATTCTTGGTGAGATTTCATTCTCAATCCTTGAGATCAAGAAACAATCCACTTTGATTGCTTATGTTCTTCATAGGTTCATAGTTTAAGTTAGCAATCATAGAGAGTACAAAATAGCTTAGCATGTAGTTTCATTTATGCATTGAAGAATCATTTCCTTTAAGCTCGTATCTTGATGGTTCATTTTTTAATTAGCCTTTTCTTTTTAAGCTATGTAGATATTAGTTTCAATTTATAGCTTAGTTGATAAAACATGAGCACAATGTGTCTTAGAAGAAAAATCAAAATTTCTTGGTAGATTATATTTTTTGGATTGGGATTTAGGTGAGGATGTACATTGGCTGGGTAGATTATGTGTCTTAGAAAACAAATCAAATTTGGTGGGAGGATTGAATTGTTTGGATTTATATTTATCGTTATGAGATGTACTTTCATTGGAAGTCTTAGAATTGGATTTAGACGTGGATTTTTTTGATGTTGACGTATGAGCTAATTTGGATGCTAAGGATGGGGGTGGATTACATTGAGGTTTTGGTGTTTTGGTTTCAGTTTTAGTGTTGGTTGATGATTTAAGGTCACGTGGACTGGATCGAGTGGTTACTCAAACAAATATTATGGAAAATGAAGGATCCTCTTTAGAATAATTGTCATTTGGAGGTGAAATGGCTGAAAAAATCGTGAAGAACAAGAGGATATTTACATTTCGATAGATGAAGTCAAAGGTGTGGATGTTGAAGTGGAAGAAAGAGATTTTTTGGTTTGGGAAGGATGGATCCTTCCTTAATGAAGTTATGAAACATGGCTTGAAGTGATCTTCAATGTTCAATATCATGTCTAGGGGTACAATGATATGGAAAAATAAGGTTGGAAATAAACCATGATGGATTATTTCTATTGGGTTAAACCGACCTAATAGGTAGAAGAGTGATTGTAGAAATTTGGAACAAGTGTCGAAGACCTCGTACATGATTCGACCAAAACGTTAGGAGGTTCTTTGTCTTTGCAAAATATATTGGTCTTTGAATAAGAATTGAATGTTTGAGATAATATGGATGTTGAGGATAAAGTTTGAGCATTTTATTTCGTGATGGTCTGAATTTAGTTTTAGTATTGGTAAATTCCTTAGT
The DNA here is from genome assembly GCA_018340775.1 of Taxus wallichiana var. yunnanensis. Taxonomy (NCBI): domain Eukaryota; kingdom Viridiplantae; phylum Streptophyta; class Pinopsida; order Cupressales; family Taxaceae; genus Taxus; species Taxus wallichiana. The sequence continues at coordinate 299,812,044 of CM031242.1, forward strand.
GTTGAATGGTTTAGTTTTGGTTGATGAAATGTTCTTGATGAAAATGTTTTCATGTTGTATGTTTTAGAGGTACGAATGTCAATTTCATTATAGGAATGTATAAGGGATTTTTGAGGTAATGTATTATTGGCTGTAGATTTTTTTTGTGAGGTTGCATCCTTAGGGGGAATGACAACAGTTTCTACTGGAGGATCTAGAGGTGGTGTTGGTATAGGCATAAGAAGCATTATTTGTTTGATGGAATCTAAGAAAAGTGAAGATTAATTTGATTGTGCTGATGAGGTAGAATATTTTATTTATGAGGTTATGTCCTTAGGAGGAACAACAATAATTTCCATCCGATGATCCGGAGGTGGTGCTGGTATAGGCGTAGGAAGCAAGTATTTTTATGGAATCTAAGAAAATTGAAGATTGATTCGATTTATCTAATGAGTTAGAAGGATCATTTGAAGTTTCTATAAGTTGAAGTGCTTTCAAAGTTTCTTTAAATGATGTAGGAGGGGAGGACGATGTGGATGTGGTCTCAATGATTGATGTGGTAGGTGTAGGAACTAGGATTGGATCTATGGATGGTATAATAGGTAAGGATGGAATAGATGTGGATGTTGGAGTGGAATCAATGGTAGATGTGGGTATGGGTATTGAAAGAGGTGTTTGATGTAGAATATTAATTGAATAGGGATCTAAATTATATGGTGTGGAAGGTAGAAATGGGCTGTCAATTGGTTGGGAGATTGTGTAATATTTGGAATTAGGGACATGGTAGGATAGTTGATATTGTTGAGGTACATAAAGTGTGGTAGATGAAATAGGGTTGGCATTGGCATAAGGTGATGGAAATAGAGTAGGAACCTTTGTTTGACATAATTGAAAACCAAAGTTATAGTGAAAGTATTCATAAATCGGGCTAGAAGGAGAAAAGCATGAGAAATCGATCATGCTAGATGTCTTAGGAGTGGCAGTAATTGATGTGATAGGAATGGAGGTTGTAGTTATGGTTTGTGTGGGTGTAGGATAGGTATTGGATGGTCTTGGTTGTATAACATAAGGAATGGATGGATACGGATATAAGGAATATTGGTGTGTTAAAGCTAGAGGGGATGTTTTAAATTAGATTAAAATATTGATTGTTGGTGCACACAAAAAGTGTGAATGTTGATATATTATGATGACTTTATGTGTATTCTAGATGAAGCAGAGGTAGGATTGGTATGACATGATGTAGGTGTAATAAGATCCACCAATTGAGTGGATTGACATGATTGAGGGGTTTCAGGGATTTTTCAAAGTAGGAAATCATAGATGGGGCTAGAGGAAGGCTCAGAGGTCTCTAAAGGAGCACGTGGTAGAGGTTTTTGATGTATGGTATTGATTGAAAATGGGTTATATTTTTGGTGTGTTTGGTGAAAATGGATTTGTTGGTGTAGGAAAGGGCTCTCTAAAAATGTCAGGGAGTGGCGAAGATCGTATTGGTTGATGTGATCTAGAAGGGGATAAACATGAGATATCAATTATGGTAGATGTTTGTGTAGAATCATTTAGGGTGAATTTTTGTTCCATTTTAAATAGAAAATTTAGAAAAATGATTATTTTTATGTTTTTGTTTTTATAAAGTCTATAAAAGAAAAGGGGAAATGGTTAATGAGGTACCTAGGAGGAAGCAATCTATGTTTGGTTTTAGGTATGTTTTGGCTTGGGAAGTCTTAGGTGACTTCCTGTTGGGTTATACAATCCCAATCAGACTACCGAGTAAAAATTTGTTTTTATATGTTAATTGATTCATGAGGTTTTGGTTGTGTGTGATAAATGTGAGATGTAGAATATTGAACCCATATTTAAACTATATGAGCAAACAAGATGAAAAAATTATTTTCTTTTTAAGCCAAAATGAAGTGTTAGTTTTTTTATGAGGACACAGATAGGAAGGAAAGTACGATGCAAAAGGAGAAAATAGGGAAAAGAGGAATACCTAGATAGCGCTTTTCCTATTTATCTACACTTTTGAGAGATGAGCAATCCAAGCCAAAACCCAACATGAACAAGCAATAAAGTAAAGCCTCATGCTACAGTGTTATTAGGAAAAAGAAGAATATAGAAAAGAAAGAGACCACCTAAAGGGGTCCCACTAGGCGTGCTAGGAAATTTTACCAATTTTCTCATTCATAATGAAGTTAATGCACTAGCTACTAAAGAAAATAGTAAAATCAGAAAGGATAGAGGGTTTATGTTACCTCATATTCTTGATTATTCATATGGGCGCCATGTACATGATAGATCCTTGTTGTAACTAGGTAAACCTACAATTGAGAATCACTAAGAAATATATTTGGGTAGATGGGATATACGTGGGTTTCCTAGACAAATACAGATCCAAGAAGTGTTAACTTCCTTGGTGGATGTCAACCCCCATGTTTAGAAAAATATGATAAAATCAATAATGATAAATTGAATATTATGTAGAATTTGAGGCACACAGAAAGTGAAAATGCATAAATGCAAATCACATACAAATCTGATAGAAATGGATGTAAATTAAATGATACCTAAGCGAGTTGATGGTGACCCAAACCATGTAGAGGTAGGTCGATGGTGACTTGAATATATAGATCATATCAACAATGAAAATATGTAGATCTTTGGGGATCGGATGCCAACCGGTAACTATAAAGGCTGTAAATGCTAGAGTCAACATGTAGAAGGGATGCTGGGGAAAATAAACTAGAATTTAATAGAAAACAAAGATGGAAAAGGAGAGATTAAGGATCAGGACCCCGAGTCAATGGTGACCATGGTAAGACGGTGGTGACTGGAGTGTAGATATTCTAGTAATGCTACAAGGGCTAGATGATAGATACGGGTTTTGAAACTGAAGTAGAATATATGTAGAGGCTAGGGAAGGCTCTGGAGATGGAAAAGGTTATAAAAAGGGCCTATTCAATGATGACTCAAGCTATGCAATGGTGAATATAGAAGAATAGGGCAAGGCCGAAGGTAGATTGATTTGAAAAGAAAACCTACAAATAAAAACATCAATAGAACAACCTAATAATGGATTCATGAGTGCTATTAGACATGCAATGCTAGATTTAACAAGATAATAGAAGACAAAATATAAGATGTCGGAAAAATTATGTAAACCTCTTGATGTTATGTAGATGATCTAGAAAATCTTCTAATGGCTGCAAGAAGGATTCTTTGAGATACTATGGTTTGAAGAAGGATTCACAGAGTAGAAGAAGATCATAAAGAAGTCGTGCCTCTATGTTGTGTGTTCTTCTTGGTCATGGTTTGGGAAGTGAATGAACTTAGATTTATAGGGTTGATGATGACCAGGATGGATCACCATCGATTTCGGGAAAATTTTTCCAAAGGGAGGGTATTTTGTGATTTTGAACGGGGTTTGGTATATTAAAGAGTTGGAAAAGCTTCTTTAAATCATGTGTGTAGGATTAAGTTACTTGGGGATGAATTTAAGTTGGTTAGGGCATAAAAATAGATGTGGTAAAAGCTAGAAAAATATGGTGATATGTGTGTAGGATAAAATCATCCTAATTAGAAGGTTGGTTAGGGAAATGGATGAAGATTAATTAATTAATTAACGAGCATAAAGATTAATGAGGATGGGATGATTGGGCATGTAATATATTAAAATGATTAATTAATTAATATCACTTAATTAATTAATGAGGATTGGGAGGGAATTTAATTAGATGATGGGGATGAGTAAATATGTGCACATGGGTGATGAGGATATGGATAGTAAAATTAGTTGTCTACAATATCCCTACTCATGCTTCAGAGCATTTCTTCCTTTCTCTCCTTCTTCATTATTTCTCCTCTTCTCTCCCCCTTTTTCCTAATTCTTCATTGTGAGAAATCATGACATTTTTCTTTTTCATTAAAGTGACTATAGTCTAAACTATAAAAATTTTCCCTTATTTTATAAAAGAGGACTTAATTTTATTCCTAAGGATGCCAAAATTCACGAATGGAAAATACAAATGAAAGGTCACCATGGGGGTAGATGAAGAGTCATTCTTGTCCTATATAATGTAATGACACACTCTTTCTTAAGGGTTGTCAATTTTGTACTCAAGAGAGAGATCTATTGAGAAATACAAGAGAGATAGCACTCTTCCATTCTCCTTCACTATTTTTCTCCATTCCTTAGATTGTAATACTTGGTAAAAATTCCAATAAAGAAAGGAATTATTTCTTTTCATGACTTATGAATATGTACAAATTTTTGTGTATGGGTTACTTTGGTCATTGACATAATAAACTTTTTGTTTCTTTCTAATTAATTGTGAATGTGAAATTTCTAATCAACCCTAGTGAGAATATTATTTTCTACTCGCAGAGTTAGTTTTCCTTATCTAATTTCCCACTCCCCTTTCCCCACATTTAAGAAAATTCCTCCCTTACACCTCATTGTAAGCATTTCTCATAGTTATAGTGGAGTATACCATTGTTGTATCCCGACCTCTTCACCCACCACAAATTTCCCATTTATGTCATTGATAATAAAGTGGAGCTGCACCACCCAAGTAGAGAGACCTAGAGTCCTGGAGATGTTAGAAAGAAATATACAAAAAATTTCCCCAACAAATTTTCTTGCAAACAGAGCACGCAAGCATGCTTATTACAACAAAACACTGAACTAAATTGACAAAGCATAGCAACAATGAAAGGAAACACATGAAAGGGAAATCTAATGTAAGTGGTAATACTACCTTATTACAAACACCAAGAAATTATTTATAGTAGGGATTCAACCTACTCCCATTGAAGTAACTAGAAAATAAAGTGCCATTCGGTGCTATAGCTGCAATCATTTGAATCAAGTATCTTTGTTATTAAAAAGAGTCCCAATCAATGAAATTTAAACTTCCTGTGGTGGTGCAAAAAAATTTAATCGAGACAAAAAAACCATAATTTCAACCTAAAATTCCTTATTCTAAATATTTCTATCATGTCATGCTTTCTATCTTGCTTTTTCTATCTCCTAGCTCCACCAAGAAATGGTGTGCTACTCATCTAACTCGCATAATTTTTTCTATGTGCTCTTTAAAAACTATTCATCATCAAATCCTCTAATGCGTACAATACGTAGGGATGGCAACATGAATTCCATATGTAATACAACCTCCGTGCTAAACACCAACTAAAAGGGTGGGGCCTTATTTAATATTTGGTAAGTAGTCGTATATTCCCAAAGTAGAACAAAACCTTTATTATCTCGGTCCTTCCTTCCAACATCATATATTTTTGTCAATGTATGTCCCAATATATTGTTGAAATCCTCAGCATTACCATTGACATGTGTATAATAGGGGTTATCTTATGGTGTGCCACCATAAACTCAGCCAAAATAATTCTAATGGTCTCATTAAGAAAATGAGTTCCCCTATCACTTTTCAAGCTCAACGGACATCCATACCTGTTGATAATGTTTTCCCATAGAAATATTTCTATTGTAGTTATCTTGTAATCCTTTGTAGGCATTGATTTTGAATACCTTGTTATATAATTTATAAAATTTATAATGTAGTGTGCACCAATCCTACACACGGGTGGGGAAATAGGACCCACAAAGTCAATTACCAATTTCTCAAATGATTTAACACTTGTAATAGGAATCAAAGGAATCTCATCCCTAGATCCAGGCTTCCCAAGGCACTAAAAATGATCACACACCTTGACATATTCTTTAATATCCTTGTATAAGGTTTCCCACCAAAGACCATCCATCAGAATCTTGCACACAATGACATCTTCTACATAATTACCTCCTGTAATTCCACCACAAGATTATTCCATTATTGCCTCACACTCATGCTCTAGTATAGACCAACACAAAACTTCATCACATTCTAGAATATACAAATATCCACCCATCAAATGGTAAGGTGTTATGCATATTGCAAGTTACTTCTTCTATAAGGTTTTCATCCCCCTGGGTCACTTGTCTAGTGTACAAAAAGACTAAAATATCTTACAACTCGGTGGACATGCGATTCAATATAAAAAAAAATCATCTAGCATTATTTCCTCAATGCTTTCTATGTTCTCACCATAATTGACTCTTGAAAAATGGTCAAATCCTAAGTTTATTTTTCTGGTTTCACAATCATCAGAAGTGAAACTCCTGAAATAGTAGTACCTATCGGTAAATGCACTCTTTTAAAACATGATTGTTGACTAAATACTTAAGTTCCATATGATATGTAAAAAAATGGTGTCACTAATAAGTATTGTTTGAACTTGTGTAGTGACAATCATGGAAAAATATTCTCGATTAGTATTTGTATAATTTTGTTCAGTTGGTGTCAACTTTCTTCTTGCAAAACAAATTGGGTGGTTGATAATTCCTTCTCCTAGTTGTGCTAATATGGTACCAATCACCATCCCATAAGTATCCACATGAACATGGAAGGGTTTTTCCCATGAAGGAAAGTGTAAAATAGGTGCGTGGTCAACCTTTCCTTCATTTTTTCAAATTCCTGTTATTACACCTCACCCTAATAGAATTTTCCCTTAGCCTTCAAAAGTTCCTCCAGGGGCACGAAAATCTTTGCATAGCCCTTAATGAATTTCTTGTAATACCCTGTATGTCCAATAAATCCATACACTTCACTTTGATTGTTAGGTTCTTCCAATCCCAAGATCATAATGACCTTGGTGGATCTACCAACAAGCCTTCCTTACAAATAATATTCCCAAGAAAAGTGCCAAAAGTTGTCGTAAAGATACATTTCTTAATATTCAGAGACATACTCAACTTCCTGCACCTTTAAAACATAATCCTCAAATTTTCACAACTATCCTTAACCAAACCATACACTATCCAATCATTGAGATACACCTATAAAAAAATTATGAATGAAGTCCCAAAATGTTTGCACAACAATGTGCGAAAAGATTGCAGGTGCATTATTCAACCCAAAAGATATAACTATGTATGGAAAACTTCCCCATTTATTGGTTAAAGTTTTCTTTTCCTGGTCTTCCTTTGCTATGCACACTTGATGATAACCTGAAAAATCCATCAGTAAAATATTAGATCTCATGCTGTATAACTCCTTCTAAGATCTCCTTAGTAAATGGGGTAGGAAAAGGATCAATAACACATAAAAAATTTCATTTTATGTATTCCAAATAGATCCTTATCCTCCCATCCTTTTTAATACTAATGACCATGGGAATAAAACAAGGATCAAGATCAGATTCACCATAAAATATTCATGAGAAGTAACATCAACAATAAATATCCATCAATAAAGATCTATTATATTACTTCATCACAAACCAATAGCTAAATACATACAAATACCAATGTCATAAACTATTTGCAACCATAAACTAGCATAACTCTAACACATACAGTCTAATCTCACTCACACACCAAAAAGTGCAAATCAATACATATATATAGTAGTGGGGACTTTCCCTTCACCGATCATGCACTCTTGAAATAGGTTTCATGCTAAAAATATCCATGTGTTTCTTAGAAAGATAACTAAGGAAGTATGCAAGATTCGCTTAATAATAGAACATCTATAATTAACATTAGGGATGTATCCTATTATTAGCTTCCAGCCTTGCATGATGCTTTATCTTCTTTCTGCATGTGACCTCTCTCAAAATAGAATTTTCTCTAACCCCAAGTCTGTATACTTTAAACTTATCTCAAAAACTTTACTTGACCACCAATCCAACCTGTTCATCTTATAATTCCATCCCGTAGCTCAAAATATGGCTAATTATTGAAGGTGTTCATCCTAGGAATGAGCCTCTATGCCTCCCTTCCACGTGTTCAAAAATATTGTGCCACTTGTACTTAGTGTATTTCAGGGGTCTAACATTATTCCACACTAACTATATTTTTGTCCCGATAATTCTTTAATCATGCAAGCACAAAAATCATTTGAGAATATAGAAAAATGTCAATGCTGAAAAATAAACTTCATACCTAGTAATTTTCTAAGGCGCGGGTGAATGGAGGATCTCTGGAAACTTTGTGTCTATCTCCTCCACCACCTTCTTCCATTTTTCTAGTTCCTCTAATGATTTTCTAGGCACAACCTCTACAATCCCTGACACTTGATTGAGAGGGACCTCTTCCACTCTACTCCTTAGATCCTTAATGCCCACCATTAGTTCCATGCATGCACCCTTAATCTCATCCGTATGTTACATTATAGAATTTTAGAACTCAGTTATTCAAAGATCTAGTTTCTCACACTTTATTTTAATCTTATCCTTCTACGCTATGGTCTCCAAAATAAGTTGTGTGCTCAATTTTGTTAGTTAGGATCCTTTCTTGTGTAGTCTTTAGAGTATCTTTTTCTTCCACCAACCTGAAATAAATGTAGGTCTCACACTTCTGGAACTTGTTGAAGTCAATATCTACACTCTCCCTTACTTCCCAAGCTTGGAAAGAAATTCCTCTAGCTTAGTGATCCTTTCTTCAACAACAACCTTATTATTCTCCTTTCCTTTCGTTATCTCCTCCGTTGATGGCCCTATGCCACTTAAAAGGTTAACTAGTAAAATCCCAACTAGATCCTCTAGATAAGCCATCTCATCTTCATAATCCATTCAAGCCTAGCTAACTAGAGCAGGGTATTTCTCCACGATATTTTGCACTGGCATGCCATCCCTGTCATATGCCTCCTTAATTTTTATGTAATCCTTGTAATCCTTTCTAAATTCTATCCAATTTGTAATCTTTCTCCTTCTTTTCTACTACCAAGGTGTGAAAAGTGGCACTATAATCCAAATTTATCGTTACTTTTGTGTAAGGAATTGCATGCCAGATCATTAATTAAGTGCTTTGGGTCCACTGCCTTATACTTTTCACCTAGCTTATTCTTCAAATGAACCCTACTAACCACATGTTTTTTAAACTCAAACTCAGGCTCCTCAGAGTGATTGTGTGCATTCCATCTAATCATCTTATTTTCCTTGACAAACCTCTATCCCGATACAATAGCTCCCATACATGCAACTTATCGTAGGTACTGTAATTTGGAATCACACATGTAACACCTTCATGGGATCATCTACATAGTCCATATCCAGTGACCTTGGGGCCCACCATTTTCTTTGTGCCTTCCTTTTGGTTCAGTGCATCTTAGGAGTGGGAGTGCTTGTAACCATCCAAACAATATGTCCTCCATGATGACAAAAGTGTCACCAGTATCTTTCTCTCCTTATTCATATGTTTGTGCTAGTGTACTTTCCTTTACTAGGATTTTTTTCCTTCTTCATTCATTGGCACCTTCTTCTTCTCCCAAGCCTACTATGCTACCTTTATTTTTCCCATTTATCCTGATCCTCTAGTTATTTTTCTAACTCCTCTCTTAGTGAGGAAAATTTCTCTTCTTTGAACTCTCTCTCTACGAAATGGAGAAAATTGTAAGCTTAGTGCACTTAGTTATTTCTTGTTCTACACTACCCCTACGGATAAGTTAGTTATTTCTTGCTCTACACTACCCTACGAGATAAGTTCATGCACCACTTATACTCCATCAAGAATAGTACATTATCTTCCTTGAATGGTCTAGTTTTCCCTCTTCTTCATCTCCTTCTTCCTTATTAGGGGATTCTTCCTCACACTCCTTGTGTATTAGTGGCATAATTTTCCCTATAGTTTATGGGAAGGTGGATTCTATCACCTCCACCTTGACTCATCTATGATTATTTGGTCCTAATTATACAAAGACCCGCTTATCAATCCCTTAATGGTAACTTTCACCTAGTGGTGCAGGTCCAACGTATCTAGTTCTAATACCTTAAAGTACACCTATCTAGATTCATACCTATATATCACGTGAAATGTGTGTATGTCTCGAATCAACGTTATCTAAATCAAACACTAAATTTTGTGCATCCATGATTCAGTTGATAGAATACTTGAGGTATCATGCAGAGAATGAAAATGGTAGCTTGCACTAGGGGCTAATCACCCCTTCACCACTCTAAACCGTGCGAGGGTAGAGTGTTTGCATGACATAAAATTTCACTTGCTACCCAACCACCATGGGAAATTTTCATGGAATTTGTCATTCATTCTCAAACAACCCTCTTAGTATATCATACCACTTGTTCATGCATGCCTTATATGTGCTTGTGATGGTGCCATTACAAGTGTAACCTGTAAATTGTATTATGTGGGATGGATGTACTGGTGGGTAAACCCACATATTATCCTTGGGTCTATCTAGCACCACGGTCTCCCAAAACATGATCAATAGTACTATTGACCCCCATGTGATCTTGGTACCTTCTTTATTCTACAACTTTTCATCTTCAATAATATCGTTCACGATGAACTGTGCAATTTTGTAGTGTGCCCTTTTTGAAATTTTGTATGCCACATATAGAAATTTATTATTCATGTCGGTTCAACACTCGGAAGCACCAAATTCATATCTCACTAATCTTAATGAAAACCTAAATGCAGGATCATCCAAATCAACAATGGTCATTTCCTACCACCCTTTACATAACATAATTGCGGGGCTAGTTCTTCTATCTTTGTTGTCACACATAAATCTTAAGTTATTTCTTCCCCATGCTTTGAAGACATGTGACATGATCAATTTAGTGAGTGGTGAGCTTTATTTTTCTTCAAGATAATTAGATGAAGTCTTCGTGCACCACATCAACCATTCGAAGAGATGTGTGGGTTTCAAAATAAGGGTAGCTCCCACAACTACAACACTACGGTCTTCTCCAAATGCCACCCTCACGAGTCATCAATGAAGGGATTTCCAACCTTGTCTACTCCTGGAAGTACTTTCTCCATATCTACCCTCATTTTCTTCTCGTTCTCCTCCATACGGTGATTGTACTCACTGATCTTGCATTTAGTAAGCTTTGACTTCCAAATCTCCACCCTAAGAAAACAAGAGGTATACTGCATTTCTGATTAAATATCTTCCATGAGTTATTCTATAATATCATTAGGATTTTTTGTCCTCAACCTCTATGCCTTCAGTTCCATTTCTCTACAAATGCATGCCCTAGATGTTCTATGTTACAAAATTTGCTCCTACTTGAGCTTTGCAAACTTTGACTGCTTCAAACATACGTAACCCTCTTCCTTCATGTTCTAATGCCATTTCTAACTTAACCTCCCATAAGGACTCACACACAGTCTCCACACACCTCTGGTTTGTACATTCTCTTCATCACTTAGAGCTCTTCACACTTCACTCACTCGGTAGCTCAAATTTTATTTAAAGGAAGGTATCCAAATGACTACCCTAGACCCCTATTTATACTTTTTCCATGAACCTCATGTCCATTTGACCCATGATTTTTAAGTTACCATTTCCAATAAAGTTTTTTTTTTCTTTATCCACTTTTACAAATTCACTTCACACGATGTATTCATAACCTTATGGCATTCTATATTACTTCTTAGCCACAAACCTTCTTTGCATGCCTCTATGCGTTGAAGTAATAAACCTCTACATCATATCCCAAGTAGTTCTCAATGCGCTGCCTAACTCACGTTATATTGCAAGATCATCTTCCCTCTGTGGTCTTCAAACAATTAAATTTCTCTGGAACATCTTATGTAACACACCTATAACCCCTTTTTTAACTTCTACGCCATGACCTTCAGAGGATGCATTCAACCAAAATAACTTGTATCAAGAGGCGTCCAACCATTCTCATCTTTATACTTCAATCCACCCTACATTAATAGTATGTGTGGTCTCTCGTGCATGTGTTCAATTAGTTATTAATCATCTCTGGCATGAAAGCATTCTTATTAGAATCGAAACGTTGAATCTGAATTGATAAATCATAATGAAAATGAAAGGAAATGCGTATAAAGAAAATGCATTAAAGGAAAACCTAATCTAAATGAAAATAATGTATTATTACAAACAAATAAAAGACTTATTTATACTAGGGCTTCAACCTACTCCCATTGAAATAAATAGGAAACAGAGTGCCATCAAACACCTATAACTGACAAGTGCTTGAATCAAGTATATATGTCACCACATACGGTCCCAACTAATGCACCTTTAATTTCCCAGGGTGGTGCGTAAACTTGGAATTATAAAGAAGAACCATTTGTCTAACCTCAAACTACTTATTCTTAATATGCCTATTATGTCATGCCTTCTTCTTGACCTTTTCTATCTTCTCTGGCTCCAACATGGGATGTTGTTCCTCTCCTCCAACAACATCTGTTTATCTATACACTCTTCAAGTTATTATTCATCATCCATTCCTCCTGCATATGTAATATTTAGGAGTGTAGCATAAATTCCACCGGTAAAACATCCTTCGCACCAAACACTAGCTGAAATGGTTTGGCTTTGTTAAATATTTTTAAGTCATCATGTATGCCCAAAGTACAACAGATACTTTTTCATCCCAATATTTCCTTCCAACATCACAAATATTTGTCAATGTATGTCCTAATATCTTGTTAAAAACTCGGGAGTAACATTTGCATGTGGGTGATATGGTGTTATCTTATGATGTGCCCAGCATAAACTCTACCAATAATATTCTCATAGTCTCATTCAAAAAGTGTGTGCCCCTCTCACTTGTCAATCTTAACAGACATCCATACCTACTAATAATGTTCTCCCATAATAACCTTCTTTACTATATCCACTTTGAAATTCTTTATAGGTGTTATTTCTTCCCACCTTGTCAAATAATCTATACATGTAATAATATAGTGTGATCTAGTCCTATGTGTAGTTGGTGAAATAGGACACCCAAAGTCTATTATCCATTTCTCAAAAGGTTCTCGCACTCCTTATCGGTCTCAATAACATTTCATCCCCATGTACATGATTCCAAAGGAACTAAATATGATCACATGCCTTGGCATACTCTTTATAATCCTTATATAGTGTTTCCCACCAAAGGCCAACCAACAAAATATTACATGTGGTAGCATTTCCTACATAATTTCCTCTTACAATCCCACCATGGGCTTCCTACATTATAGCTTCGCACTCATGTTCAAGTACACATAGGTACAAAAATCATCACGACCTAACTTGTATAAATCCCCACTAATCAACATGTAATGTGTGACACATATGACAAGTTTTTTCTCCTCTAAAATATGCATCCCTTGGGCACCACACTAGTATGTAAAAACACAACAATATCTTGTTAAATTATAGGGAACATGGTTCAATCTGAATAAGTAGGCATCGACATTGTGTCCTTAATGTTATGTGCATCCTCACTGAGTTAATTATTGATAAATGATCCGGTCTAGAATCTATCTTTCCAGCTTTACCACCATAGTAAAGTCAAATTCTTGAAACAAGAGAATCCAACAGTATATTCACACCTATAAAATGGTATTATTAACAAAGTACTTAAGTTTCGTGTGATTTTTATAATATATAAAGAGAGTTTCCAACAAGTATTGTCTAAACTTTTAAACCATGTAAATCATGGAAAATTCTTCGCACTCTATGGTTGTATAATTCTTATCATTTTGGGTCAGCTTATCGCTTGTAAAGCAGATAAGATGATCAAAAATATCATGACCAAGCTATGCTAAACTGCACAAATGGCCATGCCAAAAGCATTAACATGTACATGAAACAATTTTTCCCTAGAAGGAAAGCACAGATTGGGTGTAGAAGTAAGTCATTACTTCAATGTCTCAAACGCTAGTTGTTGGGCCTCATCCCAATGGAATTTTCCTTTAGTTTTCAATAATTCTTCTAAGGGCACAGAAATCATAGCATATCCCTTAATGAACTTCATGTAATAACTGTGTGACCTAAAAACCTCGCACGTTGCTCGATTAGTAGGCTCCTCCAAACCCAAGGTAACTACAACTTTAGCATGATCTACCAACATACCTTATTTGCATATAATATTTCCTAAAAAATTCCCAAAGGGTATCACAAAGATACACCTCTTAATTTTGAGAGAGATGTTCAACTGCTGACACCTCTCAAAAATAAGTCTCAACTTGTCACATTGATCTTTTACCATCCCATATACATTCTAATCATCCAAATAAACCTATAAAAACTTGTGTATAAAATTCCAAAATTCTTGTATAACAATGTGCAAAAAGACTGCAGGAACATTCTTCAACCTAAAGGGCATAACTTTATATGAAAAATTCCGCACTCTGTGGTGAGAGTTGTCTTTTCTTGGTTTTCTTTAGCAATCTGCACTGATGATAATATGAAAATCCATCTATAAAAGAGTATACCTCATTCCTGTAATGACCTCAAAGATATCCTTAGTAAAAGGTGTGGGAAAAGGGTCTATGACACAAGCAACATTCAACTCTCTATTTTCCACATGATCCTTATCCTACCATAGTTATTTATGCTTATCACCATGGGAATAACCCAATCTGACTCTTCATGGGCTCAATGATTCCATATTTCAACATCTTATCAATCTCTTCCTTGAATTTGATGCATAAATTAGGATTCATCTTGTAAGGCCTCTTCCTAACCGGGCGCACACCTTCCTTTAACTTGATCCTCATCTTGCCTAAAGAGTGATGCACTCCCTTCAACTCATGATAGCCTCATAGAAATAATTCTTGGAATTCACGCAACAAATCAATAATCTTAGCCACCTCTTTTTCAGACCAATAGTCACCAATAATGGCTTCCTTAGGTTCTGTATCTATCCCAATGTTGACCTTCTTCATTTTCATAGGCTCATGATAAGTGCACACCTTCTCATCGAACTATATAGGACATCATGTATACATATAATGTGATCAACATCCAAATTATCTACTTCTTCATCATCAATCATATAAACTAACTTACCCTTTTTTTTTCCATCTAGGCACACCCAAGTTTCTCCTCATCTATCTCTTCTTCTTCAAAGTGTTCCTCCAAATATAACTCTCCAAACATATCTAATAGGATTTCCTCATCTTTTGCACTATCCCCCATCATAAGGTGCTTCACAATCTATAATGCTTCATTCACCGAAGGTTTAGTAGAAAAATAGTCAAAGGTCTAAATCATACCTAAGGTCATCTCCTGCCAATTAATTGTTTCTCTTGTTAGCTCTGCATGAACATACCATACACGTGTGAAAATTCTTATATTAGTGTATAATTTATGTACCTAGAGTGATGGTGGAAAGGCCTCCTACCCCTCCATCTAGAGTCTCTCACACTTCTAAACATGGTGCAAAGAAGAATCCTTCCCATGGAATTCACATATCTGAGAAGGTACATTGTTCCTTAGAAACCTAGTAGAAAAGGTGATTCTCACCTCTCACCATTCTAATAGGTTATCTCTGTGTGTAGTCCACCAATGTGTTGTTATCTCACATAGGGTATAAATAAACATATTTCTTCTGTCACCCTCATCCTTCCACTAGGCTTCCATGGCGCGTAAAAAAACATCAAGTTTTCCTTCACTAGTGTATTGAGGTACCTAGTTATGACTCAAGTTTTGAATAGTGTGCAACCTGATCACTAAATAATTATATTCTTGATCTCTCGCCTGACCATTTCATACATTCCATGTGCCTAGTTATCACAGACAACACTGGTTGTATCACTCATACACCGAGAATCAAAACATTGTATAACAGACTTCCTTAGACATCGTAAGTAATTCAAGATCCCTAAGCTTGTTTGTGCATATATCTTGTTCATATCCTCTTCACTCAAGGGTTCTAAATATGGTATAACCTTCCCATTTTTCAAAGGAATAATCATGCGCTCCTTGTTCTAAAAATGATATAAACTTTATTAAAGTGCAGATCAACATTTTTGTGTAACACTAAGTGCACCCAAGAAATGCTAGAAAACTATCTTCTTCTCGCAAGAGCCAAGACCTCAAAATCCCCAATAAACTTGGCCCCTTGTATAGTAATAACGACATCATTCAATACTCTAGTGGGTGTGTATTTATTCATGTTCACCATATATAACACATTCAAAGAGGGCTATAATGGTGAGCTCTTCATCTTATTCCATGCATCCAAGGTGATTACATTCACTTCTACGCCTATATCAATAAGTATGTTACTCAATAGCCACCCATCAATAAGTGCATTTAAATTGATCTCTTAATCATACTCAAGACTGTGAGGGGGTAACTTTGTATGTAAGATCCATCTCTTGCACCGAGATCCAATTCATGGTATCTTCTCCCTTAGCCATTCCCTTAACAATGGAATGATATTCTCTTAGCACAACATCTTACAAACCTCCTTCAAGTCATCAACATATTTATGAGGAAGCTCAACTACCTTCACTTGCTCCATCTTCCATGATTGATCCTTCAAGCATTGTATCTCACCTTGAAAGTTTCAAATAACCTCCATAGTCTCTTGGTATAACTCTTTCTAGTGGGAAAGATCTTGATATTTCAAATTTATTACCTCTTTTTTTATAATAATAGGTTTCTATTTCGATATCTCATAAGCACGCACAACCTTAGCATGTATAGTAACTAATGAAGAAACATCTCATGATTAGGCACAATTTTAGGCATCAAATAGTCTTTTATGTCATGCTACACTTTAATCATCCTTGCCCTTATCAGTCCTCTTATAGTTTTTACTCATGTGTTCATATAACCTAGGACATTCTTCAAAATTATGTTGTTTCCCACACCATGAGAAAACTACATTTTGAGGGCATTCACACCTATAATGATCAGGGGATCCACATGTAAAATAGGTTCCATGAGGGAAGTCACTTCTTCCACCACCATGACCATGGCCTCTGTATCCTCCACAGTAACCTCTACCTCTACCACCTCCATTAGAGCACCCTTCATGATTCTTCCCTTCTTGATCCTTTGAATTATTTTCCACACTAGCATGGTGCACACTAGTTTCAATATCATTATGGATCGATCAATCGTTTACAATTCTCTATATCATGAGTGTGGGACTTAAAAATATTACAATAACAGGGTATGTTCTTTTGAATCACATGATGCAATAACAGGAACCTACTTGAATCATGATCCAACTAACAAATCTCATATTCTAGCAACATGGCATGCACCAATTTATGAGGTAATATATCCTTATTATGTCCTTCAACATTGCAATCCATACATCATATGCCACTGCACATCTTAGGAGTTGAATTAGCCAATAGTTTATCCAATTTTTTCACTGTAGATGCAATATTTTCCTCTAAGAATGGGATAACTCTATGGTATATGCTCCCAACCGCCTCGGTGCATAGAGCTTCCTCTAAATCCTCACATGGATCTATAAACATATTATGAGAGAGTTACCTTCTAAAAGGTGTGATCAAACCACCAAAAAACCACTGTGCATGTTGGCTAGGGTGAATATCATAAGACAACTTTGATAGAAAAGTTTTAAAGCATGCATCATACTCCCTTACGCTCTCATTCATGCCCTGCTTAATCTCCTTCAACACGTTAATGCTTTTCTATTAAAACTTAGGTATATAAAACTCAACCAAAAAAGCATCACGTAGTGCATTATAATCTACAACATTATTATTCATATTATACTTCCTATACCATTTGTGTGCATGCCCTTTTAAAGTAGTAGAAAGTTGGCTTGCCTTACGCTCTAGAGATGTGATTCCCTTAGCATGCATAGTATGTAAAGTTCCCATTTTAAGACTTTAGAAACAAGGGAATTTTTTTAATATATAATGTTCACTGTTCTAAATAAAGCATTATTTAGAAAAAACATTCCATGCCAATAGAATTCAAATAGATAACCATAGGAAGCATGTAATGACTTGGTGGCTCAAGGATCTATTCATTCCATAACTCCGTAAGCTACCGATCTATTTATGTTATCTTATGTATTGAATACATATCGTATACTTTGTATACTTGGTCTTATTACCATACACTGGTACTAAGTGATATGTTTAAAGAACATATCTAAATATCTCATTATCAATATTCATCGATATCATGTGGTTTTAAACTTGGTGACATAGAAAAATGCAACCATTATATTGTGATACTT
Organism: Taxus wallichiana var. yunnanensis; assembly: GCA_018340775.1. Lineage (NCBI taxonomy): Eukaryota > Viridiplantae > Streptophyta > Pinopsida > Cupressales > Taxaceae > Taxus > Taxus wallichiana. The sequence goes on from CM031242.1 coordinate 299,830,020, forward strand.
TGGCCAAAAATTTACAACATACTTGTGTATGTCACCATTCCGAGACTCCATACTCATCATATTGGAATACGTCCTTCACCTCACTCCTCTATTATGAGGATTGGTATTTACTGACTACCGTTAGTCCACTTGTCCCAAGTTTAACCCTAGCCCTAGATAGAAACATAACTTATTATAGGAAGACACTCACAATGACTTAGGGTAAATGGGCATACTCGGTTGACCTAAGTCAACTAGATATGCCAACATACCCTAAGCCATTGGAAGCTAATTCCTATCCTAAATATGCTCCTATCTTGACCTAGAGAGAAACTAAGTTCAAGTTTGAGTTCCTATTGTGTGTAGATTTGAATGATCAATGCAGAAGGGTGATGTCACATGTCAACTACAATGTTGTATTCTTGATAAGACCCAAGTCTTCTCGAAGTATAGCCCTGCAGTGGGTGTGTGCCAACATCCTACGAAACTACCTCATTGAGATGTACATACCCCAAGGAGATTGTTAATACGTTGTTAGTTTGGATTATTTCTTGATTACAACAACCCTACTAAACCCTAATCCAACACTCAATAAGTTCTTTCCTAAATTTGTTTCATTTAGTCCATGAATAACTTCATTAAACTTATGGTTGCTTTTAATGTTTGGTTTCTTAGTTAAACTGACAATTAACCAAATCAGGACAACGTTATCATAAGTTTCATTTAAAATGTACCTTAACTTTTAGAAAGTTTTAACGTCTCGAATATAACTAATTAAAGTAGAATTCATACTAAATGAAGTCTAATAAATAGTAATCATACTTCCAAACCTTTTAGGTTTATATTCAATTGAGAGAGAGAAAGAATATTTCTCTACATGTTTAAGTATTAGGATATATCATTCCCAATGTCCATATTTCTTAATGCATGTTCATTATGCATCACCTTATTGTGTTAAATTATTTAGGTAAACACATCATATTATGCAACTCAACAAGTTGCTTCATTATAGGGGAAATTGAACTAATTCCCATTATCCATTTTATCAAAGATAACAAGATAAGCATAACATATTATAAAGAATATCAACATGATGGAACTTTCATCTTCTTTATAAAAGTACCAGATAATTTACACAACCAATGCAAATAGATCACAACTCACAATTCATCATAACATCTTATAAAATTTACAAGGCTATGCTCTTTAGGCATAATGCAAAACAACAGCCTTCATTCTATAAAGTATAAAACTTTATTTTAGAATTAAAAAAAAGAATGAATCATAATTCTTTTATAAGAATTAAACATATATCAACCAATGCATCATATAAGATTTTGCCTTCCATTACCACTTAAGTTTTCCATCTGCAAAAATAGCTAACACTAGTCGATTCAATGAATCGAGCATGATAAGCACTAATCATTAAAATGAAGTGCATTCCAATAATTGTTTCGTTAAAGCAATGCTACTTTAATGAGACAATTAAGTCATCTTAAAATTAGCATATATGATAAAAGAAAGGAAGTACATTAATAAACTTAGATCAACTTTAAAGAGAAGAGTAAAATATAATAAACAATATCTGCCTAAGATCTTAAGTTCTATTAATTCTATCAATGGCTTGTAAACAACAATATATCTTGCCATCCCATTGTCTTACAATTCTATCCTAATAGAATACCACGATTATCTTTTCTAAGAGAAAAATAAATGTATACAACATGGTTCCTTCAAGGATGATTCATCTAAATCATAAGTAAAGAATAAAAAGAACCATTATATACCCTACCCAAACCTATAACATCAGATAAACAAACCAGATTATAACATGATTACTTGTTCCTTTTCGGGATAACAATATTGCACATTCATCCTTAGAATATACATCAAACAGAATTCCATAACCAAATAGGAAGGTAAGGAAAACCAGAATAGTCCAACTATAACTCTAATTCCAACTCTTCATGTTAGAAGTTTCAATCAAATAACAAACAACAATGTTCACAAACAAAGCAGCTCCAAAGAGGAGTTATTCTCTACTCATGTTCTTCACAAAAGATAAAGAGTACAAGAGACAAACCTACTCTTTTCCATATAAACTAGGCAAGACTAGTCAACAACAGTCAAACCCTTAAGTACAAGTTACCTTATCAACCAAACCTTCTTGGCTACTGGTTCTCAACATTATTTTATCAATGGTTCGACAAGGTAGACCAATAGGTCACGAGAAATCACTATCTTGAAATGGATTTAAGTAAAGAAAAGTTTGAACATTGAGCCTATCCAAGGGTAGAAAAAGAAGTAACATAATAAGAAAAGAACCAATGATAGATCATTTTGTTCAACTGAACAAGAAGTTCCAATTTCAAACCTATTTAGGATGATAGCATCACAGGACCACGAGCGATATATATATATCGATCTCAAAAGAAGTCCAAGACTCAATCACTGAGTCAGTTGAGAGTGACATTCCAAACAATAAATGATAAGTTTCAGAATTACCCACGAACCCAAAACTAAAGACTCACAAAGACTTCACTAATAAATACCAAAAAGGTAAATGGTTCATGATTCAAAGAATCAACTTAATACAACTGAACAGAGAAGGAATCCTTCCTATTATTTTAGTGTCCAAGGTAATATCACAATCTTTCAAAAAGACCCAGATTTAATTAAAAGAGACAACCGAGAGGGAGGAAAGAACCCCAAATGCTAGATACAGAAGATGTTTCAGTCATAGTTCCAAAACAATAGGAACGGAGTAAAAGAAAAACAAACTTCACAACCACGAATAGAGACAGTGGTGACTTAGTACCAAATATACAGTCAACCAGAATGCGGGTTTCTTCCAATCGCAAGAAAATAAAATCTTATTCTATTCTCACACCAAGTACCATCTCAAGGGAGTCGTCTCAATCATAGAACTGAAGTTCTACATTTCTAAGCTAGACATTTAAAGTTCCAAATCCCAAGAGGTTTTTAAATGACCCAAACAAGTTCCCACACAGTTACCTGGTGAGTATTCACTCAAGTAATGAGCTATAACTTAATTATTTCAAAAAGAATAACCCAATACAAAATACCAGGATAGATTCAAATGAATCAACCCAATGCAAGCTCTTAACACTAAAGTGTTAAATAGAAGTACAGAGTTGAAACCCAAGCTTCACACACAAGTGTTCAAAACTTCAAAAATAAATTAATATGAATACAGTGATAAATATGAACTCCATGAAACAATTTAGTAATACATAAGTTTTCAAAACAGTGGTTCTATTCAAACGAAGCTTCAACCCAAGCTTAATCAAAACACTAAGTTCCAACTCGAGTTTGCATCCAAAGAATGCAACCCATAAGTAATATAAAATAGAATTGAATTTTTCCTTAAATTCCAATCCATATATTTTCATGACAATCAGATCAAGCTCCATAACCTCGAATACAAGATCAAGATTACAAAGCAGAGATACAGAACAAGTTCAATACCATTTTTACTTGCATGTTGTCATAAATCTCACACAGAGAGAGACAATTTCCAAACAATACTATTTTCATGGATTCCAATCAAGCGACCAAGAATCTATAAAACCCAAGAAGAAAAAATAACTAGACATACAAAAAAATACAATAATCTCATGAGAGAAACGTCATTTTAATGAATTATTTATAAAAATGCAAAGAATTTTAATAGTTAGATCCTATCATGCCTGATAGCACTTCCACCAACTCGAAGGAGACTTCTAGCCGAGCTTCCAACTCTTTTTCTCCTCCAAGATAGATCAACAATGAAACATCTTTTCCTTCCAAGCTTCATATACTTTCCTTCGATCAAAAATAGATCATAAAAACCAAAAATAGTTTTGAACTGAAGGTCAAACTATTGGTTCGAAGAACCAGTTAGCTCCATGCAGAGAAAAATCTGCCATGCAAGAAAAACCAAATGACCTCCTACAAACCCACCTCCTATGTTTCCAAGATGGTTTACACACAAAGACCGAGGCTCATAAATGTCATAAATGCTAGTTAATCCAAAATTCCCACTTACTTTTCCTTGCCACCACCACTTAAATTTGGCAAATGCCATTTCAACACAAAAACACAATTCCATCTGTTAGTGGAGTTTCCACGTAGGCCTCCACCAAGTCCACTGGCCCTCTACCAAATCTGGCAGTACCTTATCATTTAAACCCCCTTTCAAATCATTTAAAATCCATTGGAACCGTTGCCCTTATGTCATGCGACCCCTTTAGGTTCCCCTTAGTTTAGGTTAGATTCAAATAGAACTTAGGTTAATTTAAAAATTACCAACATAGGTCTTAGAACATTAGCCATTAGAATTCCCACCTTAGGTTAGGTTCAAATCACAACCCTTTAGTAATAGGTAGTAGATAAAATAGCTTAGTATCCCCCTTAGTAACTCTTCCCTTACTCTCTTAGCATAACACTTAGGTTAGGATGCCAACCCCATAATAGAATAAGAGACTTAGGTTAGAACAATATTCATATAAGTAAACATAGCTAGAACTTAGCTATTCTCACCTAGCTTAGGTTACCGTTAGGATAGTCCTTAGATTTTTAGGACTCGAACTTCTCCAAAGAGAATTGAATTTTTCTCAAGTCCATAATGTTTCGCTAAGATCAATCACCAAAGACTCGGGCATAAACATACAACTAAAGCGAAAAAAACATTACAATAAGGCCAATAATTAATATCCTACAAAATCTAGTCTTCTATGTTCCTTAAGCTATTGAATGTCAATTTTACCATTCAGTTTATGAAGAAGACTTGAAACATTCCTTAGATCATTGAAATTGATCCAAGGATGAGTCAAAAGAAGAAATAAGTCTGTAACTCTTAATACCAGATTACAGCTCATCTTTCCGAAGTGAAAATGGATTCTTGACAACCATATAATTTCAGTCTAATGATTTTTAAGAACAAAAAATATTTATCCCAATCAAGCATGATCTTCAACAGTTAAAAGAACACATCTTTATCTATAAAATCACATGTCAACACTTGAATGCAAAGAGAAATATATCAGTTTTCAAGGGTGTTACATAGTATCTCACACATGTGGACATGATCCACCGCATCCTTAATGCCTTTGTACTCTAGTAGGCAAAGAGACATCGTAGACTTGTGTTGGCTAGTGCGAGACCATGCCCACTAGATCCAGAACCCGTATACCTCCAGTATTCCCTTCACATCCAAAACCACCAAATCCACTAGATCTTGAACCTCCTAATCCTCCGATACACCTCATGTAGTAGGCACCGAGACTAGAGGTTACTCTATTGTATGCCCCAACTATTTTACTAAATTGAACTACCATATTTTGCGAAGTTGTGTTACTTCTAGATGTATTACCAACGTTCTACGTGCCTATATTCATTCTCGACAACGTGCGTAGAAAATAATTCTCTGACCAGTCCTCCAAATAGTAAAGATGTTATCACCTATGATTCCTTATATGTTTTCTAATGCACTTTTGTATTCAAAGGAAAATGATATTTACCTATCGCTACTCTATCACCAATACTATCCTATTTCTCAATAACTATTTTAGGAACTAGAACACCAAGTGCAAGGGAAAGGTCACCAAGTGGGATCAGATGCTCACCTACGGTCCTTATTATTTATACTTCTCGTGCATTTTCATTTGAAGATGAAGGGGATTATCTTCTATGATTTTCTAAATAGGGGAGTACTAGCTTCTCAGGTTCCATGTCCTCTGTATGAACCTTAAATCCTTCATGCATCACTTGTCTCCATAAATCTATAGACTCCTTAATGTCATGCTTCTTTTCTAATTCCCTCTCTCGCACTTCATTGTAATTAATTAGTCTTTCCTCTATTTCCTTTTCTTCCGTAATTTATACCATATTTCACCACACCTTCTCCTTCCCCCACGTGTGGTGGGGTTTATCTAGCCATAGGTCATTCTTACAAATACAAGAGTCACTAACAAGATCTTAATTTCTAAAGGGATAACACGTAGATAAGATCCTTTGGGCTCACACAAGAACTGAAACTCAATAACCTCTAGACAATAATAAGTAGAAACAATATACTCCAACATATAACTATGCCAAATACCACTCCACCAATGATCTACAACACATGTAAAAGTCACATTGACATCATACAAATTCTAATAATCTTCTTGTGTCCAAAAATTGTTCTATACCTCTAATTCTCGCTTTGATGCATATTCTACCAGCCACTCATACAACTCTATAGGAAAAAAAAAAAAGTCTCATAGAGTTCATGATATAGATGTTCTTCAACCCACGCATGAGTATTGAAATCAAGTCCAATATTATTTTGTGAGTAAACTAGTCTTCTAAGTCCACAACTCAACTCTCAATGTTATCCAAAGTCAACCAATACATCTTCATCATGTAACATCCTTGCAATAGATTGAAAAGAGGTATCGAAAATAGAACCAAAATGTAGTCTCTATTTCTTGCTCAAAACCCTAGATGTAGTGGCACATTACTCAAAAATATTTGAGCACTAATCTGAAGCATGTGAAGGCACTAGGTCACTCTTTTCATATCATTTTTGTCAAGATGTTAACATGATCATTCATATATTCCATAACCATAAGTAATTAAAGGTAAAGCATAACAAGAATCATCTCACAACCATAGTGCATAATAAATCAAACAAGGATCAAGATCAGATTCACCATACAATAGTCATGAGAAGTAACATCAACAATCAATATCCATCCACAAAGATCCATTATATTACTTCATCATAAACCGGTATTAGAATACATAAAAATAGAATTCTCATATGTTATGCGTGCTCATAAACCAACATAAATCTAACACATCCATGTTGATCTCACTCACACACCAAAACCATGCAAATAAATACATATATATAGCAGTGGGGATCCCTTCACCACTCATGCACTCTCAAAATAGGATACATGATAAAAATATCCATTCACCGCTTACAAATATAACTAAGGAAACATGCAAGATTTTCTTAATAATAGACCATCTATAATTAAAATTAGATCTACATCCTATTATTAGCTTCCAACCTTGCATGATGTTTTATCTTCTTTTTGCATGTGACCTCTCTCAAAATAGACTTTTCTTCAACCCAAAGTCTTCATGATTTAACCCTATCTCCAAAACTTTGCTTGACCACCACTCTAACCATTCACTTTCCAATTCCATCTTGTGGATCAAAATATGGCTAAGTATAGAAGATGTTCATCACGGGAATGAGCCTCTGTGTGTAACCTATTCTAATTCTAGAATTCTTCCATGCCTCCCTTCCATGCATTAAAAACTCTCTTTCTAATATAATTAACATATTTCACGGGTCCACGGAAAACTTATGTACCTAGAGTGATGGTGGTAAGGCCTCCTGCCCCTCTATCCAAAGTCTCTCACACTTTTGAACATGGTACAAAGTAGAATACTTCCCATGGAATTCACATATCTCTGCGAAGGTAGATTACTCCTTATAAACCTAGTAGAATAGGAAATCCTCACCTCTCATGATTCTAATAGGTTGTCCCTGTGTAGTCCACCAATGCATTGTTGTCCCACATAGGGTATAAACTAACATATTTATTCTGTCACCCTCATCCTTCCATTGGGCTTCCATGGCGTACATAAATACATAAGGGTTTCCTTTACTAGTGTACTAAGATACATGGTTATACCCCAAGCACCTAACCATGTGCGTCTGATCATGTAAGTAACTATGTTCTTAATCTCTCGCCCAACTACTTCATATGTTCCATGCACCCAGTTTTCACAAGAAATACTTTTAGTATCACTAACTGAATGAGCATCATCCCATTGTATCACTCCTTCCTTAGATGGATCAACTACCTCAGGGTCTCTGATTGTACATGCGTATATATTTTCAAGTATTCTTCACTCAAAGGCTCAACATATGGGGAAACCTTTGCATCTATCAAAGGTATAATAATGTGCTCTTATTTTTTTCAAAGTTAATGTACCCCTTTTTGAAGCGTAAATCTGCATTATTTGCATAACACCATGGTACCCAAGTAACACTAGGAAGCTATCTACCTATGTGAGCTCCAATATTTCAAATTCCCTAGTAAACTTGGCTCCCTAAATCATAATATTCACATATTTTAATACCCCAATAGGATTATCCCTAGTTCTATTCGCTATATATAACACATTCAAAAAAGGTTGTAATGGTGTTCTTTCCATCTGATTCCAAGAATCCAACATGAGTACATTAACTTTTTCAATTGTATCTATCGAATGTTGTTAAAGAGCTAACCATCAATGACCACATTCAATGTAATCTCCTTTTCATAAAGGTGATTATGGGGAGGTAGATTTATATGAAGGATCTTCCTCTCACACGCATTACCTACATGAGGTACTTTTTCTCTCAACCAATATCCTACCAAATGTATTATGTTCTCTTATCACAACATTCGTAGAATTCCTTTAAATCATCTACATCATTCTGGGATTTCCACATTTTTAGCGTATTCTAATACGTGTGCCTTCTTCTTCAAGTTATGAATCTCTCCTTGTATATTCTTAATAATTTCCTTATTCTTCAAGTAAACCTCCTTCTAATGTTCAGCATTAGGTTACTTGGAATTAATCACTTATTTATTTTTTATTGTTGGCTTATACTTTGAAGGTTCATCAAGCATGTGTAGCCTCAAAACATGTGGTCGATAACACGAGTTGTAAATCAGAGTTAAGCCCCACTTATGAGGGTTTTCAATCCTCACCATTAATGATTTCAATCGGGTTTTTGTCTAAGAGAAGGTGTATGCATTAAGAGAAGAAGATCTTGGAAAATAACTCCTTTAAAAACAAACCAAACTTGCAGAAATAAAGTTTGCATGAAAGAAACACACTTGCATAAATGAAATTTGCATGAAAGAAACACACTTGCATGAATTAAAAGGAACACTTGCATAAATGAAATTGTTGAATTAAAAATAAACACAATTGAATGAAACACCTGCAAGTTTACAACAGACTGAATTTTCACAATACAAAGATAAAAACAATAAAACAAAATGAATTAAAGACAAATGAATAAACATAAACATAAAAACATAGATCCATCTTCCTTGGAATGATTGGCCAGCTCATTCCTTGGAAGAGAATTTAAATCATACTTCTGAGATCTTAAAACTACATAATATTTGAGAGGAAAGAGTAAATCTTTATTTCTTTGCAGAAAAACATTACATATCTAAGTGTGGAAGGTTGTATTTATAATTTATGCATCCAACCAGCTCATTATTTTAGGAAATAGAATCTGATCTTATATTTATTCCAATCCTAACAGCTAAGATCTTCATCTCAACAAAATATGGAGAGAGATATATTATTGAAGTCAAATCTTATCTCACTTATTTTAGGAAGATTTGCTCCCAAATATTTTCCTTGCTTTTCGGTAATAAGAATCATAATGATTTTATTCCTCTACATTATTTGAATAAGGATTTTCCTCAAAATATGATTTTGGCCAAATACCTTTCTCATATTTTCCATTTGACTTTGTTGTTTTTATTGTGGAACTTTTGACGCTTGTCAAATATATTTTTCCTCGAATGCAATTCACTATAAGCTAGATTTATATTGATTGGTAAAACCTATAGAAAATATTAATGATATTTTTGTTAAACACATTTCTATGAACAAAAACCTCTCTCAAATTTTCCGTTTGAATTTTCTATTTACTGTTTATGGAACTTTTAGTGCTCATACGATACACTTTTCCTCGATGCAGACTTACTAAAATTTAGATCTCTCTTTATTGGTAAAAACTATAATAAATATGAATGAGGTTTTTGTTAAGAACATTTCTATGAAGAAAACCTCTCTCATATTTTCCATTTGACTTTTCTATTTTTGTTTATGGAACATTTAGTGATCGTTTGATACACTTTTCCTTAGACTGCAACTTACTAAAAGTTAGATCTCTCTTCATTGGTGAAACCTGTAAAAATATTTGAATGATTTTTTTGTTAAAAACATTTCTATAAACAAAAACCTCTCTCAGATTTCCCATTGGAATCTCTGAGTTTTCACAATCCCTCAAAATATGTCATTTCGTTATCACAGCAAATTCGGAACTAAAGTCATCATTCTTTTTATGCAAGTTCCGGAACTAAATCTCCAAGTTATAGAAATAAATATGATTTTTCCATGAATTTAAAGTTATAGAACCAACTTTCATTCAATTAATACAAGTTTTGGAACTAAATTTGTGAGTTCTGGAACTAACTCTGCGAGTTTTGCAACTAACTTAAAACAACTATAACTTTTGCATGCGACCTCGAATTGAGATGATTCTTGTTTTGAACTTGCATAAATTTTTAAGAGGAATATGAATATGAAATAAGATCTGATTTTAAATTTACTTTTCATGATCATTTCCACTTTTCCCAATACTAGCATTATCTTTTATTTATGGTTTGCATACACAAGAATTTACATCTTTTCCCAAATAATTAATAGGATTAGTCAACAAAATAGATAAAAATGATTTCTAAAAAATGAACAAGATATATATCCTATATTATATCTTAAGAAAACTATAAGTTCCTAGATTACATTTAAATCCACTTTCAAAGGTAACTTGGAAGGACAAAATAATGGTAATTTATGGCCAATTTATGGCCTCATCACCCACCTTCAACATCCATTGATCTCCATCTATGTGATGAATCAATACTCATTTTTAAACCCACCAAATAATAAGGAAATCCCATGCACAATGTCCTATCACCCGGTGGGCACTTTGGGAACTCACACCGAGGCACGCGTGGGTGCCAAGTATCTCTTTTATGTGAGTTGAGTGGGAAAACATCATCTATGATTCCAAATTTTAGAGAAAGTGAGTGGAATGAGACATGTAAACATCATAGAGATTAGAATAGATCTAGACCATTGCAGTCATTACAAACAAAGATACTTTAACATACTTAAAGAACTGGATCAAAACATACAGGAAAATGCATAGGGATTGATATTTATCTTATAAACATACATGAAAAATAACTATGAAAAATCATGTATGAATCCGAACCAAGAAAGATCATATTCAGATAACTCGGTAACCTCATTACATCCATAAGACTCACTACAAAACACCACATTATGGAAAACCAAAGTCATGCATCATAACTAGATCTATATCCTTTAGCTCTCACAAAGACGTTTTATAACCCCAAGCCTTTGATACATCCTTCTCCTATATTTCATCTACCCAACCCAATATGACTCCTCGTGGAATTTCTATAGAGCTTTCTCTCTATCAATCTATATTCTAAACCAACTCTATCAACACCCACACACACACCTTTTCCTTCTGCGGGCGCTTGTATTTATAGGAACCCTGAAGTGCCAACTCATCCCGTTGTGGCCTCAAATCCTAGGCCAAGTGTCTAAATGTGGTCCTCCATGGGCTCATGCTCCTCCAGACCTAAGCCCTCCACTCTTTTCCATGATGGCCTTCTAGAAGCCTCCATCACAGGGAATATTCCTTCCTAGGCCAACCTGTCACCATGCTGGCACCTTATCCACACCACATGTGCAGTCGGGTCATGATTTTCTCATGTTCTACCCAAAATGCCAAATATGACTATGTCCCGAGACCTTGTTATGCCAGTGTGTAACACGGTCCTTCTAAAACCCTCATAGAACCCCTGTCATACACACCTTCTTTTGCACGCCCATCCTTCGACCTAGGCCTTGCACTCCCATGCACCTTTTTGTACTTAGTCAATTTTTATGGGCCCAACATCACCCCACACTTTACCTATTCTCCACCGTAGGAACATTTCTTCAAAGAAAGAATTAAAATAGGATTAACACCTTGGAAAAAGAATAAGGGAATGAATCATTAGGAAAAAAAGGATAGAATGGGGAAGTGTTGTCATTATTGCTACAAGATAAGAAAATCTCTTTGTAAGTCGGCCTCCATCTTGTTCAGGGCATCAAATTCATTTTGTGCTCTTTGTGAGAGGTTCTTTGACTAGGCACTTACCTCCTCAAAACCCAGTCCATTTCCTTGAGTGTTCAATGTTTCAACCATTCCTTCCAATTCCTTACCCACATCCTCAAGTGCATCCATCCTTCTTGTAATTTGTGGGTATAACTCCTTCATCAGTTTTTAATTGAACCTCATAAGGTTTTAATAGCTTCTAACTTTTTCTTGACCTCGGCCAAGATCCTTTCCCGCTTTTCTCTATTCCCTTTGTTCTTCTCTTGGAATTCCTTGAGCTCTACCTCATGAGTGGTGACCAGAATACTTGCCACTTTATCTCTGTTTGCGTAACTATCATACGCAGCCTTAGTAGTATGGGTAGAAATTTTCACATCAGCAAGCACCTTGTTGTACTTAGCAATGATTGCTACAAATTTTAATTTTTCCTCCTTCTCCAAGCGCATTTCTTTTTTTTTTCCATGGATTCTAAGGCCAGAGGTTTCCTTTCCATGGTGAGGATACATGTTAAGTCTTGAGGCACTCAAAATAATATCCATACTTTTGAGCGGGTGGTGCAAGTCTAGATGATTCAAAATAATGACATCTGTGATGGATTCTACCTTCTTGTATACCTCATGCACCCTCCCCTTTTATTCCCTAAGTTCACGCTTTAGCTGCGCACTAATTAGTTCCTCATTCTTAAAGCTCTTGGTGCTCTCTTCTAGCTCTTCTTCCCTCTTTTCTAGCTCTGCCTCTATAAATTTTACCCTATCATTCCTTCCAAATAACCTGGCTTCTTGCTCAGCCAAGACCTTATTTAAAGCATTACAGACTTGTTCATCTGAAATCTGTTAAGCGCTCACCAAAGGGTTGTCTCCTTTTGACTCAGGCATCTTCATTAGTGCTCTTTGGATTACCTCAAACTCTAACTCGTCGATGTGGGACTCAATTGCCCATGAAAGCATTTTCCTCATCCGAGGGTATGCACCTTCTTAATCAAACAACTTCATAGCCAAGATTTTATCTGTTAGGAATGTTCTTTGGAAGCGTGCGCACAACACCTTTCTCTCGATCATCAATGTAGTCCATTCTTGGTCTTTCAGTCTCCATGTGATTTCCACTGTGAACATTCACTTAGGAACAATTATTTTTATATTGGAACCTCCCACATTGCCGTGGTATTTTCCTACTCTTCCTTCCTTATCTTCATTCATCACTATTTCAGCGCTACGCTCCAACTCTTGTTCTACCAAGGCTTCAATAATTTTCATTGCTTCTCTTTCTGCCACCTTGTTTATCTGCTCCTGCGTGAGGTTTGGAGTCCTCTAACTCCTTGTGCTAACCTCTTCACCTCCTTCCATGTTTTGGGTGCCCTCCTCCTCTTGGCTTCCCTTCCTTCACACAAAGTGGTAGTCATTCTTCTCTTCTGTGCCTTCTTCTCCTGAATTGTACACACCTGTAAACAAGTGGTTCTGGTCCCCTTCAGGTTCATATTCTTCATCATCATTTCTCTCACCCTTGTATTTTTCCAAACTCTTTGTTTCCTTTGAGTCATCTTCCTCCATCACCTTTTGTTTCTTCCTAACTAGGGATTCCAGTATAGGAGACTCTTCTTTCTCTTCTTCCTTTGGTGATTTCTCCTTTGCGATAAGTTTTCCTTACTCTGGTGCCTCCTCTCTAACTGGTGACCTCTTCTTGTGTGTGTAAGTACTTGTTCTAGTGCTTGTTCTTAGGGCACCCACCACTTGAGTATCTTGGAAACTTGGTGCCTTCTTCCTTATCTCTTCCATCTCCTTTTTCTTAGGCGCAGTCTTCTTCCTACCTATTAGGTCCTCAGGTATAGCTATCTCATTCTCAAGATAAGCACCCTTCTCAAACGTTTGCCTCTTCCAAAGGTACACATGTGTCGTGGACCCCGTTACAATAGGCAGAGTCAGAGGTTTCATCATCTAAACTTCATGTGACACATAATTTTCTATGTACGCAAACTTGTTGGGGTAGACTAATGTCCTGTGCATCTCCCTGTGGTCCCAATCCATACTTCCAAGGTCAAACTTCAGTTTAGTGGATTCCTTGAATCTGTTTACCCCCACCTAGAAGTAGTGAGAGGTGAAATAAAATGGAAGTTTACACCATGGGCCCATGCTTTCATTAACCAACCTAAATTTTCCAATGCAGAAGTGTTAGTATACTACGAATTCAACTTCTCCTTCGTGAGATTTGGCAGTTGTTTTGGGATCCTCACTCTGCCGTGAACAAATTCCTTAAGTACGTATATCATTTCTCAAGACGTGCCTTGTGAAGGGCCATCCTATTATCACAAGTGTATTTTTGAATCTTTTTTTGAGTAAGGGGTCTTCCTTTGGGTACTCCCATTCAAACTTATCTACCCCATATGGAACTTTGATCTCTAAAAACACAATCAGTAAGAGGAAATTGCTGAAAAGTATCTCGTCACCCTCCCGCACGCTACTGATGATTTCATTCATGATGTACATGAATAATTTATAGATGGCGCCCTCCAAAATCCTTCTAAAAATATTGAGCCATGATTTTTTCACTTGTGTCCACCTCTCTTGGTCATTAAGTTTGGTTACTAGGCACGCGGCCATTCTCATCATCGAGTCTTGGATATCCGAAATATTAAAGTACCTTGACCCCTTCTTGTATGCATATGTTCTGATGATTTCTTTGATGGATTCTTTATCACATAGGTTATCCTCTATACTTTCTCCTTCACAGATGAGACTTGTGAATTTTGAAATCAGATGAGGGGTTATGCGCATCTTGTGCCCTACGAAGTGAAAGTGATCTTCATGTACGCACGACATCAGCCACTGATAGAGGCGCTTAGGCTTCCCAAAGTATGGAAACTCATAGAGTTGCAATAATCCTACCTTCTCCAACTTCACTTTTACTTCGTATTATAAATGGGTAACCCTTCTAGTGTCATTTTATTTGTTGGGCGCACTAACTCTAGCACCATCTCTTTTTTAGTCACGTTTGTGTGATGGTTATAATCACTTACTATCATGTTTCTTAAATGGGACTCCCACTCCTTTCCCAGTAAAACCCCATCTCGGATTGCATTTCGCAAACCATTCTTCATTGGTACTTGTGGTGGTTTCTTATAGTTTTCCCTTTCCCTTGCCCTTTTTAGCTTTTACAACTGGTTTCTTGGGTGTCATTGTGTAGGTTATCTTTGCACTTTAACTTCTCTTGCTTTTATTATCTTACCTTTCCAATATTAGATCTCAAACTTGTGAAGAAACTCATTTTCAACCCATGCCCTAACTATCAAACCATTGTTGGAATATCCCCTTCACAAGACAACACTTCTCCACAACTCTCTCTACGCCCATGAACTACTTCCCTCCTGGTTTGCAGATCTAAACTATTCACTCATGGCTAAATTTCTCCAATTTTTCTTCACATGGATCAAATCTAAAAACCCTAGTTCATAAAATCTCTTCCTTCTTCATATTCATAATGTAAATAATGAAGTTTCCAACCTTCTATTTATAGTTTTTCTCACTTTTTAACATTAAATTCTACCTTACCTACCACTTTGTACATCAACAATTTATGTGGGATTTTCAAAAAGTACAACTTTAGCACTTTCAATCACATGCCTAATCCTACGTAGAAAATTTCCCAACCTTCGGCACAACCAATCCATCTTGATAGGATACTCTTGTGCACGTGTCACCGATCTTGAAGGTACTTCCGTCATGATTTTTTCTCTCTCCTACCTTGTGTTTCTTTTGCACTTCTTCTAATCTTATACGTGGATCCACAATATAGCCTTACCCTAACACTAACCATCCTTTTTCACCTTTCCTTCCATGCACTTACTTTCCCAAGGCTTTTTAATTGAGATTTTCAATACAATCCTTCTGGAGCTTCACACTTTGTAATTTCTTCCACCATACTTTGCCCCACACAAACAATGCATGGTCCTCTGCACAATTACAACCTTGAAAGTAATGAGATTACCAGTTCCTAAGGTGCAATACAAAAAAACAATGAGAAAGGGAAACACAAGAATAGAAAATGTATTAAAGGAAATCCTAAATTAAGCGGAAATATTGCCTTATTACAAACACCAAGAAGAATCTTTTATAGTAGGGCTTCAACCTACTCCCATTGAAGTGTCCGAAATCTCATCCCATCCAGTAACTTGTAATCGAACATGCCCAAATCAAGGATGTACAAGATGATGTAAAGACCCAACCAATGGATTTTTAACTTCTTAGGATGACACAAAAACTTGGAATCATATAGTAACACCATCTGCCCAACCTCAAACTTATTGTTCTTAATGTGACGATCATTCCATGCCTTTTTTTTGCTTTTTCCATATTTTAGCTCCACATGGTGAGTGATCATCTTTCATCTAATTACACTAACTTGTCAATTATTTCTTCGGAACTTGTTCATCAGCCTAACCCTCTGCGTGTGCTATACAAAGAGAATATAACATTAATTCAACTTTGGTAGGATAGCCTCTCTGCACCAAACACCAATTGAAATGGTGTGGCCTTATTCAACCTCTTGTAGGTTTTCCTATATGCCCAAATAACAGATGATACGTTGTCATCCCAATCTTTTCTACCAACATCATAGATCTTAGTCAATGTGTGACTACGTATTTTGTTAAATGCATCAGTAGTTCAATTTTCTTGAGGGTGATAGGGGTTAGTTTTGTGATGGGCCACCATGAATTCTGATAACAAAATCCTGACCATTTCATTGAGGAAGTGTGTATCTCTATCACTGGTCAAACTCAATGGGCATCCATACCTGCTAATTATGATTTCCCATAAAAATCTAGCAGTAGTAGCCACTATATGTAATCCTTTGTAAGTGATGCCTCTACCCACCTTGTCAAATAATAATTGCAAGTGAGGATATACCGTGAACCAATCCTTGCGCCACTTGTGAGATTGGTCTGAAAAATTTGATAGCCCACTTCTCAAATGGTTCTGCATTGGCTATTGGTCACAAGGGAATTTCATCCCTTTTACAGTTTGCAAGGTCTTTCGCAATGGTCACAGGCCTTGCAAAGCTTAATGCAATCTTGATAAATGGTTTCCCACCAAAGCCCTATGAGTAGAATCTTCCATGTGGGTGCATTTACCACATAGTGTCCTCTTGCAATCCCACCATGCACCACTTCGATAATTGTAATGCGGTCATGTTCTAGCATATAACTGATAAGAACCTCATCATGACTGATTTTGTATAGATCTCCACTAATTATCATGTAGGGTGTGACATGTATAGCCAACTTCTTCCTTTCGAGGGCCTTCATTCCAACGGTGCACACCCATTTCGAGAAATACTATAATATCTTCTAAGTCTGAGGGCACGTGCCACAACCTAAATAGTTGTGCATCTAGCATGGTATCCTCAATGCTTTATGCATCCTCCCCTGAATCGATTCTAGACAAATGATCAAGTCCAAAATTACTTTTTCTTGGTTTGAAAACCACCATGAACTCAAATTCTTGGAACAATAGTACCCACTAACATATGTGCCCTTGTAGAACGGGATTGTTCACCAAGTATTTCAATGCCATATGGTCAGTGTAAAATATAAATGGAGTTGCTAGAAAATACTGTCTGAACTTGTGAAGCGTGTAGATCATTGATAATGCCTCGCACTCAGTTGTAGTATAATTTTGTTTTGCTAGTGTCAATTTCCTACTTGCAAAGCATAAAGGATGATCAACAATCCCTTCACTAGGCTGTGCAAGTACTACTCCAATGGCGATTCTGAGGCATCCACATGAACATGGAAAGGCTTATCCCAAGAAGGGAAATGTAGGATGGGCGCGGTGACAAGCCTATCCTTTAAAGTGTTGAATTCCTTCTGTTGCGCCTCTCCCCAATGAAAGAAACTTTTATGCCTAAGCAACTCTTCTAAAGGCACAGTGATCCGACATACCCCTTGATGAAATTTTTGTAGTACTGCATATGCCCAATAAATCCATGCACCGTGCTTTGACTAGCGGGCTCCCTCAAACCCACAACTCACGCAACTTTAGCAAGATCTACTAGTAGGCCTTCCTTACATATTAGTGTGTCCCAATAATGTTCTAAACAGCATAGCAAAGACACATTTCCTAATATTGAGGGATATCCTCAACTTTCGACACCTTTCAAACATCAGCCTTAAGTTGTCACAATGGCCCTTCACTAACCGATATATTGTCTAATCATCTAGGTAGACTTGAAGGAATTTATGGATAAAGTCCTGGAAAGATTGTCCCACAATGTGTGAGAACATAGCAGGTGTATTTTTCAACCCAAATGGCATGACTTTATAGGAAAAACTTCCCCACTCAGTGGTGAAAGTCATCATCCTCTGGTCCTCCTTTGCGATCCTTACCTGGTGATAGCTTGAAAATCCATCTATGAAAGAGTAGACCTCGCGACTTGCCACTCTATCTAAGATTTATTTAATGAATGGGGTTGGGAAAGGATAAATGATACACATTGCATTCAAGTCCCAGTAATCAATGCAAATCCTTATCCTTCCATCCTTTTTTATACTAATTACCATTGGACTTATCCATTCTGACTCTTCAACAACTTCAATGATACCTGATGTTATCATTTTATCTATTTCTTCCTTGACCTTCACATGCAGGTTAGGATTTAATTGGTATGGTCTCTCCCAAACTGGGTGCACACCCTCCTTCAACTTAATTCTCATTTCCCCCAAGGAATGGTGGATGCCTTTGAGTTTATGATACCCTCATGGGAATAAATCCTCAAACTCATGCAAAAGGTCAATGATCTTAGAGACTTCCTTCTCTGACCAATAGTCTCCGATGATAACCTCTTTAGGTTATTCTTTAGAGCCAATGTTAACCATATTTACCTTTAAAGGCTCATGATAGGTGCGTGCCCATTCATCAGAACTATCTAACACCTCACGCATCCCTACATAATGGTCAACATCCAAGTTTTCCACTTCTTCCCCATCAATAACATACACCATCTTCCCTTTTTATTTTTCCATACATGCACACTTAAGCTATATTTCTTATATTTATTCTTCCTTAAAGCGTGCCTCTAGGCTAGGTTCACCTAGCATGTCTAGTAGCCTATCCTCTACAATGGCACTATCCTAAATGGTAAGGCATGGGAAAACCTACAATGCCTTATCCACCAAGGGTTTTTTACTTGAATGCTTGAATGAGATCAGCTACTAACTCTTGCCAATTCCCTGTCTGGTGGCATGTCTCAGAATAAATGTACCATGCATGTGCATAACCTTGTAGGGTGGAATACAACTTGTGAACCCATAATGAAGGTGGCAATACTTCTACACTTCCTATCCAGGTTGTCTCACATGCTTGGATATGGAAGTAAGTGATATCTTTACCATGGTATTATTTTATAGCCGTAGGCACATTTATCTTATAAAACCTTATAGAGAAGGCAATTATCACCTCGCACCACTCTAAGAGGTTATCTTGATGTGTCTCCCACCGGTTCATAATAGTTCCTAGTAGGACGTAACTTAACATCCCTCTTCATTCATTCTCCTTCTTCCACTGAGCTTCCATCTCCTGTAAAAAGACCTCAGTGAAGGCTCCTCATGAGTACTTAGGTAGCTCCTTTCCCCCTAGGTGTCAGACTATACATGCCCTTGTCACCTTTTTCACTGATCCTCTCAAATATCGTTTGATTAACTCATAGGTCCCATGCACCCAATTATCACATGTTATATTGGTGGTTTCACTTAAGGACTGACAATCCTCAAACTGGATAACTCCTTCGTGGGATGGATTACCTCTGGATCCCTAATTGAGTGTACATATATTCTATCCAAGACCTCTTCTCCCAAAGGTTCAATATAGGGTGTTGATTTTCCATTAGCTAGGGGTATGATGACCTGTTCCTCCTCATTTTCAAAGCTTATGTATCCTTTGTTGAACTAAAGATCCATATTGTTCTTATAGCACCATGGGCACCCAAGTAATGTTGGTAAATTGTCTTCCTCGGTGAGCACCAAGACTTCGAAGTCCCCAGTAAACTTAGCCCCTTGAATGGTGATAGTTGCATCCTTTAAGACACCGATGGGCATTTACTTTATTTTGTTCATCATATAAGACACATTCAAATATGGTTGTAATGTAGGTATTCCCATCTGAGGACATGCATCCAAGGTGAGAACATTGACCTATGTGCCTATGTCAATGAGGATATTACTAAGGAGTCATCCATTCATGACCGCATTTAACTTGATCTCCCTATCATGGTCAAGGCTGTGAGGGGGAAGGTTTGCATGCAAGACCTACCTCTCACGCTCTTCTCTAGTGCATGGTACCTTCTCTCTCAACCATGCCCCTAGAAAGGGAATAATATTCTCTTGTCTTAGTATTTTACATACTTCCTTGACCTCATCTAGGTCATCCTTTTGTACCTTGACCTTCCTCATTTACTCCTCCCTACTAGACTACTCCTTTAGACATTGGATTTCTCCTTGTAAAATCTGAATGACATCCATGGTTTCTTAATATACCTCCTTTTGATGTGCAGGGTCTAGGTACTTCCCATGTACCACTTCTTCCCTTGAAACCAGGTTCTTCTGCCTTGGCATTTCCTTTGCACATGTGGCCTCTGCTCTTGTTGTTACCATAACAGGTTCCAAGCCTGCATCATGGGTCACCTATGGCATCCATTATGTGTCAGCCTTCTTAATGCTTACCATTTTAGTGCCCTTGTCTTTCTAGTGCTGTTGATTCATATGCTCAAACAACTCAAGGAACTCCTCATACTTGTGTTTCTTCCCGCACCATGAGCACTACAATAAATCTAGGCACTCGCACTTGTAGTGGTCTATAGACCCACAATTAAAATAGGTTCCACATGGGAACTCACTGCTTCCTCCTCCATCATTACCATGAATACGAGAATCCTCCATGAAATCCCCTTCCGCACGTGCCTCCATCCACGCGCTCCTCATAACGGTGGTCATCACTCTTAGAACTACGCAATGTTGTTTTGGGTGCACATTGTGATCAATGGTTTTATGGATTCGGTCAACAAGCTAACAATCCTTGGTATCATGGGTTGTAGAGGTGTAGATCTTACAGTAGCAAGATACATTCTTCCGAATTACACGTTGTAATAAGGGACATCTACTTACATCATGGTCCCCATGACATATCTCTGATCTATTTCTACAATGTGTACTATCTTCCAAGGGAAAATATCCTTGGCATGCCCCTCTACCTCACAATATATACACCAAATTCCACCTGTGATTCTCATGAGTTGAGTTTGCAGATAATTTTTCGAGCTACTTATCCATAGTAGTGATTTGAGCTTCTAGAAACAAGCTAATACCGGTTTCAATGCTCCTAATAGCTTTAACGTGTAGGGAAGCTTCCATCACCTTGCATGGGTCTATGAAACTATTATGAGATAAACCTCTTCTAAATGGGGTTATCAACGCTCCAAAAAACCATTAAGCATGTTGTGAAGGATGAATTTCATATGAAAACTTTGATAGGAGAGTCTCAAACCATGTGTCATACTCCCCGCACACTCTCCATCATTTTTTGTTGAATTTCCTTAAGGGTTTTATTACTCTTTTGTTCAAACTCGGGGATGTGGAATTCTCTAAGAAGGCATTTTTAAAGTAGTATAATTAACCACCATCGGTGAGGGTTATATTTCTTATACCAGCTATGTGTGCACCCTTACAATGTCATTGCAAATTGATTGGTCTTCCGTCTCGGGGTTGTGACCCCCTTTGTGTGCCATAGCAACTCACACTTGTGAACATGCTCTGCAACATCTTCAATACCCACATGTCTGGAAAATGTAAATACATATCAAAGAATACTTGAGGAGGTGGTTGGGGCCTTTATCCTAAATGGTAAAGAAGACTTGAGGGTGTAATCTACGGTTCCTTGAATTCTTATGGTGTTTTCTCCTATGTTGGATCCACTAGATCCACCAGGTCCTGTGCCTCCAGATCCACCAGTTCCACCTCCGAGATCCACCAAGAGACAATAATGGGCCTGAAGTAGTCACACCTAGGGTCCCTAATTTCCCACTTAATTATGCACCAACCATCTATGAGATTGTTCTTCTACTAGATGTGTGTCCCATGCCACTCCCTGATGCGTTACCCAAGCCCCGCATATTTTCTCCTTGTCCAAAAATTCCTCGAATACTAGAATAGTATACGTAGCCATATAAGTGGGAAATGAAAATTTTTATCTCCTAGGTGCATATCTATCACTTCCACTGATACCAATTGAGTCAACGATAATCCTTCCTTGATCGAAAAACCAAACACAAGGGTTTGGTCACTAGGTGGGTTTAGATGCATGCCAACGAATCTTCTCTCTTTGCATGACAAACTCTCATCACAATCCAAAGGGGTATCTCTTATGTGCTTTCCAAGATGGGGTAGCATAGACTACTCAGGTTCCATGTCCTCTACATGATCCTCAAATCCTTCCTATAACATCTTCCTCCATCATCACACTTGCAATCTCATGTTGTCTAGCAATCTCCCTTTCACATGCTTCACTGTACTTGAGTCATCTCTCCTCCCTTTCTTTCTCTATTGTAATGTCTACCATCTTCCTCCACCTTATCTTCCTTGCCTAGTGCTCAGGAATGTTTTAGCTAGCCATCGGAAATGCCTCTAAACCTATGGTCACGATAAAGATCTTCATTGCCAAAGGGATAGAACATAGAAGTTATCCTCTAGGCTCCCACAAAAACTTGAACTCAACAACCCCCAGACAAGAAGACATAAAAATAGTGTACTCTACAATGTAGCTAGCCAAGTACTTCTCTCTACCAATGATCCACAACATGAGTCCATGTCAGATATGCATCTTGCAGCCTCTAGTACTCTTCTTGGGTCCACACACATGATCTATAATACCAGTTTGATATAGATGCATATGCAGAGAGCCATTCATACAAATCTACTAGGAAGCAATAGAAAAACATTTCATACAAATCATGGTATAGGTTCTCTTCTACCCATCTACGTGCATCAAAATCAGTTCTGGTGTTGAACGTCTGAGAAAATTCATCCTCCATGTTGTTAAACCATGTTTCAATAGTTTCCGAGGTTAAACATTTTGTCATCACTCATTGAATAGATCATGATGTATGCCATTTCCCACTACAACTCTGAATAGAGGTCCCAAATGAAACCAAGATGTAGTCATTTTCACACCCACCAATGAATAAGGGAATCTCGTGCATGTTCACCTATGACCCATCGGGCACCGGGCACTCACCCGAGGCATGCGCAGCACCGAGTCTCTCTTTATGTGAGTTGAGTGGGAAAACATCATCTATGATCCAAATTTTTAAAGAAAGTGAGTCGAATGATACTTGCAAACATCATAGAGATCAAAATGGCTCTAGACCATTGCATTCATTACAGATAGAGATACTTTAACAGACTTAAAGAACTGAATCAAAACAGAAAGGAAAATGCATAGGGATTCATATTCATCTTATAAACATACATCAAAAAGAACTATGAAGAATCATGTATGAATCCAAACTAAGAAGGATCATATTCAGATAAATTGGTAACCTCATTACATCCATTAGACTCATTATAAAACACCACATTATGGTAGTTGGAAGTCATGCATCATAAATGGATCCATATCCTTTAGTTCTCAAAAAGAAATTTTATAACCCCAAGCCCTTGATACATCCTTCTCCTATATTTCATCTACCCAACCCAATATGACTCCTCGTGGAAATTTTGTAGAGCTCCACCCTCTATCGATCTCTATTCTAAACTAACTCTATTAACACCAACACACATACAAATCTTTTCCTTCGTGAGCACTTGTATTTATAGGCACCCCAAAGTGCTAACTCATCCTTCTACAGCCTTAGATCTGACACCAAGTGTCTAAATTTTTTCCTCCATGGGTACATGTTCCTCCATGTTTGAGCTCTCCACTCTTTTTCATGATGTCCTTCTAGAAGCCTCCATCGTAGGGCATATTCCTTCCTAGGCCAGCCTGTCACCAGGATGACACCTTATCCACTCCGCATGCACAGTTGGGTCATGCTTTTCTCATGTTCTTCCTGAAACACCAAATATGGCTAAGTCCCGAGACCTTGTTTCGCCGGTGCATAACACGGTCCTTCTAAAACCCTCCTAAAACCCCCGCCCTACGTACCTTTTTATATTCAACTTATACTTCAAAGGTTCATGAGTGTGCATAGCCTCAAGCAAGTGTGGTGATAACATAGGTTGTAAATAAGAGTTAAGCCCCACCTTTGACATCCATTGATCTCCATCCACGTGATGAATCTTAATCATAAATCCTCCCTTATATTTTTTATTTTTCTTGCTCATATGCTCATACAAGTTAGGGAATTCTTCAAATTTGTGTTGTTTTCTACACCATGATCAAACCAAAATTTGATGGCATTCATGCTAATAATGATTAGAGGATTCACAAGTAAAATAGGTTCCTCTAGGAAATCTTCCTCTTCCACCACCATGACCTCGGCCTCTATATCCACTACGAAAGCCTCTATTCATATTATCCCCATTATTGTGCCCTTCATTATGTTGTTCTCATTGTTCTTTAGATCCATCTAGTAAACTATTCTAGCACACACCAATTTCTATGGATTCATAAATATGATCAATCACTCTAAATTTAACATTTTCATGAATGTGTTTTTCAAATTTTACAATATATAGATACATTCTTCTAAATCACGCACCGCAAGAAAGGACATCTAATCAAATCATTATCTAGATAAAAATATCATGAGTCAAAGAACATGGTGCACACCAACTTATAAGGGAAGATGTCTTTAGTATGTCCTTCAACCTCAGAATATTCACACCATATCTAGTTGTGCATCTCATGGGCTAAATTAATAGAGCATTTTTCCAATGGTTTCTTCATAGCTGCAATTTATTCTCTTAATAATGGGTTCACACTAGTGTCCACACTCTCAACTACCACGAGAACGCAGAGATGCTTCCAAAGAGTTGTGCATATCTACACATATCTTATTAGATAGTTCCCTTATTAAAGGAGTCAACATCCCTCCAAAAACCACTATGCATGCTGACTAGGGTGTATGTCATAAGACAAATTTGAAAATAAAGTTTTAAAACGTGTGTCATACTCCCGAATGCTTTTTGATAAACCCTACTTAATGTCCTTAAGTGTGCTAATACTCTTATGTTCAAACTCATGGATATGGAACTTAACTAAAAACATAGAGCACAAAGCATCATAATCCATTGTAGTCTAGTGTGGGTCATACTTTTATACCAGCTATGCATGTGCCCTTGAAGAGTAGTATCAAACTGATTTGCCTTCATTTCTTAAGTAGTGATTCCTTTAGCATTCCATATAATCTCACACTTTTACACATGCTCGCATCATCTTCATACCTCTATATTATGGAAAGTGGAGGGAAATATCATAGTAAACTTGTTGAAGATGATGTGGGGATCTGGGGATTTAGGCCTTATCCTCCATATCCAACCAAACCACTACAAGTATTTCCTCCACCACTGAACCATCCGATCCACTTGATCCCAAGCCTTCGATCCACTTGATCCACCTCTTGAAGTAAGCACTAGACTAGTGTATGCACTTCCTTGTACCCCAATAGTAGTACTAAATTAAACTCCCATAATCTACAAAGTTGTAGATGTGTGTCCAATGTTTTGCGTGCCTACACTATGTCATGATGACACATAAAAAATATTCCTCCAATCGATCCTCCAAACAACAAATATGTTGTCGCCTATGATGTCATAGATGTTTTCTGATGTACTTCTATATTCAAAGGGAAATGATATCTACTTGAAGCTACTGGATTACCTACACTCACCTATTTATCAATAGTTACTTCTGGAACTCGAACACCAAACACAAGGGCTAGGTCACTAAGTGGGATCAGATGTGCACCCATGGTCCTCAATCTTTCCTCATCAGACATTCTCTCATCACAAGGTAGATTGGATTCTCTACTAAAATTTCCTAGGTGGAGGAGAGCTTGATGTTTTATCTCTACATCTTCATTGTGACCTTAAAATCCTTCATGAGACATCATCCTCCATAACTCCACAAAATCCTCAATATCATGCTTCTTCTCCTATTCCATCTCCTACACTTCATTATACTTAAGCCATATCTCTTCTCTCTTCCTTTATACCACAAGTTCCACCATATTTCACAACACCGATCCTTCCCTTGTGTATGATGGGATGTTTAACTAGTCATAAGGATGCACTCTAAAATTAGCATGATCATCAAGAAGTTAATGGACAAATGAATAACGCAAAGATAAGATCCTAAGGTCTCAAGGAAGAACTCAAAATAAGTAGCTTTCAGAAAATAATACGTAGATAAAGCGTACTCCAAAGTATAACTACTTACAACACCACCCACCAATGATCTACAACACATGTCTAAGGTTCATCTATATCAAAAAAATCCTGGTACTCTTCATGTGTCCAAGTTCTTGGTTTGTAATGCGAGTTTTTCTTTGATGCATATGTGGACAACCACTCGTATAAATATATTATAAAATAGTAAAAGAATGACTCATAAAGCTCATGGTAAAGATGTTCTTTAACATATGCATGCGCATTAAAATTAGATTCATAATCGTCTATTTATACAAAATGATCTTATCTATCAATCACCCAATATTCAATAGCTGCAAGAGTCAACCAATATGTCATTATCATGCAACATTGTGGTAAACAATTTGAAAAGAGGTCCGTAAATGGAACCAAAATGTAGTCTTATTTTCCCACTCAAAACCTAGACACACCGACACATCACTCGGATAGATCTCGATAACTCACTTCATAAAGGTACCAGGGTGCTAGCATGCATGTCCATAATAACCATACTCAAAGTGCATATTCCATTCTAATAATCAGATCCATGAGCTCAATTTGGAAACACACATAATAAGTAAACATATAGATCACATAAGGATTAATACCATATTCATCATACAATAACCATAAGTAAAGCATCAAAAATCAATATCCATCCATAATGATCCATTATATTAATTCATCACAAAAATAAGTTGAATACACCATAAGTACCATCACAAATTCATGCACGCAAAATCATACCAGCAACATCACGTGTTACAATCTAGCAATCTCATGATAATCATGTCTAATCCATGCAAATCAATACATATATATAGGGGTGGGGACTTTCCCTTCACCACCCATGCATTCTCAAAATAGGATGCATGCTCAAAATATCCATGCACTAGTACAAATATAGTTAAAGTATGCAAGATTCACATAATAATAAATTATCTATAATTAATTCTATATCTAATCCTATTATTATCTTGAACCGTACATGAATCTTGATCTTCCACATATTCTAAAAATAAATTTTTGTATCCTCGAATACTTCTACCTTGATCAAATGTGTGCTCAAGACTCTAACCTATTTTTATCCCAAATATGCAAAATGACTAAATCCAAACTCTGTCTTTCCCCAAAGACGAATCCTCATGGAGAAATTTTTTCAAACCTTCGTACCTCTCTCTACACCCCTTTCCTTTTATGCCATTTTCATATACACATTATATACTTATGCAATATTTCATCAGTCAACACATGTCCATACGCTCCAAAACTAGCAAGTTGAATTTTTGTATTCATTATTCCACTATTTCCCTCATGGATTTAATCAATCACTTATACGATAATATCTCCACCATGAACTTAGTGAAATCAACCTTAGTACTGGGATTCTTATCCTCTATAACCTTAAGCTCTTATTTTTCCTTTGTTACTCGAATGTTGATAATAGGGCCACTCTTTTGACACCTATTAAAGGTGAATTCCACCTTGTTGATAACTCCTTTTATTTACATGATTATGACCTCAAGTTTGGTTATCTTAGCCTTAATAGCTTCCTTGTTTGAATCCTTTTCCTCATCCATTTGTTTATTTATTGGTCCCATTCCACTCTTGATGTTCACCAACAACATCCCAACCGAGTTCTCAAGATATTCCATCTCATCGTTATAGTCACTCCATGTCTAGCTCATCAAAGTTGGGCATGTTCCTAGAATCTAATTTACTAAATCTCCTCTGTCATAGGCCTCTTTGGTGAAATTTTTTTCTCTCTTCAGGTCATTCTTCATGCTCTCCAATTCTTGATCCTTATTCCTTTTATCTTCTATTCGATCCTCATGGTAGCTCCCTTTTCAAAAATCTTTGGTATAACCTCATCATCTATCTTATTCAAAACAATATAGGTTTTTTTCATCTGTCAAACTTATGCATAAACCCTTTCTTATTATTTACCTAGATGCTTCTTCAACTCCTATGTAAATAAATACATATTTCAAATTTCAAACTCTAGCTCCTATGCATGTGTATTCATGTTCCATGATAGGGTATTTCTCATGTGCTCAAATCTCACCCTCAACACTTTCTTAGAGTCATCTACATAGTAAATATATGGTGGTTGGGAAGGATTTTTCTTCCTCACTTCCTTGGCATTAGTTCTTGTATTCCTAGGGGTGAAGTTTTATCATTCCCATGAACCCCAAGCCAAATCCATTAGTTTTTTCACCCTCTATTTGATGTCACATTGGTCCCTAGGTGATTTAGGAAATTCTATTCATTCCCCCTAGATGATTTTAGGGAGTTTAGAAAAGATGTTATCTTCTGGCAGTATAGGGAAGGGCTATCACTAGCCTTCCTAGGACTGGATCAACCACTGGAGCAGAACATAAGGGCCAAATTAAACATGGAAATTAATTAAATACATTATAACATCATGGAAATTATTTTGAAAGGATTTGGGAAGTTTTGAAATACTTGGAGCAGTTTGAGAGAAAAACAAGGTTCTCAAGCCTAGGCGGTACACAGTGACTAAAAACTACATGGGATTCAGAAGAAGATTCCGAGGAGCTCCGGATGGATTTAGAAGTAAAAAAAAATCTTCGGAAAGATGATTCTAAGAAATACATGATGGTGAAATAATATTTTTCACAACACCTTGGCGCATATGATTGGAAGGAATTTTTTCTCAAGCACAAATGGAGTCTCCAGATAAAATCTGATTTTTAGGGATCATATGGTTGAATTAAGACATGAGACCCACATAATTGGATTAAAAATTCCATTTCAGTTAGGATCATATAAAATTTCACCAAGAAATTCCACCGGGAGCTCAAGTTATCTGCATTCTATGTTACCCTCTCAAACGTAGTTCAAGACTTAGTCATTTTTTCGAGAGGACACGTGTCAACACCAGGATCCTGGAAGGATTTCATGTCCCCGATGTCCCTAAGGTCAAGTACATCAGCCATTTGGAAAATTTTCCCAGCCCCCATGTGACCTCTGGGGCCCTTATATGACCTTCAAACTTGACAGTTTAGCCCCGAGGTGCATTCTTGGAGCATTCATCCCCTGTCATTGGATCAGGCGCCACGTGTTAGCTCCAGGACCGCCATGGAAACCAATGTCCCTTATGTACCTAATGTGGGGGACATCAATCATTGAAAAATGTGCCCATCCCCCATAGGGAGTCTTTTGGACACTCACGTGACCGTAGTTCAGCCCCCCAGTGCTTATTTGGAGCGTGCATTCCCTGCCGTCGGATCGGGCGCCACATGTCATGCTCTTGACCACCGTGGAATTTGATGTCCCTTATGCACCTGAGGTGGGGGACATAATACCTTGAAAAATGCACCTATCCCCCATAGGGAGTCATTTGGACACCCATGTGACCTCCTTTCAACTCCCAATGCTTTAAATCAACTTTTTTCCTCCTTCATTCCCTGTCGTTAGATCTAGTGCCATGTGTCGCTGTCTTGCTCATTGTGGAAATTGATGTCCCTCACATCCTTGAGGTAGAGACATAAAGCATGGAAAAATGTGCCCAAGCCCTACCTGTGCATATCTTTTCAAAATTTCCAAGTGTCGCTTTTCCGCTTCTAACTTCTAACAGTTATATGTGCACTCCATTCCTCCATTCTTCCTCTGCAACATTCTACCATCACTCCGCCATTGCAAATGCTCAAACCAGATCAAAAAAGGAACTGAAATACCTTTCCCATGGTGATGCATAGGTCTCAAAAGGAATCCTCATCAAGCTAAGGAGAAATGAAGAACAACAAAGAAGAGAACAACAAAATCCCCATAGCTAAAAAATGGAAATCTAAACAAAGCTTGCAAACCAGTGCACAAATCAATGAACCATTTATTTCTGTTCATTCCTCTATCCAAGACCATCAAAAATACACCTTCAAACTCCCCCATGTGTGACAGAGCATCCACAATGAAGAAATCTCCTTTTCGGCTCAATGAAGAAAGAAGTGGGATTTCCCGTCAAACCGGCTTCGGATTGAAGTAAGATCACACGTGAAACACTAGAAGAAAAAACCACATCAAAAATATTATTTTATTTTCAAATGGAGGAGAAAACCATACCTACAATTTTGAGGTCCATTAATGGTTGCCGTACCCAGAAGCACTGCCAGGTCTAAAAATTAAAAGTTTAAAATCTCCTAGATTTTTAAGCAGCGGGCCCAAAATTTCAGAGGGGTGATATTGGGTGAAAACCCATATCAAAAATTTTTGTTCCACGTCAATCGACCCCAGAGGAAAACTTTCTAAAAATAGCAGGTCTACTACATAGGAACTGCTATTTCAGGAAAGTCATCAACAAAAGAGCCTGTGAAGGAGATGAAGACATTGGAGGTATACTACAACTGAGAATTCACTAGAATGGACATTTTTGGCACTTACTAAAAATAGTAAGTGGGCCCTCGAGAACTTAGTAAAAATAGAAAGTTGATTCAGAAGGAATGAGGAACACAAAGAGAAAGAGGAAAAATGAGCCACAACATCTAGTTGAAGATCGGGGACTTGATTTCTCATACTTACTAAAAATAGCAAGTTGATTTTTATAAGGGAGATATGAAGCCAAAGTGGATGGGTCAGAAGCCTTCTTAGGATCATGAAGTGGAGAACAGTCAAAGAATGGAGCCAAGTCTATTACAGTAACTCATCCTTCAACATAGTTCTTCTTCTTCTTCTTCCTCTTCTTTCTCTCACTCTTGCTTCTCATACGACACTCTCTCTTTTCAAATGTTATATTTTTACGTTGAGGGTTGCACTTTTAATATGACTTAAACGACTTTAGAAATATAATGTAAATTAAGTCGCCTTGCTATTATAAAAGGGACTTAAATATTTAAAGTGGAATATGAACAATCTTAAGTCATATTAAGGCATATGGAGGGTCATGAGGAAGACGATAAGTCACCTCTCATTCTATAAATTGTAACATCATTCCCATTGCAAAGGGTTGGTAATTGATTTTGTAAACTCAAGAGTGTATTGAGAGAACAAAGGAGATAGCCAAATTCTTCTATTTTCCCCTTCTCAAAAATGTCTTCTATTCCCACACTATGTACAAATTCTGCTTGAGCTTCAATAAAGGAAGAAGGAATTTTAGCCTCTTTGATTGAGGATTTTATTGGTACTTTGTGTTCATTAAATTCTATTTAGTCTTGTTGGTGTTTTGCTGATTTGTTTCTTCGAAATTCAAGTGCATGTGATGAGTTTCTAACTAGTGTGTGTGCAGGAAGTCTTTGATTTTCTACTAGCAACATTGGTTCTCCTACCTCTTTTCTCACTCCCTTTCCCACATTCCAAGAAAAGTATTCCCTAGCAAGAGATTGCTAGCTTTTTTGTAGGGTCAGTGGAGTGCCCCTATTGGATCCCCGATCGAAAGGCCACCACAGAAATCCACCTTTTCATGTGCATGCATACGGAAGCTACACCGGTTAAGTAGAGGGACTTAGATTCCCGAGCATTGGCAAGAAATCCACAAGTTTGTCCACCGACAAATTTTCTTGCCAACAGTTTTTGGCACCCACCGTGGGGCAGATTTAGTAGCATCTGCACCCAATATACAACCGCAAGGTCCCAAAATTCAAAAAAATCAAATATTAAAAAAAAAAAAAGGAGTTCATGAAAGTTTGTTTCCGAAAGATACACTGCTGATTTTTACACATGAATTTTCACATTCTACAGTGCCCTTTCATGTTCCGACTATAGAAGTTTTCAAAAGTTGGCTGAAAGAAGATACACCAAGTTGAGCAGGTCGAGAGGTGTTGTTGATTCCAATTTTGAAGCTTTGAAAAATCAGCAAGAATGAATTAGAGATAATCCATACTTCTTCTCTCAAGCCTCCTCTCCATCTAGCACTTCGAGTAGTTCTCCTAGAAATCCTATCCAAACTCCTTCAAATTCTCCAATTTTTCAACCATCATTGAACATCGAGTTCGTGGAAGAAGAAGAATTTGAAGAAGAAAGAGCTGAAATAGAAGCAGAAGAAAACGATGGAAAATGAAGAAGAAAGACCTCAACCCATTGTTCCATGGGGAAGGAATACAAGCCCGCTTTCTCTTGAACCCCCTCTTCATGATCTACCAATGGGTTCCCGCAAGAACTTTCCAAAGTTCAAAGGTGACAACTCACAACATCCTGAAGAACACATTGCTGCTTTCATGACATCATGTGGAATTCTTGGTGTCCAAAGCATGAAGATGTTGCTGTAAGATTGTTCGTGGAGTCCCTCCAAGAAAAAGTAGCAGAATGGTTCTACCTCCTACCTTCCCGATCCATCACTGGTTGGGATGACATCAAGGCTACCTTCGAGGAAATATTTAAATCAATTGAAGATTATCAAGACCTCTTGGTGCAGTTGGCTCAAATGAGGAAAGGAGAAAGTGAAACGATGAGAGACTTCATGGCTCATTTTGAAATGGTTGCTTCGTAGGATACTGGAAGAAGATTCACCCTCTCAGAATAATATCAAAAGATTCTTCATAAATTCTCAATCACCGGAGGTAGGATTTCTCCTATGAAGAGTTCAACCAAGGAACATTGTAGAAGCACAAAGGAGGGCCATTGAATTGGATGATGATCTCATCCTCTCTAGAAAGATCAAGAATCCATCAAAGGGCAAGGCCCAACATCTTGAAGATGAGAGAACTAATCCATCGCTGCAAAAGTTGGTGAATGAGATGGCCTCTTTGAAGAGGGAATTATTTGAACGAGTTTCTTCTCAGAGAAGAAACAGAAATCAGATTGTAGGAGCACCCCAAAGACTTGCCTTGGAGGCCCCACCCATGAATGTAAATTACAGATTTCAAGAAAGTGAAGAAGAGTTTGAACAAGAAAGTGAAGGTGGTGATTTCCAAGAAAGTGATGAGTTTGAGAATGATACACAAATCAGGTTTTGTGAGTATTCTAGAGGTTATGAAGAAGATGAAGAAGATGCACCAGTTTCTCATGTGCGGTATTCACTCATTCTCAGTCTGAGAAAAGAGCATCTCCCTCCACTACTACAAAAGAAAAGAAGGTTGATGATCCTCCTATGGTGACTCTGAAAAATAAAATAATCAGTCAAGGATCCCCACTTCCATCTTCCATGAAGTCTGCATTGTTGGATCTTGATCTCGTAGCAAGTAAGAAGACTCCCGAAATCCCAAGTAAGTCTTCCAATGTCTCTTCCATTTCTAAACCCAAATCTGCTCCTAAAAAATCTAATTCCTTGAAAGCTCCTAGTGTGCCTTTCAAAATACCATCCATTCCTCAAACATCAAATCCTACTCCTAAACCTATCCAGACTCCAAAATCAGTCCCTTCACCCCCTTTTCCACATCTACTCCCTTTGACTTCATAGAATATGCAAACAAAGCCAAAGTGCATATTACCAAAACCGAATATTTGTGGACTCATCCTGAACAATTTGAGAGGTTCGTCCGATATATTAGGAGTGGTAGTCTAACACCCAATGATGTAGCTCATCGTTCCAAAGGCATGCTACCAAACTCACCTACACCTCCCTCATAGAACATGATTTCTCTGAGTGCATCAAAGACTGATAAAGTTGAACCTTTCTATGTCTCCCTTCTTGTTGGAGAATATGTACTGAATAATTACATAATAGATTTTGGTGCCTCAGACAACGTGATGCCTTTGAAGGTCACCAAGGCTCTTAAACTTACAATGACTCCACCTAGTGGCTCTTGTTACTCTTTGGAATCAAAAAAGGTCTCACTTGTAGGGAAGGTTAAAGATGCACAGGTGGCTCTCGCCAAATTTCAGACAAGAAAGTTTCAGTGATGATTTTGGTAGTAGATGTCCCAGCCTCATTTAGAATGTTGTTGAGTAGAAATTTCTACCGAGATTTGGGAGGGAAAATTCAGATGAATTGGTCTTTTGCAACCATACCAGTGAAGGGAGACATGGAGAAATTACTTCCCGAGAAGAAGATGAGGTACACAGTATGAAATTTCGGAAGCCAGAAGCTAACATCTTGTATCAAGGTAGCAGGTAGATGAATCACTTTGTGACAACTGAGGAAGAAGAGGATATCCCCATCTTGATAGGCCTAGACATGCCTTCCCAAAGAGATTTGGATTTTGAAGAAGCCTTGAGGAGATTTGAGTTACAAGAGGGCAGCCCGAATGCTAGATGATGTAGACCATGAGGAAGAGGAGATGGTTCTCGATGATTTTCAAGAAGATAAATCAACTTATATGATTTTCCAAGATGAGGATTTATTCTCATTCCCATTTGGGGATGAAGATGATCTCAGTCAAGCCATCTATGGAGAGAAAAACTCAGCTTGTGATGAGCCCATGAAAGTTTTGAAAGAAATGTCTATACAAGAAATGCTTGAAGCTGCAGAAGAAACTGAAGATCCTGAGCTCAGTCTCGAGATCTTGATATAAGCCACAAATCTAGCAAGACAAGCATGAAGCTGGTTTGGAAGCCTTAACTGGTGTGAAGGTTGGCCACATTGAGATAAAGCAATATGAAAAATATGATGCCACTCTAGAGCTAATGATTGATGGATGCAATAACGAAATGGAGATATTTTCTTTCCCATTTGAAGATGAATCTCTTTTTGATGAAGGATCATTAGAGTTTAGAGATTCCCAAGATGATGAGATCTCTTTGCAAGAACTATTGGATAGAGTAGAAGTTGCAGAAGACCCGGAGATGATTCTTGATCTCTTCACTCGTGCCATGGGCATACAAGAAAAGTATGAGGCCGCGCCCAATCCCTCCGTCAGTACTCAAGCACCTCGTAGTGGAGTAAAGGAAACGGATAAGTATGAGGTTTCTCATGGAAGAGATGTCAATGAGCATAGGCCTGGGAAAGAAAAGAATCAAGAATGTTCAAGTATTTTGAACAAAAAGTAGCCCTAGGGCAGAAATGAGATGCTCAATGGAAAATCAGCTATATGGATAAACATGGAAGGCAACTAGCACATGAGACCGATTTCAAAGAGCATGAAGGCTAGTGGAATTTCCAAGCAAGGACTTGAGCATCAAGAAGATCACATGGAATCACTCCTACCAAGTACATAGAAAATTGTGAAAGCACTTGGCTTTCATAAGAAACTGAGGAGGGGAGGATACTTTCTGGAACCCGTCAACGGCTTCGCAGAACATCATCATTCGGTGTTGCCTCTTCAGGGGTAACTTTTGAGAAATAAAAAGTACTTCAGTGAAAGTGGGTTGTCCCTCACTTTGTACCATAGGTGATTGATAGGTGTTTTTCCCTTTCCATTGTGTGTGTTTCCCTTCCTGTTGTGTGTTGTGTGTTTCCTTTCTGTCGTTTTTTGTGTGTGTGTGTTTCCTTCTTCTAATCTTCCTTTCTAGAAGATGTGCATGACTCCATAGGGCCCAATGGATAAGGCACTGGTCAACAAATTATATGGTCTAAAATTGAGATTCTAGATTCCCATGTCATGTCTTCATTGTGCTCATTCCATGTCATGTCCCCAAGCTAGAGCCAGTTGTTGTCGTGAAAATGTGCAACATAGGAAATTGACAATTTCGAGCATGACAACTATACCCCTATGTCAAAATTTTCATGTTTTATCATTCCCAGGAACCCCAAGCCAAATCCATTAGTCTGTTCACCCTCTATTTGATGTCAAATTGGTCCCTAGGTGATTTAGGAAATTCTATTCATTCCCCTTAGGTGATTTTAGGGAGTTTGAAAAGATGTTATCTTCTGGTAGTATTGGGAAGGGCTATCGCTAGCCTTCCTAGGACTGGATTCAACCCCTGGAATGAAAAATAAGGGAAAAATTCAACATGGACATGAATGAATACATTAGAACATCATGAAAATTATTTTGGAAGGATTTGGAAAGTTTTGAAGACTTGGAGGAGTTTGAGAGAAAAACAAGGTTCTCAAGCCTAGGCGGTACACAGCCTAAAACAACTGCTGGGCTTCAGAAGAAGATTCGAGAGCTCCAAATGGAGTTGGAAGTAAAAAAAAACATATTGGAAAGAGGATTCTAAGACCTACATGATGGTGAAATAATATTTTTCACAACACCTTGGCGCATATGATTGGAAGGCAATTTTTCTCAAGCACAAGTGGAGTCCCTAGATCAAAAATCTGATTTTTAGGGATCATATGGTCGAATTAAGACATGAGACCCACATAATTGGATTAAAAATTCCATTTCAGTCAGGATCATATAAAATTTCACCAATAAATTCCATCGGGAGCTCAAGTTATCTTCATTCAAGTTACCCTCTCAAAGGCAGTTCAAGACTTAGTCATTTTTTCGAGAGGACACGTGTCAGCACCAGGAGCCTGGTGGGATTTCATGTCCCTGAATTCCCTGAGGTTAGGTACATCAGCTATTGAAAAATGTGCCCAGCCCCATGTGACCTCTGGGACCCTCATATGACCTTCAAGACTTGACAGTTCAGCCCCTAGGTGCATTATTTGGAGCATTCATCCCCTGTTGTTGGATCGGGCGCCACGTGTCAGCTCCAAGACCACCATGGAAATTGATGTCCCTTATGCACCTGAGGTGGGGGACATCAGACCTTGAAAAAAATTCCCTATCCCCCATGGGAGTCTTCTGGACACTCACGTGACCGTAGTTCAGCCCCCAAGTGCTTATTTGGAGCATGCATTCCCTGTCGTTGGATCGGGCGCCACGTGTCATGCTCTTGACCACCGTGGAATTTTATGTCCCTTATGAACCTAAGGTGGGGACATCAGACATGAAAAATGCCCACCCCCATAGGGAGTCATTTGGACACCCATGTGACCTCCTTTTAGCTCTCAGTGCTTTAAATCAACTTTTTCCTCCTTCATTCCTGTCATTGGATCTAGTGCCACGTGTGTGCCGTCTTGCTCATTGTGGAAATTGATGTCCCTCACATCCCCTGAGGTTAGGACATAAAGCATGTGAAAAAAATTTTCCCAAGCCCTACCTGTGCATATCTTTTTGAAAAATTTCCAAGTGCCACTTTTCCGCTTCTAACTTCTAATAGTTATATGTGCACTCCATTCCTCCATTCTTCCTCTGCAACATTCTACCATCACTCTCGCCATTGCAAATTCTCAAACCAGATCAAAAAAGGAACTGAAATACCTTTCCCATGGTGATGCATAGGTCTCAAAAGGAATCCTCATCAAGCTAAGGAGAAACGAAGAACAACAAAGAAGAGAACAACAAAATCCCCATAGCTAAAAAATGGAAATCTAAACAAAGCTTACAAACCAGTGCATGAATCAATGAACCATTTATTTCTGTTCATTCCTCTATCCAAGACCATCAAAAATACACCTTCAAACTCCCCCATGTGTGACAGAGCATCCACAATGAAGAAATCTCCTTTTCGGCTCAACGAAGAAAGAAGTGGGATTTCCGTCAAACCAGCTTCCGGATTGAAGTAAGATCACACGTGAAACACCAGAAGAAAAAACCCACATCAAAAATATGATTTTCTTTGCAAATGGAGGAGAAAACCAGACCTACAATTTTGAGGTCCATTAATGGCTACCGTACCAGAAGCACTATAGGTCTGAAAATTAAAAGTTTAAAATCTCCTAGATTTTTAAGCGGGCGGGCCCGAAATTTTAGAGGGGTGATATTGGGTGAAAACCCATATCAAAAAATTTTTCATTCCACATCAATCCAACCCCTAGAGGCCAACTTTCTAAAAATAGTAGGTCTACTACATAGGAACTACTATTTGGGAAAGTCATCAACAGAAGAGCCTGCGAAGGAGATGAAGACATTGGAGGTGCACTACAACTGAGAATTCACCAGAATGGACATTTTTGGCACTTACTAAAAATAGTAAGTGGGCCCTCGAGAACTTGCTAAAAATAGAAATTTGATCCAGAAGGAATGAGGAACACAAAGAGAAAGAGGAAAACTGAGCCACAACATCTAGTTGAAGATCGGGGACTTGATTTCTCATACTTACTAAAAATAGCAAGTTGATTTTTATAAGGGAGATATGAAGCCAAAGTGGATGGGTCAGAAGCCTTCTCAGGATCATGAAGTGGAGAACAGTCAAAGAATGGAGCCAAGTCCATTGCAGCAACTCATCCTTCAACATAGTTCTTCTTCTTCTTCTTCCTCTTCTTTCTCTCACTCTTCGCTTCTCATATGACACTCTCTCTTTTCAAATGTTATATTTTTGCATTGAGGGTTGCACTTTTTAATATGACTTAAACGACTTTAGAAATATAATGTAAATTAAGTCACCTTGCTATTATAAAAGGGACTTAAATATTTAAAGTGGAATATGAACAATCTTAAGTCATATTAAGGCATATGGAGGGTCATGAGGAAGATGATAAGTCACCTCTCATTCTATAAATTGTAATGCCATTCCCATTGCAAAGGGTTGGTAATTGATTTTGTAAACTCAAGAGTGTATTGAGAGAACAAAGGAGATAGCCAAATTCTTCTATTTTCCCCTTCTCAAAATGTCTTCTATTCCCACACTATGTACAAACTTTACT
The DNA here is from genome assembly GCA_018340775.1 of Taxus wallichiana var. yunnanensis. NCBI lineage: Eukaryota > Viridiplantae > Streptophyta > Pinopsida > Cupressales > Taxaceae > Taxus > Taxus wallichiana. Next base: position 299,868,855 of record CM031242.1, read on the forward strand.
TGAGCTGAAATAAAGGAAGAAGGAATTTTAGCCTCTTTTGAAACTTCTAACTAGTGTGCACAGTGTCACGATTTTATACTAGCAACATTGGTTCTCCTACCTCAATTCTCATTCCCTTTCTTGCATTCCAATAAAGTCATCTCTTGTAGGTATATGCAAGTATTTGCTACGGGAGGTTAGTGGAGTGCCCCTATTAGGTCCCCGATCGAAATTCCACAATAGAAATCAACCTTTTCGTGTGCATGCACATACGAAGCTGCCTTTGGTTAAGTAGAGGGACTTAGATTCCCATAGCATTGGCAAGAAATCCACAAGTTTTTACACTCAACAAATTTTCTCGCCAACAATTCCTTATCCTATGTAATTACCTAGGAATCATTAAACCCCTTGGTATTCTCGGGATTTTATCTATGCATCGACAAATTCTCCTTGCATTGAATATTGTGTTGTTCTTCCTTGTTTGGGCTAGGATCTTCATGTGTTGGAACCCTCTTCTCTACATCTCACATGGTCTAATCACACTCCAAATTATCTACTATATTTTATTCCACATCCTCATTGCTAAATACTATCTGTGTCCCTCCACATGTGGTTTATTTCCTTACTTGACTCTCCTTTTCTAGCCGAGAAGGTCATGTACCACCATCAAAATTTCTCCTTTTATAATACATCTCCCTTCTAAGTGGGTGGTCAAGCCAAAATTCCTCTTCTTCTTCAACAGGAGACTCCTCATGTGTCCTCTTCGATTCAACATAGTATTATTCTTTTGTTGTGGGAGGCACATGTTAGTGACCTCTATTTCTACCCTATCCTATGTCTTTGGTCACGAGGCGTAAATACCCTTCATATCATCCCTTTAATCATTACATATAACTAAGGATTCAGGTCCAATGTATCTCGAATATGTAGTCTTCAAGTATGTAGGCCTAGATTCATACCCGTAGGTGGTGTGCAAGGTGTCCCAATTTGAATCCACCTTGTCAAGCATAAAAACCATCTTTTATGCATCCTTGATCCCATTACTGTGTAGTTGAAATATTTTGTAGTGAATGTAAATGACATCTTGCACCATGGCCCCATGTCCCTACTCTCCATATTGAAATGCGTAAGGATAAAGTGTTGCATTACTGTAAACTTTTCCCATTTTTCAACCTCCTCAAGTATCTCTCATAGAATGCACCATTCATTTTTAAATACAACATGCATTCTTGTGTACCACTTGTCCACTCGACCTTGTTGATGCAATCTAGAATCTACTATAGACAACCCAAAAAAACTCAAGCACACCGACACATCACCTAGTCAGAGCTAAGCACTCACCCAAAGCACGGAAGGTACCAAACCCCTCTTTAAATTTGCTTGTGCAGGATATTAGTGTAATGAAGATACATCATATTCAGAACCGCAAATAAGCATAAACATTCCACAAATCATATTCTAGATCTAGATATTAGAGAATCATGAATTAAACAATAACTATAATAAAATTAACTATGTAAGAACCAGATTCTGATCATGTTTAAAACCATTATCCATCTAATATACTCCATTATATTAAACATTGAATTACATAAAATATTCTTACATTACAAAGCATCACCATAAGTTATGCGCGCATAAGATCCAACAACATAACTCTACAATAATTAACTACTTAGCATATATAATGACACGAGTTCACCACATATTTATAGGGGTGGGGACATTCCCTTCACCACCTATGCACTTCCCAAAATAGGTTTGATGCTAATAATATCCATGCATATTACAATAACATAGACACATATAAGTGTGCTAATAATAGACATCTTATAGTTAACTAGAAGAAGTAATCCTATTATTATCTTGAACTCATGTATGGCACTTATCAGATGCTTGTTCCCAAAATAGCGTTTGTGTGTCACGTAAGTCTCCATGTCAACATGTGGTATGTGCATTATCTTCCAAAAATATCCTGCATCCATGAAAATGGCTGAGTCCTAAATCAGCTTGTCCTATCACGCATTTCCTTTCCTATCCTTCTGTGCCTTCAATTGTGCCTTGTTACCACGTGTGAATCCTATGCATGTCTCTTCCTTAGGATGATATTGTCTTCTCAAAATTACCCCACACTAAATTACATTTCCATCTTGGCAATGGGGATTCTTGCTGATTTTCCCAAAGAATAAATAATAAGAATGGAAAGAATGAAAAGAATCATTACATGAAATAATATACCTTTACTCTACTGACACCTTCTTCACAACCAAGAGGATCAACTTTGGACATTCTACTTTAATCTCATCCTCCAATATCTACCATTCATACTGAGAATGGTACTTGTCTTCTCTAGAATGTTTGTGAGAATGGATTCCAATTGGTCATGATTAATATTTTACTTTTCATTGTAGTACTTGGACAACATTGGCCATAACAATCATCATTCCCTCCAGAAGATCCATCTTCTACACTATGAGCTTCCCAATCTCATATATTCTCTCTTTATGTGGGTCTTGGGCTCTTTGTAAGGGCTTTCCACTTCTGTTTCACACGTGCCAATATTTTTGCACATCCCATTATTTCATCTTTCATGGCCTTTAGAACATCATTATCTTCAACTAGAGTTCTAATCCTTATCATTGCTTCTGGTGCCACACAAATATTCAGAGCTTGGTCGGCTTTCTTTAGTTCATCCTTCAGAGTTTGGAGCAACACCTCATAATTTGAAATTTTCCTAACTACAAAGGCCCTTTCTCTTTTTGCTTCTTGTTCATAATCCTTTAGCAATAACATTCGAATTGGTCCATCTTCTAGCACCAAATCAACCAATGTGCACACATAATGCATAGCTGAAGGAAATTCTTAGGTACCTTAGACTCAAGATGAGGTCTTTCTTTCAGAATGTAGTCACCAATTTCTTCTGCCATGCTAATGAAGGCCTCATTATTTTTTTGTTCTAGGTCCTTTTCTCCTTTTAAACATGTTATTTCTGTAATTATTTTTATGTTCTAGATCTTCAAGCAATGATCTAATGGTGGCAGCCTTATCAATTTTCCTCCACAACACCTCTGAGATACCTTAACCAAAGCATTTCTCACCTACTCATCAGAAATTAGAGTAGGCTTTACCATCATGTGTCTACTTTGGGGTGCCTTCTTCACTCTCCTTGATACACAAGATTCCTCACATACATCAAAATTTGGCTCATCCATATGGGTCTGCATGGACCAGGATAATTTTTTCCTTGTGCATGTGGTGGCCATGTATGGATCCATCAGCTCCCATCCATATAATTCCTTAAGGCCTACTGTGCTTTGAAACTAGGTGTGGATGATTTTTCTTGTGTCCTCAACATAGCCCATACTTGGCACAACATATTCTTCACTTATTTTCTTTGTTCTTTGCCCTTTAGGAACCTGAGTGCTAACGTTTAGAGTTGGCCCTTATTCTTCCTTAGTAGTAACATGCGCATTGGGTTTCTCTTGCACCATCTCTTCTGCTTCCTTCATCTCTTTCCTCTTCATATTTCATTTCTTCATCTCTGGGTTCCTCCATATCTTCTAATTCTGATTGGGTTCTATACACACTCTCCTTAGACTCTTTTGCCTCCTCATCTAGCTTGAACTTTCTCTATGTATTCTTCTCAAGTGCCTCTTTCTGAGGGGAGATTTTAGGTGATCTTCTTATAGGATGTGGTGTTCCCATGCATTGGGTCCTGGTTCTTCTGAATACCTTATTAAGCGGCCCTCTTTAGGGACTGCATACATGTCCAAGTCCTCTTCTCCTTATTTCTCACGTGGTGGAGTATTTGTGCACTCACTCTCCACTTTTTCTGTGGGATGGCTTTGGCCTCTATGATCCAAGCCTCTACTATCCTCATTTTCCTCTTCCTCCTCATCTATCTGTATGGTTGCATTAGGCTTTGGCACCGCACATTCTCCATTATGTGCTTTTCCTTAGGTGGCCCTAGGAGCATGAACTCATTCTCCACATACTTATTATTTTCCAACCTAGGCTTGAGTTGAAGATATATGAGCATGGATCCACTATCCCTAATAGCCAAAATTACTAGCTTCATATTTATGACATCTGAAATGAGCCTCTCAATGTAGGAAGACCGACTTGGATATACATATGTTTTTTGAGGGTGTGGTAGTCACAATCTACCTTATCTGTATTGAAGTTCAGCTAACATGCATAAGAAAGCTTGTGAACTGAAGCCTAGAAGTAGCACACTGCAAAGGCATATGGTATTTTACACCATGGAATCCATGTCCCATCCTTCATGGAAAACCACACGATGCAGAGGTGTTAATACACCATGAACTATACTTCCTTTCCAACCACAGATGGTAGTTCCTTTGGAATGCACCATTCCTCCTCAAATGCTACGCAAAGTTGATCATACCACATTTCTTCCCTTTTATTGAATGGGCCACTCATTGATCCTTCACATAAATATTTCTCAAACTTATCCGTGAGGGACTTCTTCTATGTGGATTATTCCCAAAAAAAATTCTTTGGCCCATCAAGCACTCCAATTTCTACAAATACAAGAGATAAGAATACGGCACTAAAACTTATCCCTTTTCCTATGCGTGCTTCCTCAACAATGGTTTCTACAATATAGCTAGCCAAGTTGTATATTTATCCCTCTGTCATCTTCTTTGCAATGTGTAGCCACATTGTATTTACCTATGACCATCTCTCTTGATCATTCAGCTTGGTGAGAAGATGTGTGGCTGCCTGCACCATAGGGTACTTCCTCAATCTATAGATGTCCATTCCATACAGACCCTTGGTATACCCCAACTCCTTGCTTATGGCTATAACCACTACTTTATCAGTCATATCACTAACAATGTCTGTCCTTATGCCCTTCAATCTGTTAATGTCACAATTAGGGCCATTGTGATCCTAACCCTCCATTCAGAGAAATAGAAGAAGTCCTCATGGACTCTACTCATAAGCCATTGGTATAAAGGTTCATATTTTCAAAAATATGGGATCTCATACAGTTGATAAACTCCTACCTTATTAAGAAAATTTTCCCAGTATCGTCATACACTGGTATGTATTCTACCATGTGCTTCTTGGTCTTCTTATTCAGCAATGCATCCAACTCTCCCTTGTTATCAGTGGTGCGGTGGTTATAGTCACTTACTTTATATCTGTCGATGTGGGAATCCTGTAGTCATTTTTACCCTCATTACAAAAGAAAGGAACCCCATACGCACCGGCCTATCACCCGGTGGCGCTTGGAACTCACCTAAGGCATGCACGGGAGAAAAGTATCTCTTTTTATGTGAGTCTAGTGGGAAACATCATCCATGATCCATGTTCAAGGGTTTTGAAAGGAATAAAACATACAAGCATCATAGAGCTCGAGTAACGGGTTCTAGATCCTTGTAGTCATTCCCAACAAAAAATTTGTAACAAATTGAATAACTTATACCAAAATAGAAAGAAGTTGTACAAGAACTCATACTTAATCATAAACATAAATGCAAAAGAATTCTGAGAAAGATGTATGCACTAGAATCACCAATGTTCATATTCATATAAATTGGTAACCTCATTACATCTATGGAGCCATTACAAAATGTCACGGAGAAGTAGACCACAATCATGTGTTATAACTAGACTAAAGTAGATAGGCTTATCAAAATAAAATTTATTACAACCCCATACCCATGATACATATTTCCTATGCACAATTACCCAAGCTATATAGTTCTTGTAGTATTTCTGTAGAGCTCTGCTTCTATGTCTCTCTCTCTCTATTTTTCCTTCTATAGGTGCTTGTATATATAGGATTTCTAGACTGCCAAGTCATCCTCTAACACCCTCAGATCCAATGCCAAGTGTCTGAATGTGGTCCTCCATGTGAGCATGCTACTCAAGCCTAAGCTTCTAGAAGCTTCTACCCCAGGCATGCTCCTTCCTGGGCCACCCTGTCACCAGGCTAGCACCTTATCCACTCTGCATGTGTAGTCGGGTCATGCTTTTCATGTGTTCTACCAAAACACCCAAAAATGGATAAGTCCTAAAACTTGGTTCTATTTTGGTGTGTTGCGCACGCCACGGGTTTCCTTAAACCCTATCCCACACACCTTATCTTATCGTGCCTTTTGTACTTAGCCAATATTTTAGGGGCCCAAAATTATCCCACACTATGCCTGTTCTCTGTCTGCGGAAAAACTTCTCCAACCAATATACTTACATCATGGGAAAATATTAAGGGGATGAAAGAACATGGGAAGAATAAAGAATGGGGAAGTAATGACATCATTGCAATAGGCTAGGAAAATCCTTTTGTAAGTCACCTCCGACTTGTTCTGGAATTTACTTTACTCTACGGTTTCGAAAGAGGTCTCCAACTAGGGTGCTCACCTCATCAAAATGTAGCCCATTTCCTTGTGTGATTATGGTATTGGAAATTGTCTCTAACTCTTTTCCCACATCATCAATGCATCCATTCTTCATGTAATTTGTCGAGTACAGTTCCTTCAACCAATTTTTAATTAAACCCCTTAAGGCTTCAATGGTTTCAGATTTTCTTTCAACCTTGGTAAGTATTTTGTCCCTTTCTACCATATTCACTTTATTATTTTACTAGAACTCCTTGAGTTACGCTTCATGAGTGGTGACCAAGATGTTTGCCAATTTATCTCTATCTACACAATTTTCTTATGCGGCCTTAGCGAGTCAGGAAGTGAACCTTATTCTACTCTACTACAAATGCCATGACCTTTAATTTATCTTCTTTCTCTAAGTGCATGGCCACTTCTTCTCTGAGACTCTAAGGATAACGACTACCTCTCCATGGTGAGGACTCTTGTTAAATCCTCTAGGCATCCTAAAGAAGATCCATACCTCTACACGAAGGGTGATAGGCCGGATGCTTTAATACTATAGCATTATTTATAGCCTCCACATTTTTGTATACCACACCCACCTTGGACTTCTCATCTTTTAGCTCATGTTGTAGCTGGGTGCTGATTAGTTTCTCTTGACTAAGCTCCTTGGCCATTGTAGTTAGTTCTTCCTCTTTCTTCTTCAGTCCTCCTCAAAATATTTGATCCTATCACTCCACTTTGAAGAGTCTAGCCTTGATTTCAATGAAGAACTTATTCATTTTGTTACACAACTATTGATTTGAGAGTTCTTTGAGCATTCACCACAGGGTTGTCTTCTTTTGGTCCTAGCAATGTTATTATTTCCCTGTGCCTTACCTCAAATTCCAGCTCATCAAGATGGGACTCAATTTCCCATGAGAGCATCTTCCTTGTCCACATGTATGCAATATCCTTGTCAAAAGATGACATTGCTATGATATCCTCCATCGAATTGTGCTCTAGAACCACATGCAAAACACTTTCTTGGGGCTATCAATATAAGCCATCCCTGGCCTCTCCTCCCCTACGCACCTTCCTCTGTGTGCGTGCCTTTAGAATACTTACAATTAAAATGAGGCCTCCAAAGGTGCTTCCATGGTCCTTTTCCACACTCTCCTCCTTTTCTTTGTCCAACACCAACTCAATGTTGTGTTCCAACTTCTCCTTCTTAAAGGTCTCAATGGCCTTTGTTTCTTCTCTCTCTGCCAACTTGGATATCTGTTCCATTGTAAGGATTGGAGCCTTCGTGTCAGTATCCCATCTTCCTCACTTCATATGTCTTGGGCACCTCTCCCTTCTCGGCTATCCTTGTGCCGTCAAAGAGGAACCCCTATTTTCTTCTCTTCCTTCTTCATTCAAATCATGTACGTTGAAAACAAGTGGCCCTTGTTCCTTTCGGGCTTGTCTTCCCCACTAACCTCTTCTTCTATATCTTCTTCTTCACCTATGTGCTTGTCCAAACTTCTAGTATCTTTTGAGCGAGTCTCCTCTTATAGCATCTACTTCTTCCTAAGCTGGGATTACGGTGTAGGTGACTTTATTTCTTCTTCCCCGAGGACTCCTTGTCTGAAGGATTTTATGGATCTGGAGTCCTTTCCTTGACTAAGGGCCTCTTCTTGTGTGAATACAAGATTTTCCTAGTGCTTTTCCTAGTGGAACCTATTGCATGTGTTTCCATAACACTTAGAATTTTTCTTCTCTAGCTCATTTTCCACCTGTTTGGGTGTAGGTCTCTTCTGCCGATAGATCCTTAGGCATAGATAACTTGTTTTCCAAATATGTTCCCTTCTCTGATTTGGGTCTTATGTGGAGGTACATGTACGTCACGGATCCTCCTGTAATGGGTAGAGTCATGGGCCTTGTCATCTGTACTTCATGCGACATGTACCTCTCCATGTACGTGCACTTTCAGGGTAGACCAACCCTTTACACATTTCCCTGTGCTCCCGGTCCAGATTACCAAGGTCCAGTTTCAGCTTCTTGGACTCTTTAAACCTATTTACTCCCACTTGGAAGTATTGAGCTATGAAGGAAAAGGGGAGCTTGCACCATGGGCTCCATGTTTCATCCATTAGTTTGAACTGTCTAGGAAGAAATCTTTGGTACATAACAAATTTTTCTTCTCCTTTGGTGGCCACTGGCAGTTGTTTGGGAATTCTCCATTCTACCCCAAACGCATTCCTTAGGCACGTATACCATTTTTCCAAGTGTGCCTTGTGCACAGTTGTCATGGAGTCACATGCATATTTTCAAATATTTTTGTGGGTGAGGGTCTTCAATAGGGTACTCCCATATGAACTTGTCTGATGCATCTGGTACCCCAATCTATGAAAACACAATGGTTAGTAGGACATTGCCAAAAGGATTCTATCACCTTCCTTCACGCAGGTGAAAATATCATCCATGATGAATGCAGAAAATTTATAGATGGTCCCCTCTAAAATTTTCTTGCAAACATGTCTTGTTATCCAAAATTCACCCCAGGGTAAATTTGATAACATGCATCAGGATGTCCAAATTCCAAGAAAAATGACCTGATTGAGCAAAATCGGGTTTTAGGGTCCCTTGGGAATCTTTCTAAACTCCCCAGGCCGAAGAAGGAAGGAGCAAGCTTTGAGAAAGTGCGGAGAAGGTTGCAGAAAGCAAGTAGTTTGGGCCAGAAAAAATTGTGAAAATCGGCTAAGTCCTAGTCCAGGACAAGGTGGGACAAATGGGACAAAGGTATGCGAACCACCGAACCGCCGAAATGAGTCCAGCGGCCCACTAAGCATTTGGGACAAGTGGGACGAAAGTACGTGGTAGGCGCGAAATGCCGGTTCGACCGAGAGAGAAAATCGACTAATCTTTGAGAGGGCGATTCGGGGACGCGCGGGACAAAAGGACCGAACCGCCGGTAGAAAAGAGTCAAGTCGGTCGAAACAAAGTGGGACAAGCGGGCAGAAATACCCGAACCGGCCGAAATTGTCCCAAAAAGGTCCAAAATCAAAATGGGACATCGGGATGAATGGGCTGAAAAGTCGTGAGAAGACCCAGCAGGCGAGAACCATTGAGAAATTGCCACGTGTCATCGAGGAAAAGCCAAAAGGTCAAAAGGCAAGGTTTGAAGCGCTGGCCCGAGCCAATAGAAATTGGACACGTGTCCAATGGAGCATAGAAGTGCGGAGCTCGGGGAGGAGTTGGAAAGTTTGGCCAAATCTAAGCCAAAAGGGGTAAAAGTGAAGGAAGACCCGACAGGTTCGTGAACCAACCAATGCATGCCACGTATCCCTAGTGGCGGGGCGTGGGAAAAATGTGGAAAATATTCCAAGAGCACCAAAAGTGCAAATTCAAGAGATAGCTTTGCCGAAAAGTAGAGGAGAGAGAATTATTCAGCGAATCGAGCATGCCACGTGGCGCCCAGTGGCGGTGCTGCGAGAAAATATTTCAAAATCCGTTTTACTTTGTTAGTGCCCTAAATCTTGATTGACATATCTTTCGATCGAGCTTGGATTTGCACATTCTTGATATCAGCGGAAAGCTGCTGAAATTCTCTACACGTTTCGGGGTCAATCTTGCATTTTGGTGTAGTTTGAGAGGAGAAAATTGAGAAACGCCTCTAGCACGAAATAACAAGCGAGGTAATGCTTCAACAACCACTTTAATGCATGCAGACAACCCGCCGCCTCTGTTAGGCAAACCGCCGCTTTGCCAGAACCTGCCGCTTCTGCCATGATGGATGAATTAAATGCAACCTAGAGGTGGTTGGGGTAGATTTCGAATTCCTCTCTCTTTTCTCTCCCATTCTTCCTATAAATTGTAAGGAGGGGTTTCTTTCTGAGTGGGGACATTTTTTGCTTTGCACCCTCCCTTCTCTCCTGTTCATAAGAAGATTTGTGGAGTTTTCAAACCTCCCATATAGACTGTAACACCGTTTTTTGCCTTTTGGCCATTGCAATGTATTGAATCGATCCTTGAGCAATATATATGTGTCTGTGGTTGCTTCTAAACCCTCTTACATATTTATTACTGTCATTCTTGATCTTTCATTGCATTTTTGCTATCTGTGCATGGTGTTGTGTTATATCTACATGGTATGTGTTTAATTTGGCAAAGCATATGTTCTTCATTCCTCGGTGCATCACCTCTATTAGCTTAGATTTATTTTGTGCATCTTCTTACCTTGTCTCCTTGGTAGATTAGATTAGATTTTGAGAAAACCATCTGCATATTTTGTGTGCACACTGAACGAGAGGAATAGGAACCGGCCTTTCTCTGGAGATTCCTTTCTCACTCTTCAAGTCCCACACTTGGAGAAAGGATTCAATGTTATGCAATCTGCTGGATATTAGTATGATCAACCTAGAAATCGATCAACATCCCGGGAGTCTTTGTGATTTTGCACTAACTTGATTTTTGCTACACGCCGGTGGGACAGGAGGTCTCATTTTTTTTTGCAGCAGGTTGATGTGCATCTGCTGCAATTTTCTTGCTGAAAAGAGCTATTATTTGCATATCTGGCGACTCCAAGGGGAAGAATCAACTAGTTTCAGCAGTCAGGCCTAAAAGCTTATGAGAAGAATCACAAGGTCAAGAGCTGGAGAAGAGGAAGTGTTGTTTGAATACCTGCAACTATCTCCAAGAAGAAGGCAAAGAGGAAGAAGGATTCAAAGGTCTCCATCTCCACCAAGCAGAACTCTCTCAACTCCTCCACCTGACAGGCCTTTCTTTCAATATACAAGGGTTTTAAGACCACTCAGAATGGCGCAACCAGTAAACCCCTATGTCAACTTCACAGGCAGCAACCCACTTGCTCTCAATGCACAAAATCCAATCCCAGTTGCAGCATTGAAGAACATTCCATATTTTACTGGAGAAAATCAGACCACTCCTGGTGATCATGTCAAGGACATTGCTAATATTTGTGCAATCCATGAGATTAATGAGATGCAAGTAGCTGTCAAATTGCTGGCATCTTCATTCAAGGGGAAAGCATTGCAATGGTTTAGGAGCCTTGGAGCTGGCTCTATCACAAACTGGAATCAGCTATGTATTGCACTTCATGATCAATTTGGAGAGAAGGGAGACAACTTGTCTCTTTTGGAGCAGCTGACAACCATCAAGAGAGCTTCCAATGAGCAGCTAACTGACTTCAACTTCAGATTTCAAAGATCTTGGGATAGAATTCCAGTAGTAGTCAGGCCAACAGCAGAAGGTGCTTTTCTATACTACCTTAAAGCTTTAAATTCTGATATTTCTATGTTGGTTCAATCTATGGGAGGCACAACTATCCCTGCTGCTTATAGTATTGCCATTAGAGCTGAAAATTGTCTGATTCAAGCTGGCAAGCTAGCTCCTAGGCCTCCAATGCCATTATATCCAAGTTTAGAGAGCCCAAGTACTGGTCAAGCACCTGTCTTAACTCCTATTCCCACTCCTAGAAATCAAAGTTCAAACGGAGCTTCCACTTCATCTCCAAGTGCCCCAAATGAGCTTCAGGAGGTCATGAAGCAATTGCAAAATCTAGGCAATGAGCTGGTTACTCTAAAAAGACAGCAAGCTCAAGGTTTTAGACCTTCGTATCAGCCTCAAGCTCAACCTAATAGGCAGCCATATCAGCCTCAAAGGCCACCTAATCCAGCTGCAAATATGAATCAAACAAGGCCTCCTGCCAATAGACCATTCTAGCCCTATAATCCAAATGCCATATCTGCCTCTAAGGCATTAGTACCAGCACAAAACAACATTGCCCAGGAGTATGAATGGTGTTTTCCATGTAATGAACCCCATAATCAATCCATGTGCTATAATGGTGCTTTAACCCAAGCTTTAATGGTAACAAGTGCTGGTGTGGAGGGTGAGAGTAGTCAAGAAAACAGCCAACAACAAGAAATATTCCAACAGCAACCTGCCCCAAATGACACCACATTGGTAAATTGGCAAGCAGAGGATTTCTGTGGCATGAATCAGGTAGTTTCTCAAGGTGTTGCTGCCAACACAAGGTCAAAAAGGAGAAATTTGGGTGAAGAACAGCCGTTAGCCCCAGCCAATCCACAACCTTCCACAGCTCCACAAATGATTAACAAGCAAACCTAGTTTCAAATGGCCAAGAAGCACCCCTAGGCCAACTCAAATGCCAGCTGTTGCTGCCCACATTCAAGGAGCAAATGTGCAAATCAAGGGACAGCAGAGAGATCCTTCATCACCATTTAGTATCATTGATCAGATGAAGAAGACAAATATCAATATATCTATGTGGGAATCCCTATCCATCCCAGGCCAAAGAAATCTGCTGCAAGCTGCCATAAAGGATTGGCCAACTTCGAATCAACAGGTTCAGAGGCAAGACAAAGTGCTTACAAATGCTGCCCAGCCTGAAGGAAATCATGGAGCACAACAAGGTAGAATGCTGAAACCTCCCCCTTTCTATGTTTCGTTAATCATTGGAAATCAGCTAGTACATAATTGCATGATAGATTCCGGGGCAAGTAGCTCAGTAATGCCTAAACAGATAGCTGATCAGTTAGGGCTCCAGTATGAAATAACATCTAAGGGAGTAGTGCAGCTGGATGGGACAGCAATAGCAACAGTTGGAGTGATTAGAAATTTGAGTCTTACCTTGCATGCATGTCCAAATGTTGTTGTCTTACAAGATATATCAGTCATAGACCTTCCACCACTCTTTGCCCTCTATTTGTCAAGGGACTTTACTGCCAAGATTGGGGGATATTTGTCCACCGATTGGTCACACATTTGTTGAGCGAGGTATGGAACTAAAGCTACAATTAGGTCAGAACCTATTGCAGATTTCCACATTGAGCCCTATACTCCAAGTCATATTAATACCAATTGCTCAGCATTTGATCAAGAAGATCACCTTGGCACTGATGAAGCCGACACTAAGGTTGGAAGTATCCAGATTTGACTCTTGATGAATGGGCAAGCAAGGTGCATGCTTTTGATCCTTATCAAGAAGTAGAAGAATCGGAGCTAGGGGTCTATTGTATACACGAAGAAAGTCAACCTATTCCTAGCATCACCAAGCCAAACCACAAGGATGACAACGAGGTATGGCAACTGTTTTTTGATGGATCAAGGAGTAGACAAGGCGCAGGAGGTGGAGCCGTGCTTATTTCACCTCAAGGAGTAAAGTATTATTCAGCTTTTAGATTTCAATTTGCATGCTCCAATAACACTGCTGAATATGAAGCCTTGGTGCAAGGGATGCATTGGGCAATAAAGAAAAAATAAATAACTTGCAATTTTTTGGGGATAGTGAGCTGATTGTAAATCAGGTCAAGGGACAGCATGCTGCCAAAAATGATCTACTCAGATGCTACAAGAATAGGGTGTGGGACCTCATGGAATATTTTGAGGGTTTCGGCATCAAGGCCATTCCCAGGAAAGAGAATCAAGTCTGTGGCAGGCTTGCAGCGGTATGGGGTAGCCTTTGACATTATAGAAAACATTCAACAAAACAAGGTACAGCCAAACATCCACGTGATTGTGAGGCCTTCAGTGCCGGATAACGATGTCAGTTGGCAAGTATTTGAGAATGATCAGCAAATCATCCACTTCTTGCAAGAAGAAGTTGAGTTCTCAGCTAAGAATCAAGAGAAGTTGGAGCAAGTAATATGGTGACCGGGTGATACGGTGAACCGACAAGCTGCCCAAGGGACTTATCACTTTGGAGTCCATTTTTAACCCCAATGATCAGTTTAGAAAGGAGAAAGCAAACATTCAGGTCAAGAGAGAAGATTCGGCATCCATCTTGGTAGAAGAGAACAAGCCACTGCAAATTGGAAAAATGACAACTGAGCAGGAAAGGTATGAGTTCATACAGCTATGTCAAGAATTCCCTGACGTGTTTGCTTGGAGCTATGAAGACTTGAAAGGGTTCAATCCCAACTTAGCTCAGCATACAATCGAGTTGGATCCAAATACTAAGCCTATCAGGTAGAAACAGAGACCAATCAATCCACACATGGAGCCTCTCATGAGGAAAGAATTGGACAAGCTGATTGAGTCAGCAATTATATTCCCAATCAAGCATTCTAGTTGGGTTGCCAACCTAGTTCCAGTCAGAAAGAAAAGTGGAGAGATCAGGCTATGTGTTGACTTCAGAGATTTGAATAGAGCCTCTCTCAAGGACCATTATCCACTCCCCTCCATGGAGCAAATATTGCAGGTCGTAGCTGGTTCAGAAAGGTTTTCACTACTTGATGGATACTCAGGCTTCAATCAAATTATGGTAAAGGAGGAAGACCAGTTCAAGACAGCCTTCACAACCAAATGGGGCACATATGCTTACAAGAAGATGCCATTTGGACTGTCGAAGCCTAGGAGCAACATTCAATGAGCCATGGATATGGCATTGAAGGCTTGATCAACAAGATAGTGTTGATATACCTAGATGATATCCTTTGTCTTCTCAAAGAATCTTTGTGAGACCATATCTTTCACCTCAGGCAAGTGTTTCAGAGGTGTAGAAAGTTTGGAGTGTCTTTGAATCCTAAGAAGTGCATCTTTCTTGCACATGAAGGGAAACTCCTTGGCCATATTGTCTCCAAGGAAGGATTAGCAATTGATCCAGAGAGGGTTGAAGCCATAAGAGCTCTACCATTGCCAAGTCACAAAAAGGCTCTTCAAAGTTTCCTGGGAAGGATAAACTTTGTTCGAAGGTTTGTCCCAGATTTTGCAGCCCTTGTCAAACCCATTACCAAAATGTTAAGAAAAAGCATGGCTTTCAAATGGATGGCAGAAGGCAAGGAGAGTTTTGAAGCAATCAAAGAAGCCATCTCCCAGGCACCCACTCTCATCAACCCAGACTTTTCCAAGGATTTCATCCTCTATGCATTTGGAGGTGATGACACTATTTCTGCCATTCTGGTACAGCAGAACAAAGATAATGATGAGCAGCCGATTGCCTTCTTCAGCCAAAGCCTAAATGACTGCGAATTGAGGTACTCTTTTATTGAAAAACATGTGCTTGATGTAATCGGGAGC
Source organism: Taxus wallichiana var. yunnanensis (assembly GCA_018340775.1). NCBI lineage: Eukaryota > Viridiplantae > Streptophyta > Pinopsida > Cupressales > Taxaceae > Taxus > Taxus wallichiana. The sequence continues at coordinate 299,884,214 of CM031242.1, forward strand.
TTGAAGAAATTCAAGCATTTAGTCTCAAACAACAAGGTCCATTGCTTTGGTCTCACATCTTTGGGGTTAAGGACTTCCTCCTCAACAAGGATTTAAATGAGAAAAGGGCAGGTTGGATCACCCGTGTCATGGAGTATGACATTGAGATCAAGATCACCAAGCTGGTAAGAGGCAAAGGTTTGTGCGAGCAGCTCGCTTCCAAACAACCAGACAGCCCAGAAGATGAAGAAGACGTTGTCCTGCTATTACAAGATGATAAAAAATAGGAAAATGATAATGCGTCCACTCCCTGTTGGACTCAGAATATGATACATTTCCTACAGACGGGTATGTGCCCTCTAGAAATGAGCAAAGCAAAAAGAAGACACTTCAGGTTGCAGGCTATTCCATATACCATCATTGATGGAGTTTTGTTCAAGAAGGACGTGAATGGAGTGCTGCTGAGATGCATTAACACAGGTCAGATTCAAAGGGTATTAAAGGAGTTTCATGATGGACCAGCTGGTGGCCATTTTGCACCAAGAGTGACTACGAAAATTATGAAGGCTGGTTATTATTGGCCTAAAATCTTTAGTGATTGCTTTGTGCATGGATCAAGAAATGTAAGAATTGTGCATTCTTCACGGGGAAAAGAAAGACTTGTAGCCCTCCCATTACATCCAATCTCGGTTGACCAGCCATTCATGCAATGGGGTTTGGACTTCATTGGAATCATCAATCCCAATCGAGCTAAGGGCACAAATGGATTTTGTGACCACGAGACTACTTCACCAGATGGACAGAAGCAGTAGCACTCAAAGAGGTGAATGAGTCTAGCATCTTGGACTTTTACGAGGGGATAACTACCAGATTTGGTGTACTGCTATAATAGTCTCGATAATGCATTGGCATTCATTGGATCTAAAGTTCTTGAGTGGGCTGTCGAAGCAGGATTTACCGAGCACTTCATCAAACTATTACCCTCAAGGTAATGGCCAGGCCGAGTCTACAAACAAAAACTTGCTGAGGATCATTAGGAGGACTCTTGATGAGAATCAGAAGGCTTGGCATACCAAACTGAAATCAGCCTTATGGGCTGATAGGATAACTCCCAAAAGATCCACAGGTAACTCTCCATTTAGGCTTGTCTACGGAAGAGAGGCAATCTTGCCCCTGTCACTTGAGTTGCCAACGTTGGAACTCATGAAACAGCTGGAATTGCTAGAGTTTGGGCCCATGGAGGTAAGATATGTAGAATTGATGGAGCTGCAAGAAATCAGAGATCAGGCATTCCAAGCAATGGAAAAGGATCAGGCTTTGATCAAGAAGACCTTTGATAGGAAGGCCAAAGATAGATCTTTTCAAGTAGGAGATCTAGTGTTGAAATGGGATGTGGACAGAGCAAAACTAGGAAGGCATTCAAAATTTGATGCCATTTGGAGTGGCCCATACATGGTCACAAAGTGCAAGAACAACAATGCTTTCCAATTGGCCTCATTGGATGGTGAAGAACTGCAGATTCTAGTAAATGGTATCTATCTCAAGCATTGCTTCTAGAGGTAGGTTCACTACATCTGTAAATACTAGATTAGATTTTCTTTCCTCCAAGTGCTTGTGCACATTGTTTTGTTGTAGATTAGTTTTGTTTTCCCTAAGTTCCTTGGCACAGCTTGCTGTCCATGGAGATGATGCATGTCTTTGCTAAATCAAGTCTCTTTCCATCTTCCTCCTCGCACATTACGAGTCGGTTTGGATTCTAAGCAGAATATTTGATGACTCCATGCCCAATGGATGGCCGGAAGTAATGGCCTTTTCATCTAGCGGCGAGATGATCCCATTGAGTCGCCAAATTGTTATCAAAATTCACCCCAGGGGTAAATTTGATAACATGCATCGAGATGTCCAAATTCCAAGAAAAATGACTGATTGAGCAAAATCAGGTTTCTAGGGTCCCTTCGAGGAATCTTTCTAAACTCCCAGGAGCCAAAGAAGGAAGGAGAAAGCTTTGAGAAAGTGCGGAGAAGGTTGCGAGAAAGCAAGTAGTTTGGGCCAGAAAAAATTGTGAAAATCGGCTAAGTCCTAGTCTAGCACAAGGTGGGACAAATGGGACAAAGTACGTGAACCACCCGAACCAGCTGAAATGAGTCCGGGCGGCCCACTAAGCATTTGGGACAAGTGGGACGAAAGTACGTGGCGGGTGCGAAATGCCGGTTCGACCGAGAGAGAAAATCGACTAACGGCTGAGAGGGGCAGTTCGGGACGCGCGGGACAAAAGGACCCGAACCGGCCGAAAAGAGTCAAGTCGAGTCCAAAGCAAAGTGGGACAAGCGGGCGAGAAATACCCGAACCGGAAAAACCGGCCGAAATTGTCCCAAAAGGTCCAAAATCAAAATGGGACATCCGGGACGAATGGATGCGAAGTACGCGGAAGACTCGGCAAGCGCGAGAACCATTGAGAAATTGCCACGTGTCATCAAGGAGAAGCCAAAAGGTCAAAAGGCAAGGTTTGAAGCACTGGCCCGAGCCAATAGAAATTGGACATGTGTCCAATGGAGCATAGAAGTGCGGAGCTCGGGGAGGAGTTGGAAAGTTTGGCCAAATCTAAGCCAAAAGGGGTAAAAGTGAAGGAAGACCCGACAGGTTCATGAACCAACCAATGCATGCCACGTATCCCTAGTGGCGGGGCGTGGGAAAAATGTGGAAAATATTCCAAGAGCACCAAAATTCCAAATTCAAGAGACGACCCGCGAAAAGTAGAGGAGAGAGAATTATTCGGCGAATCGAGCATGCCACATGGCGTCCCAGTGGCGGTGCTTGGCGGAAAATATTTCAAAATCCATTTTCACCTATTCTGCTTCTAAATCTTGAGATCGACATATCTTTCGATCCGAGCTTGGATTTGCACATTCTTGATATCAACAAAAGCTGCTGAAATTCTCTACACGTTTCGGTGGTCAATCTTGCATTTTGGTGTAGTTTGGAGGAGAAAATTGAGAAACGCCTCTGGCACGAAATAACAAGCAGAGGTAATGCTTCAACAACCACTTTAATGCAGTAGACAACCCGCCGCTTCTGTTAGGCAAACCACCGCTTTGCGAGAACCCGCCGCTCTCGCCATGATGGACGAATTAAAAGCAACCTAGAGGTGGTTGGGGTAGATTTTGAATTCCTCTCTCTTTTCTCTCCCATTCTTCCTATAAATTGTAAGGAGGGTTTCTTTCGAGGGGACATTTTTACTTTGCACCCTCCCTTCTCTCCTGTTCATAAGAAGATTTGTGGAGTTTTCAAACCTCCCATATATTTGTAACACCGTTTTTGCCTTTTGGCCATTGCAATGTATTGAATCGATCCTTGAGCAATATATATGTGTCTGTGGTTGCTTCTAAACCCTCTTACATATTTATTACTGTCATTCTTGATCTTTCATTGCATTTTTGCTATCTGTGCATGGTGTTGTGTTATATCTACATGGTCTGTGTTTAATTTGGCAAAGCATATGTTCTTCATTCCTCGGTGCATCACCTCTATTAGCTTAGATTTATTTTATGCATCTTCTTACCTTGTCTCCTTGGTAGATTAGATTAGATTTTGAGAAAACCCTCTGCATATTTCGTGTGCACCTGAACAGAGGAATAGGAACCAGCCTTTCTCTGGAGATTCCTTTCTCACTCTTCAAGTCCCACACTTGGAGAAAGGATTCAATGTTATGCAATCACACTGGATATTAATATGATCAACCTAGAAATCGATCAACATCCGGGAGTCTTTGTGATTTTGCACTAACATGATAACCATGGCTTATTAACCTGGGTCCATCTCTCTTGGCCATTTAACTTTGACACTAGGTGTGTGGCCATCTTCATTACTAGGTCCTTAATTTCGTGATATCATAGTACCTTGACCCCTTTTTGTATGCATAGGTGGCAATAGTATCCTTAATCACCTCTTTGTCTCTCAATTCATCTTCCAACCCATCTCCTTCATAGATGAGGCTTGTGAAATGTGAAATGAGCTGAGGGGTTATACGCATCTTGTACCCTACGAAGTGGAAGTAGTCCTCATGCACGCACGACATCAACCATTGATATAGGCACTTAGGCTTCCCAAAGTAGGGCAACTCAAAGAGTTAGTAATAATCCTACCTTTTCCAACTTGATCTTCACATCATCATTATAGACGGGAAATTCCTTTAGTGTCCTTTTTATTTATTGGGCACACTAACTCTAGCTTCATTTCCTTCTTGATCATGCTCATATGATGATTATAGTCATTTGAGACATGTTCCTTAGATGGGACTCCCACTCCTTCCCTAGCATTACTCCATCTCGGGTACCGCATTTCTACATACCACTCTTCATTTATATGTGCATCGGTTTCTTGTTGTTTACCCTTGCCCTTTCCCTTCTTAGGTGTGTTAACTAGTTTCTTGGGTGTCATTGTCTAGGTTTTCTTCTTACTTTAATCACTTCATGTAAGTCTGTTCTTCCACTCTTCCCCACCTTAGATCTCAAATTTGTAAATAAAAATTCCTTAAACCCGTGCCCTAGTTCTTCAAACCCTAGCTAATATAATCCCTTCTTGCAATACGGTGCCTTCTCTTAACTCTTCTTACACCGTGAAATCCCTCTTTTCGGTTCATAGATCCAAACTAGTCACCCATGCTCAATCTCTTTAAATTTTTCTTCACATGGATCAGTTTTTGGAAGCCCTAGTTTGTGAAAATGCAAAAGTTCTTCTTTCTCCTTGTACGCAAAGTGAATAATGAAGTTCCTCAACCCTTTATTTATAGTTTTTCCCTTTTTAAGCATTAAATGCTACTTCACCTACCACCGTACTTTTCACATTTAATGCAGATTTTTCAAACAAAGTCTAACTTTAGCGCTTTAACTCACGCGCCCGACCCTACACAAGTAATCCTCCAACCTTCTGGCATGTAATCAATCCATCTAGACAGGAGACTCTTGCACACGCATCTTTGGCACCGAAGGCACTTCTTCTATCCTAATTTTTGCTCTTACCTACCTCATGTTCTTTATGCACTTTTTCCTCCTTTACGTGGGATCTAAGAGTAGTCTTATCTTGACACCAAACATCCTTTTCCATCATTTCTTTCCATACACCTCTTTCAATAGGGCCATTCAACTGGGAGTTTTAATACAACTTCCTTGACACTTTACCCACACTCTCCTTCACATTACGTGGGATCTAAGAGTAGCCTTATCTTGACACCAAACATCCTTTTCCATCATTTCTTTCCATACACCTCTTTCAACGGGGCCATTCAAGCTGGGAGTTTTAATACAACTTCCTTGACACTTTACCCACACTCTCCTTCACATTACTCTACCCCATACTAAAACAATGCGCGATCCTCTGCACACTCAAAAATATCAAGAGTAATAAAGGTTATTGGTGCCCAAGGTGTAAAACAAACAACAACACGAAAGGGAAACACAAGAAAAGAAATGCATAAAGGAAATTCTAAACTAACTAGCAAAACTACCTTATTTACAAACACCAAGAAGACTTATTTATAGTAGGGCTTCAGCCTACTCCCATTGAAGTGTCTAGGAAATTTCGTTCCATCTAGCGCTTGTAACTAGCACGTGCCCAAGTCAAGGATGTACGAGATTTTATAGGGACCTAACCAATGGACCTTCAACTTCCCAGGGATGGTATAGAAACTTAGAATCATATAGTAATACTATATACGCCCAACCTAAAACCTCTTGTTTTACGATGTGGCGATCATGTCATGCTTTTTTCTTTGCTTTTTCTGTTGTTTGGCTCCACCCGATGAGTGATCTTCTCTCATCCAACTTCATTAGTTTGTCAATTCTTTCTTCCAACACTTTCTCATAATCTAGCTCTCCTACACGTGCTATTCAAAGAGAAGGTAACATGAATCAATTGAAAGAACAGATTCCACACCAAACACCAATTGAAATAGTGTGGCTTTGTTCATCCTTTTATAAGTTTTCATGTAAGCCCATAATAGGGTGATACCTTATCATCCCAATCTTTTCTTCCAACGTCACAAATTTTAGTGGGGTATGACTCAAGTATTTTGTTAAATTCTTCCATGGTTCCATTCACTTGTGGGTGATAAGGGTTAGTCTTGTGATGAGCTACCATGAAATTTGCTAACAAGATCCTCACGGTCTCATTTAAGAAATGTGTACCCCTATCACTGGTTAAACTTAAAGGACATCCATACCTTGTGATAATGTTTTCCCACAAAAATCTTACCATTGTAGCTATTGTGTAGTATTTAGTTGGGGTTGCCTCTACCCACTTTGTCAAATAATCGTGCAAGTGATTACATAGCGTGATCTGGTCCTACACGATGTGGGTGTAATAGGGCCTACAAATTCTATTGCCCATTTTTCAAAAGGTTCGAGTCTTAGGGATAGAGCATAAAGGCATTTCATCTCTCTTTCCTAGCTTTCCAATGTGCCGACAATGGTCACACGCTTTACAATAGTCTTTGTAATCCTTATACAGAGTTTCCCACCATAATCCTTCCATTAAAATCTTACACGTGGTGGCATCACCCACATAATGTCCACCCGCACTTCCTCTGTGTGCTTCCTCTATGATGGTGAGGTATTCATGCTCTAGTACACATCTACGTAAAACTTCATCACGCCCTAACTTGTATAAGTCCCCACTAATCAACATGTAGGGCATGGTGCATATGGCTAGTTGCTTTCTTTCTAATCTCTTCATCCCTTCCGGTGCCACACCTTTTAGAAAAATTGTAATTTCCTCCAAATCATAGGGCACACGCGCTACTGACCTAAATAGTTACACGTCTAACATGACCTCTTCAATACACTGCGTGTCCTCCTTTGAATCAATTCTTGACAGATGATCAAGTCCATAATTACTCTTTCCAAGCTTCACAACTACTATAAACTCAAACTCTTGAAATAATATCACCCACCGACATATGCGCCCTTGTAGAATGGGCTTGTTCACTAAGTACTTTAACACCATGTGGTCAGTGTAGAATACAAAGGGTGTTTCCAGCAGATACTATCTAAACTTAAAAAGTGTGTAGATCATTGATAATGCCTCACACTCAGTTGTGTTGTAATTCTACTATGCTAGGGTCAACTTCCTGCTTGCAAAACATAGAGGATGATCAAAAATTCCTTCACTTGGTTGTGCAAGCACTACTCTAATGGTGGTTCCTAAGGCATCTACATGAACATGGAAGGGCTTATCCCAAGAAGGAAAATGTAATATAGGTGCGGTGACATGCCTATCCTTTAATGTGTCAAACACCTTCTCTGCACCTCTCCCCAATGGAAGGCACTTTTTTGTCGAGTAGTTATTCTAGAGGCATGGTTATCTTGGCATACCCCTTGATTAATTTTCTATAATAACCCATATACCTAAAAATCTACGCAATGCACTTTGGATACTAGGTTCCCCTAATCCCACAATAACTATAACCTTTGTAGGATCTACTAGTAAGCCCTCCTTACATATGATATGCCCCAATAATGTCGAAAGGGTGTAGAAAATACACACTTGTTAATGTTGAGGGATATCCTCAACTATCTACACCTCTCAAACATTAACCTCAAATTGTCGCAATGGTCTTTTACTAGCCCATACAATGTCCAATCACCCAAATATACCTAAAGAAACTTATGGATGAAGTTTTGGAATGCTTGCACCACTATGCTTGAAAAAACTATAGGCACATTCTTCAACCCGAAGAGCATGACCATGTATGAAAAAATTCCCCATTCAGTGGCAAAAATTTTCTTTTCCTAGTCTTCCTTTGCAATTTGGACTTGGTGGTATCCCGAAAATCCATCCGTAAAGGAATAGATTTTGAACCCAGTGAATCCCTCCAAAATTTCTTCAGTGAATGAGGTTGGAAAAGGATCGATGATAAAAACTACATTTAACTCCCTATAATCCATGTAGATCCTAATTCGCCCATCCTTCTTGATGTTAATTACCATCGGACTTATCCATTATGATTCTTCCACAACTTCAATGATCCCAAAAGCTATCATTTTGTCTATCTCCTCCTTAACCTTCACATGCAAATTGGGATTCATATACTAGGGTCTCTTCCTGACCGGGTGTGTACCATCCTTAAGATTTATCCTCATCTCCCCCAAGGAATGGTGGATGCCTTTGAGCTCATGGTACCCACATGGGATTAAATCCTCAAATTCACACAACAGATCAATGATCTTAGAGACTTCCTTCTATGACTAGTAATCTCCAATGATAGCTTTGTTAGGTTCTTCTCCTGAGCTGATGTTAACCTTATTCATCTTTAAGGGCTCATGGTAGGTGCACACATGAGCATTGGCACCGTCTACTACCTCGCGTGTCCCTAAAAATGGTTAACATTCAAGCTTTCTGCTTCCTCCCCATCAATAACATATAGAAACTTTTCTTTCTCCTTTTTCTAAACATGCGCACTCAAGTTGTATCTATTATGTTTCTTCCTCCTCTTCCTCAAAGCGTGCCTCAAACTGTATCCTCCTAGTAACTCCAACAGCCTATCTTCCACCATGGCACTATCCCCATGGTAAAGAACTTGAAAACCTACAATGCCTTATCAACTGATGGCTTGGTACTTCTATACTCAAAGTTTTGAATGAGGTCAGCCACTAGCTCTTACCAATTTCATGTCTGGCGGCATGTCTCTAAATGTATGTACCATATGCGCGAGAACCATGTAGTGTAGAATATAACTTGTGTACCTAGAGGGATGGTGGCAAAGCTTCCGCACCTTCTCTCTAGATCCTCTCACACTCCTAGATATGGAAAGAGGTGGGCTCCTTCCCATGGTATTCCTTGATGGTGGTGGGCATGTTGCTTCTAGAAAACCTAACAGAGAGAGCAATTCTCACCTCGTGCCATTATAAAAGACTATCTGATGTGTATCCCACTATCGTGCCACTTTGTGATGAGCATGAAATAACTTAAATTCCCCTCCGTTCTTTCTCCTCCTTCTTTTGAGATTCCATCTCCGAGTAAAAAGATCTTAAGAAGAGCCCCTCCTAAATACTTAGGTAATTTGTTTCCTCCTAGGTGTCGACTATACACACATTTGTTACTTTTGTTACTAATCCTCTCAACTACCATACGATCAATTCAGAAGTCTCATGTGCCCAATTATCACATGCTAGGATGGTGGTGTCACTTACTGACTTGTGGGCATCCTCAACCGGAGAAATCCATCGGTAGGATGGATTATCTCTAGATCCCTGATTGAGTGCACATATATCCTATCTAGGAATTTTTCCCCCAAAGGTTCAGTATAGGGTATTGACTTCCCATCATCCAAGGGTATAATAACCCACTCCTCCTTATTTTCAAAATTGATGTAACCCTTGTTGAACCAAAGGTCAACATTGTTCTTGTAACAACATGGGCACCTAAGTAGAGCTGGGAAATTATCCACCTCAGTGATTCGCTGCAGTGCAAATCAAAGCAGACACCCACGGATGTTGATCAAATTTCTAGTTTGATACTTTGGACATCCATTGTGATTGCATAATATTGAATCTTTTCCCCAAGTGTGGGACTTGTAAAAATGGGAAAATAATCTCCAAATTAGAGTTTGGTTCCTCAACTCCTTTGATCAGGTGTATTACTTGCAAGTTGCATAGGTTTTGAATTCAAGATCCTACTCTAAATTCCAAGGGGACAGAGATAGAGAATGCAAAAACTGAAACTAATGCTAATAAGGTGATGCACCAAAGGAATGGTGAACATTCTTTACTTCTGAAAATAGACACAGGTCATAGAAATGTAACAAACATCATGCAAAAACTGATAAAATGTAATGAAAGGTCAGAAATGAAGCAAAACAACACAAACAGAGGATTGAAAACTCATTCACAGAGCTTGCATTGTCATTTCCAATATCAAAAACACATGCATTACAACATCTGAGAGGTAGAAAATAGGTTACAGTCTTTAAAGAGGTCTGATATTCCACAAAATCACTTTCCAAGGTGAAAAGGGAGCCTGTAATGCATGAAAAAATGTCCAACCACCCAAAAATGAGCCAAATCTGGCTTTTACAATGCAAAAACCAAGCATAGAGAGAGAGAAACGTGGGAAAACATGAGATAGATTCAACCACTAACCAAAAATACAATAAAACAACATGGACATTCTTACGGGTCCATTCCCTGACATTTTTCACCATCTTTGGGAGAGAATGCGGCTTTCTTCATTAAAAATGGTGGTTGAAAGCGTCATTTCGCCCATTACCACGTGCCCAAAGTGTTTTTCAAATTTTTCCCTCCAAAATCCATTGAAATAAAAAATTGACCCTAGAATATTATAGATAATTTCACCATCTTTCCATTGATATAAAGAACGTGAAAAACCGAGCTTTGGATCGAAAGTTATGGCCATTTGAAAATTTAGGGCAAAACAGGGCCAAAACGGGTTGGCGGGCCAAAAATTTGAAATTTTCCCACTTTTTGCATTTGGGAAAATTTCCCAAAAATATCCCTGCTCCACCACTCTTAGTGCCACATGGCATGTTCGATTGGATGCGGGCCTTCTGCGCTTCATTTTCCACCGTTTTGGCCATTGGAAAATTTTCCAAAAATTCTCCACGGGCCGATGACCTGAGGACACGTGGCAAGATGTGATTCACCGCGGGCATTTCCTCTTAAATTTTTCGTCATTGTTGACCATTTTTCTAACTTGGACATGTGGAAAAACCCCATTGGCTACAGGATTTTCCCTTCAAATTTTTCCCAGGGCCTGTCTTGCATTTTTTTGCCACCACTAGACACGTGGCAAGATCCCATTGGCTCATGTTTAGGGGGCAAACTTTCCCTTTCAAATTTTCTCACATTTTGCTTTGGGAAAATTTCCAAATTTTCCCCACATTCCACCGGTCCTGGGACATGTGGTGGGCTCCCATTGGATGTGGGCCCTGGGGGCTAACCTCTCTTTTTGCGCTTACCTTTGGGAAAATTTCCCAATCTCTCCCCACGTCCGCGGTCGATCCCCGAGGACATGTGGTGAGCTCGACAGTCAACAGGTGGCGGGCCAAATATTTCTCCTTTCCTCTCACCAAAACACTTCGCCAAATTTTTAAATCTTCCTCCACAGTCCGCTGGTCCTGGGACATGTGGCATCATTTGATTCACTCGGGCCTTTTGGAGATTTTTTACGGCGCCAACACTTAGTCAAATTTTCCATTTTAACTCCGCCCTCCGCCACTCCTTTCCTCTAGAGACACATGGCACAATGTGAGTGGATGTGGGCTGGCATCGAAAAATTTTGCTTGTATCGACCCTTAGGAAATTTTTCTAATTTCTCCTGCCTGACACATGGTAACATCCAATTTGTCGGCGGGCCTTCGGGGCGAAATATTCCTTTTGAAAACTTACCGAATCACTTGGTAAAAATTCCAAGTTTACCTCTGCCCTCCACCCTTCCAAGGACACATGGCCTCATCTTATTGGTGCGGGCCTTTCAGGGGAAAATTTCCCACAAAATCTCCACCGAGCCATAACTTCAAAAATACATGGAGTTAGGAGGAAAAATTTACCTTCTCGGAAAGCGAGAAAAGCTCTATCCAATGGTGCTATTTCCAAAAGTTTTGAGTGCCTGAAAAGAAAAAAATTATGCCTGAGGCACAAGAGAGGGAAGAATGAAGGGAGTTAGCCACAAAATGAGCAAGGGGCACATTTTGGATAACAAGTACCAAGAATTTTAAGTCCCCAGTAAACTTAGATCTTTGGATAGTGATAACTACATCCCTTAAGAAACCAATGGGCATCACATTCGTGTTGTTTCTCATATACAACACATCCAAACATGGTTATAATGCAGGCCTTCCCATCTGATGCCAAGCATCTAATGTGAGAACATTGACCTCTGTGCCTGTGTCAATGAGGATATTACTAAGGAGCCATCCATCTACGACTGCATCCAATGTGATCTCTTTTTCATAGTGAAGGTTGTGAGGGGGAATATTTTCATGCAAGATCTATCTCTTGCACTCTTCTTCAGCGTGTGGTACCTTCTCCCTACATCATGCCCCTAGCAATGGAATAACATTCTCTTGCCTTAGCATTTTACATACTTCCTTGACCTCATCTAGGTCATATTTTGGTGCCTCCACCTTCCTCTTTTGTTCCTCCCTCTGGACTACTCCTTTAGGCATTGGATTTATCCTTGTAAAATCCAAATCACATCTATGGTATCATGATATACTTCCTTTTGGTATGCAGGGTCTAGGTACTTCCCATGAACTACTTCCTCTCTTAAAACAAGGGTCCTTTGTCCTGGTATTTCCTGTGCATGCGTAGCCTCTTCCCTTGTTGTTACTAAAACAAGTTCTAATCCTACATCACGTGTCACTTGTGGAATCCATTGTGTGTATGTCTTCTTGATGCTTACCATTGTAGTGCCCTTATCTTTCCATTGTTGTTCATTCATGTGCTCAAAAAACTCTAGGTATTCCTCATACTTGTGCTTCTTTCTACACCATGAGCACTGCAATAGGTCTAGGCACTCTCATTTATAATGTTTTGTAGACCCACAATTAAAATAGGTTCCACATGGGAGCTCATTCCTTCCTCCTCTGCGGTTACCATGACCACAGAATCCTTTGCAAAATCCTCTTCTATGCGTGCCCCCATCTGTGTGCTCCTCGCCAAGAACGATCATCACCCTTAGAACTACTGGCAATGCTGGTTTGACACACCCCATTATCAATGGCATCATGGATCTAATCAATAAGGCTACAGTCCTTAGTATCATGGATTGTAGAAGTTAAAATCTTACAATAGAAAGACACATTCTTCTAGACCGTGCATTGTAAAAAAGGGCATCTACTCGCATCATGGTCCCCATGACAAATTTCATGATCTATTGTCATGGTGCGTACTACCCTCCGGGGACAACTAACCTTGACATGCCCCTCCACTTCACAATTTGTGCACCATAAACCATTGCAAGTCTCATCGGTGAGTTTGTGGACAATTTTTCTACCGCTTAGCCATAACAGCAATTTGAGCCTCTAGGAATGGGCTAACTCCAATATTAACACTACCAACAACCTCGGCACGCATAGTAGCTTCCAATGATTTGCGCTGGTCTCGTGAATGTTTTATGAGATAAGGCCCTTCTAAAAGGGGTGATTAATCCTCTAACAAACCATTGAGCATGCTATGAAGAGTGAATAGTTTAGACAAGAGAATTTTAAAGCACGCGTCATACTCCTGCACACTCTCTACCATTCCCTATTGAATTTCCTTCAAGGTGCTTTGATGATCTTATGTTAAAACTTAGGGATGTGGAATTCTTCCAAAAAGGTGTTCTTCAAATCAGTTTAATCCACCACCATTTGATGGGGGTCATATATTCTATACTAGATGTGCATGTGCCCCTATAATGTTGTTGCAAATTGACTAGCCTTCCACTCCGAGGTTGTGATCTCCTTTACGTGCCATAACAGCTCACATATGTGAACATGCTCTACAACATCCTTAATACCTCTATAATCTAGTAAGTGTAATGACATCTCAAAGAATACCTGAGGGGGTGGCTGGGTCCCTTGTCCTCCTAATCCAAAACCTTGGTTTCCCTCGGTGTTTCCTTCGCCATCGGATCCACCAAGTCCACTAGATCCTGTGCCTTCTAAGCCACCATATCCACCATAACCACTAGGTCCACCAGATCCTATCCCTCCTGACCCATCGGATCCACCACCATGTCCTGTAGTAGTCGTGCCAAGTGTCCTCATGGTTCCACTAAACTGTGCACTGATGGTCTTTGATAATGACCCACTACTATTATTGTACCCCGCACTACTCCCGAGACGCGAGGACAAAATATGGTATACTTTCTCCTTACCGAATACTCCTCTTAATATTGGGATATGTGTATCCATAGAAGTGGGAACTAAAAAATTGTACCTCCTAGGCACATATCTTATCACTTCCATTGATTCCAACTAGGTCAATGATACTCCTTCCTTGTTCTAGAAAAACCAAGCACCGGGGTTTGGTCACTAGGTGGGTTTAAATACATGCCAACAACTCTTATTTCTCCACATGAAAAAATCTCATTAGAATCTGAAGGGGTATCTCTTACGTGCTTGCTGAGATGGGGTAGCACAGTCTTCTCAGGTTCCATGTCCTCCACATGAACCTCAACTCCTTCCCGTAATGTCTACCTCCATAGATCCATCACACTTGCATCCTCATGTCATCTAGCAAACTCGTTTCACGCACTTCACTATACTTGAGCTGTCTCTCCTCCCTTTCCTTCTCCATCATAATATTTGTCATCTTCCTCCACTCTAGCTCCCTCACTCAATGCTCAAAATGGTTTATCCAGCAATTAGAAATGCCTCTAAACCCAAAGTAATAACCAGGATCTTCATTTCCAGAGGGATAACACATAGAAATGATCCTCTGGGATCCTCAAGAAACTCAAACTCAGCAACCTCCAGACAAGAATATGTGGAAATAGCGTACTCCAAAGTGTAGCTAGCCAACACACCTTCCCACCAATGATCCACAACATGAGTCCATGTCAGATATACATCCTACAACCTTTGGTACTCTTCTTGGGTCCATGTGCATGATCTAGAATACCATCTTGATCTAGATGCATACACTGAGAGCCATTCATACAGTTCTATTGGGAAGCAGTAGAAAAATGTTTCATATAAATCATGGTAGAGGTTCTCTTCTACCCATTTACATGTATCAAACTCAGGTCCAGTGTTGAATCTCTTAGAAAATTCATCCTCCGTCCTCTTGAACCATGATTCAACACTTTCTAGAGTTAAACATTTTTCATTACTCATTACCCAAATCATGATGTATGCCATTTCTCACTACAACTTTGAAAAGAGGTCCCAGCAATAGAACCAAGATGTAGTCATTTTTACCTTCATTACAAAAGAAAGGAACCCCATGCGCGTTGGCCTATCACCTAGTGACGTTGGGTGCTCACCTAAGGCACGCGTGGGAGCTGAGTCTCTCTTTTATGTGAGTCTAGCGGGAAACATCATCTATGATCCATGTTCAAAGGTTTGAAAGGAATAAAACATACAAGCATCATATAGCTCATAACAGTTCTAGATCCTTGCAGTCATTCCCTGACGTAAAATGCTTAACATATTGAATAACTTATACCAAAACAGAAAGAAGTTGTACAAGCACTCATACTTAATTATAAACATAAATGAAAAAGAATTTTGAGAAAGATGTATGCATTAGAATCATCAATGTTCATATTCATTGTAAACTGGTAACCTCATTACATCCATGGAGCCATTACAGAATGTCAAAGAGAAGAAGATTGCAATCATGCCTTATAACTAGAATAATGTAGGTGGGCTTATTAAAATAAAATTTATAACAACCCCATACCCATGATACATCTTTCCTACGCACAATTACCCAAGCTACAGAGTTCTTGCAGTATTTCTACAGAGCTCCACCCTCTATCTATCTCTCTCTTTTACTTCTACAGGTGCTTGTATATATAGCTTTTGGACTGCCAACTCATCCTCCAGCGCCCTCAAATCTGATGCCAAGTGTCTGAATTTGGTCGTCCATGTGAGCATGCTCCTCCGTGCATGAGCTTTCTAATTTTTACCATGATGAGCTTCTAGAAGCTTCTACCACAGGCATGCTCCTTCCTAGGCCAACCTATCGCCAGGCTAGCACCTTATCCATCTCGCATGTGTATTTGGGTCATTCTTTTCACATGTTCTATGAAAACTCCAAAAATGGCTAAGTCTTGAACCTTGGTTCTATCTACCCATGCTGCACGTGCCATGAGTTTCCTTAAACCCTACCCCACACATCTTATCCTTACGTGCCTTTTTTAATTAACCAATATTTTAGGGGCCCAAAAAATTGTAATCTTTTCGACTATTACTCCTTTTGGGTATCACTATCTCGAGAAATTTCTTTCTAGAGAAATTTCAACCCCAACTTCCACCTTTTTCTTTCCATTTGTGCCTACTATAGGTGATTTCTTTGGTTCCACCATAAAAATCCCACTTTATATCTTCTCGTGTCAAGAAAGTTCAAACCATAGCTTGAGATCATGTTCCATATCTCGAAACTACGTTCCTAGTTCCTTCTCAACACTTAATCTTCTCTCAAACCCTTCACCAATGGGGATGCAAGCCCTTTTTGCGCACAAATCTACTCTCCACATTTGGTTTCACAACTCTTCTCACATCAACACAATTGTCTTGGCTTGGTTGCACTTATCTCACTTGAAAACTGTTATTACAAAGGTAAATATGAACCCACATCACGTCCTTATATAGATTTTCAAAATTTTCATACATTTATTATTTTATCACCTAACAAAACCATCTCTTTAATTGACCATTCTTAAAATTCTTGAAAATTTCCACACAATACAATTTCACGCCCCAATTATAACCTTCTAGTGTACCTTCCTACCCTCTAGCTACAGACTTCTCTTTCACATGCTTCGATGCATCGTGTACCTAACCAATGTGCCCTCTCATAGTAGTTTCCATGTGCACTTCTTATCTTGCGCTATATTGTCCCTTCATTCATTTCCATCTAAGGTATTATTTGGAAGCAATCTCCCTTCTAATAGATCCTTTCCTTACTTGAATAACATGTGTAAATATTTGTTCTCATGTGTACCCATTTGTGAATAACAAATAACAACCACCCCACACTAATGGTATGTGCAGTCCTCTGCACATAAAAATACTTGATTGTAATTAGGTTCTAGTGTGTAAATGTGCTTATTTCACAAAAGACCAAACTAAATCGACAAAGCACAACGAAAAGAGAGAAATACATTAAAGGAAATAAAGAAAAGGAAACCTATACTAACTAGAAATACTACCTTATTACAAACACCAATAATACTTATTTATAGTAGGGCTTAAGCCTACTCCCATTGAAGTAATCGGGTAACCGAATTCCATCAAGTGTCTCTAAGTGGAAAGTGCCTAAGTCAATTATATGAGTGATAACATATGGTCCCAAAAATGCACCCACGAGTTTTAATGGATGGAATGGAAACTTAGAATCATAAAGTAGTACCATCTCATTCAACCGTAAGTTTTTTTCCTTGATGTGTCTGTTATGTCATGTCTTCTTCCTCACCTTTTCTTGCTTTTGACTCCAACGTGTAATGGTGCACCTCTCATCTAGCTATATTAATCTATCGATTCTTTCTTCTAACATTTTCTCATCGGATATACGTCCAACATATGTAATACGCAAATAAGGTAACATGAATTCCATAGGAAGAACTACTTCAATGCCAAACATCAACTGAAAGGGTGTGGCCTTATTCAACCTCTTGTAGGTTGTTCTATACACCCAAAGTATAACAGAAAATTTATCATCCCAATATTTCCTTCCAACATCACAAATTTATGTCAAGGTCTAGCTCAATATCTTGTTGAAGGCCTCAACCAGAGGATAATAGGGTGTAGTCTTGTGGTGTGCAACCATAAATTCATCCAATAATATCTTGATTGTCTCATTCAAAAGAGTGTACCCCTATCACTTTTCAAGCTCAGTGGACATCCATACCTAGTAAGAACATTTTCCCATAAGAACATGGCTGTTGTAGCTACTGTACAATCCTTTGTAGGTGATGCTTCTTCCCACCTTGTAAGATAATCTATACAAGTTATGATGTAGCGTGATCCGATTCTATGTACGGCTAGTGAAATAGGACCTATAAATTATATGGCCCATTTCTCAAATGGATCTACACTAGCAATAGGCCTCAAAGGCATTTCATCTCTTTTCCCATGTTTTCCAAGGTGTTGAAAGTGATCACACACCTTATAATAATCTTTAGAATCCTTGTACATGGTCTCCCACCATAATCCAAATGAGTAGAATCTGTGTACACGGTGGCGTCACCGCACAAAGTGCCCACCTATAATAGCACCATGATCCTCTTCCATGACATTTATATGCTCATGTTCTATTACACACCTATGTAATACTTCATCTTGTCCTATTTTGTCTAAATCTCCACCGATCAATGTAAAGGGTGTCGTGTAAATTGTAAATTGTTTCTTCTCCAATGCTTTCATTCCTTGTAGTCTCATACTTGTCTGTAAAAATATAGTAGTATCCTCCAATTCTAAAGGCATGTGGTGTAACATGTACAATTATGCATCCAACATTGTATCAATAATTGTTTTCACATCCTCCCTAAGCGAATCCTTGATAAGTGGTCTAGGCTAGAATTAATTTTACCTGGTTTTACCATAAATGTGAAATCAAATTCTTGGAATAAGAGCACCCATCGACATATGCACCCCTGTAAAATGGGCTTATTTACCAAGTATTTTAATGCCATGTGATCAGTATAAAATACAAAAGGTGTTACTAGCAAGTACTTTCTAAATTTATGTAGTGCATAAATCATCAACAAGGCTTCACGCTCTGTTATTTTTATAATTCGCACTACATGATTCAACTTTCTACTAGTAAAACAGATAGGATTGTCTATAATACCCTCTCTAGGTTGAGCTAACACCATGCCGGTGGCTGTGATGGAGGCATCCACATGTATATGAAATGGTTGGTTCCATGAAGAAAAACATAGAATAGGTGTTGTTGTAAGTCTCTCCTTTAACGCCTTAAATGCGCATTGCTGTAGTTCTCCCCAATAGAATGCCCCTTTTCCTTTTAGTAACTCTTTGGGGGTGTGGTTATATTCGCATATCCTTTGATAAAAATTTTATATTACCCTGTGTGACCCAAGAATTTGTGTACCTCAATCTGACCTGGTAGGCTCTTCTAGGCATGCAATAAGCGTAACCTTACCGGATCCACTAACAAACCTTCCTTGCAGATGATGTTCCCTAATAAAGTTTCAAAAGGTGTAAAAACACACACTTGTTTATGTTTAAAGAGATGCTTAACTATCTACATATTTCAAACATTAGGTGCAAATTGCCACAATGATCCTTAACAAGTCCATACATCATCTAATCATCCTAGTAAACATGTAGGAAGATGTAAATAAAATAGTTGAATGCTTGAATAACTATGCATGAAAATACAGAGTAGGCACATTTTTTAAACTAAAGGGCATCACAGTATATGCAAAAATTCCCCATTCAGTGGTGAAATTCATCTTCTCTTGATCCTTCGTGAAATTCTAACATGATGATACCCATACAATCCATTTGTAAAAGAATAAACTTCACGCCCTACAACACCTTTTAATATTTCCTCTGTGAAAGGTGTAGGAAAAGGATCAATCACACATGTAGCATTTAGTTCCCTATAATCCACACAAATCCTAATCTGACCATATTTCTTTATACTAATCACCATGGGGCTAACCCACTCTAATTCCTCTAGGGGCTTGATGATGCCATATTTTAACATTTTGTCAATTTCTTCCTTAAATTTTATGCGTAGGTTAGGGTTCATCCTGTAAGGTCTCTTCGACAAGGTGCACTCCTACATTTAGCTTATTATTCGTCTCTCCTAATGACTCATGTACTCCTTTTAACTCATGGTAGCCACTAGGGAAGAAGTCCTAAAAATCTCATAGTAACTCAATTATATTTTCCACTTCAAAATCAACCCAATAATACCCAATTATTGCCTCCTTAGGTTCAGTATCCATGCCATTTTTCACTTTCTTGGTCTTCATATTTTAATGATAGGCATGCACATTCTTATACGCACTGTCTAACACTTCGTGCATACCTATTAAATTATCTATATACATATTTTCTACTTATTCATCATCCACTATGTAGACCATCTTTCCTTTTTATTTCTCACAATAAGTGTGCTTAAGTAGTGTGGCATTTGTATCTTCTACTTCATCAAAACACGCTCCTAAGTCTACCTCACCAAATAAATCCTAAATGAGTTCTTCAGCCTTTGCACTATCTCCCATAGTTAAGTGATTTATGACCCTTAATGCCTCTTCCACCGGAGGTTTAGTAGAGAAGTAGTCAAAAGTTTGGATCATTCCTGTAATCAAGTCCTGCCAATTTCCATTCTCTCTACATAGCTCTACATAAACATACCAAGCTCGTGTGCAACCTTGTAAAGTGGAATAAATTTTATGCACCCAAAGTGAAGGCAGTAAAGATTCCTTCCCCTCTATCTAGATTCTCTCACACTATTGAACGTGGTTCTGAATAGGTTGATTACCATGATACATGTAAATTGTAGTAGGTGCATTGCTCCTGAAGAACTGAGTGGTTAGATAAATTTTGACTTCATTCCATTCCATAAGATTATCCCTATGAACCATTCACCAGTGTTGATGTCCTGCGAAAGGTATATACTAACATATTCCTTATTTCCACTTGATTTTTCCATTTCTCCTCCATGGCATGCAGGAATACCATAGGATCTCCTTCTCCAGTGTACCGAGGTATAAGGTTATTACCTATCCTCCGAATACATTGAGGTTTACTTCTCCATGTAAATACACTTCTTACTTCATGCCCAACCATCTCATAGGTTCCATGTGCCCAATTGTCACAAGAAATACTTGTAGTATCACTGATAGACTATGCATATTCCCACTAGAGGATTCCTTCCTTTGATGGCTCAAGTACTTCTGGGTCCCGAATGACATGTACATAAATTTTGTTCAGGTATTCCTCACTCAAAGGTTCAACATAAGGTGCAGATTTCCCATTTGTCAAAGGGATAATCACTCTTTCTTCCATTTTTTCAAAACTTATATACCCCTTGTTGAACTATAAGTCAACTTATTTTCATAACACCAAGGGCACCCAAGTAGAGTTGGGAAGTTGTCTTCTTCTACAAGTGCTAAGACCTCAAAGTCCCCAGTGAACTTGGCCCCTTGTATAGTAATGGATGCATCCTTTAAAAATCATATGGAAGTGGCTTTAGTACTATTGGACATGAACACTACATTAGAGGATGGATGTAATAGAGGTCTTTCCATCTATACCCATGCATCTAAAGTAAGCACATTAACTTTCACACCTGTATCAATCAATATATTACTCAAGAGCCACCCATCCACAACAACATTCAGAGTGATCTCCTTTTCATAATCCAAACTATGAGGGGGAAGATTAGCATGCAGGATCTTCCTTCCATTCTCAATACTTGTGCACATAGTGTTTCCCTTTAGCCAATTCCCTAATAATGGAATGATATTCTCCTAGTGTAGAATTTTGCATACCTCTTTTAAGTCATCAATATCTAATTGAACTATCTCGGTTGCCTTCTTTTTTCTAACTTCTATGACTATTCCTTTAAAATTGTATCTCACCCCGATGATTTCGAGAACCTCCATGGTTTCCTAATAAACCTCCTTTTGATGTGTAGGATTTGGGTACCTTGCATGTAAAACTTCCTCCTTGGTTATGGTAGGCATTCTGTTGTAATGCCTCTATAGTGTACGCACTTCGGCGTGTGTAGTTATCTTCACATGTAATACCTCAGGTTTTGGTGCCAACTTTGGCATCCACTGGTCTTCCATAGCATGCTATATTCTGACCATCCCCACACCCTTGTTCTGCTATTTATACTACTTTATTATATGCTCATATAAGTTTGAGCATTCCTCACAACTACGATTTTTACCACAAAGAAAAAGTAATATTATGAGGAAATTTTCACCTGTAGTGGTCAGGAGATATGCATGTAAAACACATTCCTTGAGGAAAATCACCTCATCCACCACCACAACCTCAACCCTTGAATCCACCATGGTATCCTCGACCTCTTCCACAAACTCCTTTAAAGTGCCCTTCATTTTGATCATAGCACATTTGAGTGTGGTCATGATCATGGTGCTCACTTTTTCCTGTAGAGTTATATGATACTGCAATCTATCACACACCAATATCTATGGCATCATGGATCTAGCTAATCAACCTACAGTATTTTGTATCGTGAGTCAGAACAAATTTTTTTACAATAGTAAGATATATTATTCTTTATCACGCATTGTAATAATGGGAAGCGGTTAACATCATGGTCTAAATGGCATATCTCATAGTCTAGTAATAATGAGTGAACTAACCTATGTGGAAAACCATCCTAAGTCTTCCTTCCACTTCACAACTGCATACACTCGAATCCCAAAGTGCACATCTCATGAGATGAATTGGATGATAGTCTCTCTAACTATTTTTCCATAGCTATATTCTATGCTTCCTGGAATGGGCTTACTCCAATGTCTATACTCCCGATCGCCTCAACATACAAATTTGCTTCAAGTGCTTCATGCAGTCTATATATGTCTTATGTGACAATGCCCTCCTAAAAGGTGTAATCAAACCCCCAAAAAACCACTTTGTGCATTTTTTCTTGTATGAATATCATAAGAAATTTTAGACAATGTTGTCTTGAAATTGGCATCATATAACCGAACACTCTCAATAGTGTTTTACATAGTATCCTTTAGCATTCTTATGCTCTTTTGCTTAAAATTGGGGATATGAAACTCCTTGAGGAAATCATCCTTTAAAGTTTCATAATCTAAGCAAGTATTGTTAGGGTCAAACTTCCTATACCAGTTGTGCACGCATCCTTGTAATGTAGTTGAAAACGACCGCCTTGCACTCGTAATCCTTAACTCCTTTTGCATGCCACAGTATCTCACACATGTACTGTTTTCAGCAACATATTCTATGCCCCTATACTCTAGAATATGAAGAGACATCTCCATGTAAATATTATGGGGTTGATGAGGACCCTACCCACCTGATCCAGAACCTCCTATGTTACCTCTACCTCCAAAACCACCAGATCCACCATAACTAGAGCCACCTATACCCCCTGATCCTCCACCTATAACCAAAAATGAACCAGTGGATGTGTTGCACTATGTCCCAACAATGGAACTAAACTGAACTCCTACAATCTGTGAAGTGGTACTAATCTCATTAGTGAGTCCAAAATTCTGTGTGCTTGAGTTGAGTGTTGACGATGCACCTTAAAAGGTACCTCTAAACAAAAATAAGATGCTTTTTCTACCATATATGTACTTTCTATCTGACTTGCTCTTTCTTTTCTACTACCCAAACTAGCTTGATGACTACTGCATGTACTAGATACTAGAAATCCAAGCGTAAGGGATAGGTTTCCAAGTATATTAAGATGCACACCTATGGCCC
Source organism: Taxus wallichiana var. yunnanensis (assembly GCA_018340775.1). NCBI lineage: Eukaryota > Viridiplantae > Streptophyta > Pinopsida > Cupressales > Taxaceae > Taxus > Taxus wallichiana. The sequence goes on from CM031242.1 coordinate 299,907,327, forward strand.
ATGTTATCTCTATTGGTGTACTCCCATGTGTGGCTAAGGAGGGTTACCTATTATGCTTACCCAAATGGGGGAGTTCTAGATGCTCTAGCTCCACACATCCTATGTGAGCTTCAAATCCTTCATGATCCATCTCTCTCCTCAATGACATCCACTTTGTAATATCACATTACTTCTATATCTCCCTCTCATGTGCCTCATTATACTTAAGCCACATTTCTTCTCTCTTCCTCTCTACCGCTAGGTCCATCATATTTCACTAAACCATTCCTACCCTCACCCATTGTGGGGTTTAGCTAGCCATCAGTTTTTCTTCCAAGTTCAGGGTTACCATCAAGATTTTGATTACTAGTGGAATTCCTTGCAAATAAGTTCCCCTTGGATATTGTAAAAACTTGAACTCAACTACATCTAGGAAAGAATAATTGGAAATTGAGTACTCCAAAATATAGCTATTCAAAACCATAGAACTAAGTATCCAAAATGCGCATCCAAATTAGATCAGCATTATAAAGGGCATGAAATTATTCCTACATCTAGAAAAGCATGTGATACCTCCAATTACTTTTAGATGCATAAGCAACCAACCACTCATACAACTCTACCAAAAAGATAGAAAAGAAGCTCTCATACAAACAATCATACAAATTTTACTCCACCCATGCGTGTGTGTCAAACTTAGATCCAATGTTGAACCTCCGAGTGTACTCTTCTTCCAAATCCTTTATCCACTCCTCAACACTTGCTAAGGTCAACCGCACGTCTTCATCAAAAATATCAAAAAAAACTAAAAAAGAGATAATGGAAATGGAACCAATGATGCAACCTATAATATACTATAGAAAACCCTGAAAAACCCAAGCATATTGGAATATCACCAAACATGAGTAAGCTGAGCGCTCACCCAAAGCACGAAAAGGTACCAAGCCCTCTTTAGAGTTGCTTGTGTAGGATGTTAGTGTAATGAAGATACAACATATTCAGAACCATAAATAAGCATAAACATTCCACAGAGCATATTCCAGATCTAGATCTTAGAGAATCATGAATTAAACGATAACTATAATAAGATTAACCATGCAAGAACCAGTTACAGTCATGTTTAAAACCATTATCCATCCAATATACTCCATTATATTAAACACTGAATTACATAGAATCTTCTTACATTACTCTATAGTAATTCACTACTCAAAGCATCTCTAACTACACATTTCACCACATACTTATAGGGGTGGGGAATTTCCCTTCACCACCTATGCACTTCCCAAAATAGGTCACATGTTGATAATAGCCATGCACCTTTACAATAACATGCACACATGTAAGTGTGCTAATAATAGACATCCTATAGTTAACTAGAAGAAGTAATCCTATTATTATCTTGAACTCATGCATGGTGCTTATTAGATGCTCATTCCCAAAATAGCATTTTTTTTTTTGTGTAAGTCTCCATCCCAATGTGTGCTTTATATGGTATCTTCCACAAAGATCCCGCATCCATGAAAATGGCTAAGTCCCGAGTCATCTTGTCCTAGTGCACATTTCCTTTCCTATCCTTCAGCTCCTTCAAGTGCACCTTGTTCCTGCGCACAAATCCTACGTGTGTCTCCTCCTTAGGATGATATTGTCTACTCAAAACTTGTATACATTAATAATCGAACCATCATGAATATATCCTATAAATTATATTCTAGATTTTTTTTTATTAGTGGTTGAACCCACATGTCCTCATCCGGCCTTCCCGGGACACTAATTTCCCATAAGATAATTAACAAGAGGATTGAGCCCCACATAATTTTTACACCTTAATTTTTTCCCTCACCTCTTTGATGGTTCCATTGGTGATCAAATACACTATATTATATTGTGTTTTATGGACCATATTGTTTGTAATGTAAAGGAAATTATTTACATTACCACATATCTCGAAGCATCTAATTTACAACCGACGAGCCCGGATGCTACCTTAGTCATCGTGTCTACAATATTCTCTATTCTCTATACTCACTTATCCTACACTTTGTGATATGTGATTTCTATGTTTGTGCCCTAGTTACTCTAGGGGTATTGCATTTATTAGTTTATCTCATCCAATGGGTCCTCGAATTCTATCCTCTTTATTCAATGTTACACCCTAAATATTGGCTAAGTACTAAGAGATGCACACACAGGACCAATAAATAGAAGGGTGCTAAGGGAAAATCTCATAGGAAAAGGGTTTAAGTGAAACAAGGAACGTGCAGAGGGGAGGCGTGGTTGGGTTTAAAGGACTTAGCCATATTTGGCATCATGGAATCGCTTAAGTAAAAACATGAGGACCCGACTAGGTATGATTTGTGGATAAGGTGCCATCCTTGAGCCTTAGAGGCTAAGAAAATGATATTCCACGTAGGGAATATTCCCGTGAGGCATCATTAAAGTTTGTGGAAGTTTTTGTAAAAAGGATAAGCATTCACCTATCGAGGACCACATCGACACTTGCCATGTGATCTCGCTAATGAGAGAACTCATGGCGATGGACATTGATCCTATTTAAAGGAGTTCTTGGGAGAGAAACATGAGGGAGAAGGTAGTGCAAAGGAACTAGAGGGTACATGAGTGTTAATAAAATAAGGAGGGTAATGAGATTGCATAAATTTTAGGTAATGATAAGGGTTTGGAGCTCATGATGTTAGGGTTTAGAGTTCTTGATGCTAGAGGGTTGTAAAGGATATCATTAAGCATGTGTATGGGTGTTGGGGTCTATAACAAGGGTTATAATGGGGAAATCATAGTTAGGATATTTGATCAGATTAGTTTGGAGGGGTTGGATCTATGTCATTTGATGTATATGGTCTGAGATGACCCTTTTGAATGTAGTGTGGCTACTAGAAACTCTTTTAAATCAATATACATGGATATATTCTATATATCTTGTTTATGGGTGTAAAATTTCATGTTATTTGGATTGTCATGACTCGTATCTGGTTCCTTTTGCTTCATAATATTTTTATTTACCTTTTTGTGATGGATTGATGTGTATATTTTTAGTTATATCTTCTTCCTTTTAAGTAGAAGTATGTACTTTTGCATTTTAAGTAGATGCATGTACTTCTATTTTTACAAATAATACTCCATTAATGGCGGAAATATCTTGAAAATCTTACATAAAAGAGGGTATCAAAACCCACATGATCCTCAAGTGAGTGCCTAGCATTTGTTGGGTTTGATAGGCCAGTGCGCTCGGGGTTAGAAAGAGGTATTGAGGGTAAAAAAAATGACTACATCTTGGTTCCATTATTGAGACCCCTTTTGAAGCTATTATGAGATAAATGTGTAATGAAAGAGTGCTTGACCTTGGATAGTGTCAAAGCATGTCTCAAAAACATAAAGGATGAGTTTGCTCAAATATTAACACTAGACCTAAGTTTGATGCACATAAATGGGTAGAGAATCACCTATATCATGAGTTATATTAGATATTATTTTGTTGTTTCCTAGTAGAGTTGTATGAATGGCTATCAACATATGCATCAAGGTCAAGTTGTTAGTATAGACCTCACATTTTAACCAAGGAAGAATAAAATTTGTTGCATGATGTTGATCTAACCTGGACCTGTGTTGTTGATGATTTGGTGGAGTAGAGTGTTGATTAGTTATACCTTGGAATAAGATATTTCTACGTATTCTTTCCCAGAGATTACTAAGTTTGATTTTTTTAGGGAACCTAGAGGATCATTCTTGCATGATATTCCACTAGCTATCAAGATCAAGGTCATTAATTTGATTTTGGAAGCCTTTCCCATGGCTAGATAAATTCCTACTAGACGCGGGGCATGAAAGCTAGTGTGGTAGAGGATGTCAGACCTTGCGGTATAAATGGAGAGAGAGGAGAGGTGGCTCAAGTATAATGAAGATTAGGAGAGGGAATTGGAAAGACATCACGAAGATGTAGGAGTGATGGATTTATGGAGGTTGACATTGCAGGAAGGATTTGAGGTTCGCGCATGAGGACGTGGAACCCGAACAGTTTGTACTACACCACCTTGGCAAGCGTGGAAGAGAACCCCCTCATATTTTGGAGAGAGCACTTCATATGAATAATTGAGGAGATTCATAGGTGCACATCTTAACACACATGGTGACCACACCCTTGTGCTTAATTTTCTTGTTCTGAGATAAGTTTTGATAATCCAGGTTGGTATCGGTATTGGTAGTTGAGTGACACCTAAGAGGTATAATTTCATTTGTTACATCTATGGCTAGATGATCATTTCCTTTGTTTTTAGGCATATTATCTATCATGACATTTGGAAAAAGTATGGGTACACAAAGCTTGGGTATTATGTCCGGGGTGGTGCGAAAAACACATCTAGGAGGGGTGCAATATCATAGATTGTCAAGACGTAGTTTAGTGTGATAGTAGGGACATAAAGTGTGACCACTTCAGAACCTTACTAACTACAAGAGGTGGATCTAGTGGGTCAAGTGGAGTAGGAACTGGTGGCTCTTTTAGGTCGGGAGGAACATGCACTAAAGGATCTGGTTGATGTGGTGGAGGAGGCACCACCAAAGGGAATCAAGGTTTTGGATCATGCGGGAAAGGGCCTCAACCACCTCAGAAAGTGTTCTTTTAAATGTCTTTATATTTTTTGGATTATAAGGGTGTTCAAGATGTTGTAGAGCATGTGCATAAATGTGAGTTGATATGGCAGGTGAAGGGTATCGCTACCCCGATCGCAAGGTAAGTCAATTTTAAACTACGTTGCAAGGGTGTATGTATAGATGGTACCAGAATTATGACCCTCACCTGACATAAAGAGTGGATTATATCACCCTAAGTAATGTCTTCTTATCGAATACCATATTCATGAGTTTGAATGAAATAGCATTAGCGTGTTGAAGGAGATTCAACAAGGTATGACATAGAGTGTGTGTGAGTATGATGCACACTTTAAGAATCTCTTGTCAAAGTTATCTTATGATATTCATCCCTCTCAGAATGCTCAATGGTTTTTTGGGGGATTGATAATGCCTTTCAAGAGGGTGATTTCATAGAATACTTTCACAGATCCGCGTGAGGCCTTGGAGGCTGCCTTACACATTGAGGCAAGTAGGAAGCATTGATATAGGAGTTAATCTATTCCTAGAATCCCAAATTTCTACAATGGCAAAGCAGCTAGAGAAATTTTTGTGAACTTGGATCATGAGTCTCGTAAGGGGTTATGGTGTACAGATTGTGAGGTATAAGGGCATACAATGGATAGTTATCCTCAAATATCAGTACACATGATGATGGTAGATTGTGAGATTTTCCACAGAGATCATTATGTAAGGTGTCTTCTACTACAACATACGATCTGTAAGAATGTGTCTTGTTATTGTAAAATTTTCACCTCTACTACTCAGGAAACCAAGGATTATATATTAATTTAAGAGATATGTGATGTCATTAATATTTTTATGCGTCAAACTAGTGTTTCCAGTACCTCCAAGGATGATGTTCATCATTCGAAGGGCATGCAAATGGAGGAGGTTAATGTAGAGGCTTTCGAGGAGGATTTAGAGGTTGTGTAAATTGCAAGGATAGAAGGAGTGAATTACCTCATGGAGCCTCGCTATAACTATGGATATACTGAACACTACAAGCATGAGTGTCTCGATTTGATGCACTACTCTTGGTGTAGGAAAAATCACAAGTTTGACAAATGCCCATAATTTTTTGAACACGTGATCTAGAAGAAGTGAAAGATAAGGGCACTGGGATGGTGAGCATAAAGTGTGTTCATCAATAGTGGATGCCAAGGGTTTTACGTGAGTCATAGTTATAAAATGTACTTATGAAAACAAGAGCTAAGGCTACGTGTGCTAAAGAGATACCAAAGCGAGATACCACTTATTAAACAAGAAGAAGTGGTACATGGGAAGTATCCAAAACTTACGCATTAGAAGGAAGTTTATCAGAAACCATGCCTCGTTATTGAAATCCTAAAAGAAGAGATGTAGTTCTGAAGTAGAAATCACAAAAGTTAGAGAAGAAGAAGAGTGTTGAGGCTCCACAAAAGGATATAGATGAAGTTAAGGAAGTATGTAAGATGATGAGACAGGATAATATCATCCTTTTATTAGGAGAATGACTAAGGGAAAAAGTACTAAGTGCTAGAGGATAGCGCGAGAGGCAGGTTTTGTATGCTAATCTACCTCCTCACAACCTTGACTATGATAAGGAGATTACCTTGAATACAATTGTTGATGGATGGATCCTAAGTAATATTCTGATTGACACAGTGCATGGAAGTTAATGTTCTCACCCTAGATGCATAGAAAAAATGGGGAGACCTCCATTATAGCCTTCTTCAAATGTGTTATATATGGATAACAAGACAAAGGCCATGCCCATTAGTGTTTTAAAGGATGTTTTTATCACTATCCAAGGGGAAAAATTCACTAGATACTTCAAATTCTTGGAACTTGCTAAGGTTGACAACTTTCCAATGTTACTTGGGCACCCTTGGTTCTATAAGAACAATGTTGACTTACATTTCAATAAGGGTTATATAAGTTTTTAAAACAAGGAGGAAAATGTAATCATTACTTTGATGGATGGAAATTTAACACCCTATATTGAGCCATTGGGAGAAGAAGACCTAGAAAAAATTGATGCGTGTACTATATGGGACCTTGAGGTTGTCCAACCAATAAACGGAGGTGTTATTCGGTGGGAAGACATTCAATATTTAACGATACAACTAGTGGCATATGAAAATTGGGCACATGAGACATATGATTTATTCATAAGGAAGTTAAGAGGCTTTGTGATGAGAGTAACAAAGGCATGCTCAATTCGGCATCCGGGAGGAAAATAATTTCTTAGTTAAATTGGGGGATCTAACCCTGATATTTTCATACGAGAAATGGAGACCCAATTGAGATGTGAGATCAGAAGGAGAAGTATTCTTAGCTATAATTTTATCGATACCACAACATGCTGGTGGGAAACCCATCGCGGTAACATTCTAGAGTGGCATAAAGTGAGAATCATGTTCTCTGTTAGGTATCTCTAAAGCAATACACCTACAACTATACAATATTATCATGGGAAGGAACCCACCTTGTTTCACATCCAGGCATGTGAGAAGGCCTAGATGGAAGGTGTGGAAGCCTTGCCTCCATCTTTATGGGTGATTAATCTTTACTCCACCTTATAAGGCTGCACACATGCATGGTACATTCACTCATATTTACACTGTTAGACATGAAACTAGCAGGATTTGTGGTTAATCTCCTTCAAGATTTTGAGTATCAATGTACTAAACCATTAGTGAATGAGGTGCTACAATTTGTTAAGTGCCTAAATATGGGAGATATTGCCATGGTGGAGGATAGATTATTGGATTTTTTGGGTGAACCTAGCTTGGAATCATGCTTCGATGATGAAGGATCAGAAGAGGTACAACCTAAGAACACATGCATAAAAGAGGAGAAAGGAAAATTGGTCTACATGATAGATGGTGAAGAGGTGGAAAAATTATATGGTAACCATACTTGTTGGTATGCACGAGGTTATAGTTAATGCTGATGAGCAAGAAAATGCTAACCATGAACCCCCGAAAACCAATAAGGTTAACATTTGTTCAGAGGAAGAACCTAAGGAACCTATTATTGGAGATTACTTTTGGATGAAAGGGATGTTTTAAAGATTATTGATCCATTACGTGAATTTCGGATTATTTTCTGCATAGGTGCCATAAGATTAAAATATTTCACCACTCCTTGGAAGAAATGAAGATCAAGTTAAAGGAAGGTGCACACCCAATTTGGAAAATACCTTATCAAATGAATCTAAATATGCACATCAAAGTCAAGGAGGAGATTGAAAAGATGATCACATCAAGCATCATTAAGGCTATTGAGGAATTAGAGTGGATAAGTCTCGATGGTCATCAACATTAAGAAGGATGGGAGGATAAGGATTTGCATTGATTATAGGGATTTGAATGTGGTGTGTGTCATTGATCCTTTTCCAACCCCCTTCATCAAAGAGATCCTAGGAATTAACGGGCGCAAGATCTATTCTTTCACAGATGGATTCTTAGGATATCATTAGGTTAGAATTGTAAAGGAGGACCAAGAAAAGACAACCTTCACCACTGAATGGGGAATTTTTTCCTATATAGTCATGCCTTTTGGACTGAAGAACGCACCTTTGCTGTGTTTTCATGCATTATGGTTCAGGTGTTTCAGGACTTCATCCATAAATTTCTACAAGTCTACTTGGATGATTGGATAGTATATGGATTAGTGAGGGACCATTATGACAATCTAAGGCTGATGTTTGAGAGATTTTGGTAGTTGAGTATATCTCTCAACATTAAGAAATGTGTTTTTACTACTCCATTTGGCACCTGTCGAGACATATCATATGCAAAGAAGGCTTGCTGGTGGATCCTACCAAAGTTGTCATTATTGTGGAATGGGGGCAGCCTACGGGCCACAACACAGTGCACTGATTCCTTGGGCATACAAGGTATTACTAGAAATTCATTAAGGCTTATGCATGCATTCAAGAACAAGCTTTTCACCATGCCCTTATTACACTTTCCCTCTTAGGATAATCCATTCCACATACATGTTAATGCTTCAAGGATGGCGATTGGAGAAATCTTAGCATAACCTAGAGAGGGAATTGTTGACCATCCCTTGTGTTTTTCTAGTAGGAAGATTACCCTGTAAGAATAGAATTACACTACAATGGAGCATGAGGCATTATTAATGATCTATGCACTACAAAAATTTAGGTAGTATTTCTAACAAAACCTTTTATCTTTTACATCGACCACATGTAATTAAATTAATTGGTGAAAAATCCCTTCTTGTAAGGTCACATATGCAGTGGGTCCTATTGTTCTAGGAGTTTGAGTTTACAATTGTTGTAAAACTAGATAAGATTAATTTGGGGCTTAACCATTTATAAAGGATTGAATAAGGAGAGGATGTACAAAGTATTGAGGTTACAATGCTAGATGCACAATTATTGATTGTTGCACACACCCTCCGACTTGGAAGATATTGTTGTATTTATCAAAACAGTGTGGCCTTTGGAGGGAATGAAGACTTTAAAAAGTAACTAATTATCCATACATTTCACTCCCTACATGTTAATTAATGGATACTTATACAATCTAGGCCACGATGTGGTTTTATGCCGCAGTGTGTTCTTGAGCATGAACACATTGCAATCATGGAAGAGGCTCATGGTGGAATTACGGGTAGACAATATGTGGGGAATGCGACCACGCTGGTGGGAAATAGTTAAAAATATTGTATCAAACTTATTCCAAGGCTTGTGACCACTGCCTGTACCTTGGTAAACCATGGAAAAGAGATGAAATGCCATTAACCGATTTCCGTGCATAACCATTCGATAAATGGGTAATTAACTTCGTAGGCCCTATTTCTCTAGCCATGCGAAGGAAAGGTTCATGTTATATCATTACATGCATAGATTACCTTACAAGGTGGGAAGAAGCAGTGCCTACAAGGGATTACATAGTGGAAACAACAACTAGGTTCTTATGGGAAAATATAATCAACAAGTATGGATGCCCGCTAAGCTTAACAAGTGATAGGGGTACTCATTTCTTAAATGAGACAATTAGAATTTTATTGGTAGAATTCATGGTAGCCCATCACAAGACTACCCCTTATCACCCACAAGCTAATGGGATTGCTGAGGCGTTTAAAAAAATTTGAATCACACGTTGACTAATATTTGTGATGTGGGAAGAAAGGATTGGGATGACAAATTTTTTGTTGTGTTATGGTCATATCAGACTACTTATAAGAGATTGAACAAGGCCACACCTTTTAATTGGTGTTTGGCATAGAATCTATGTTACCTATTGAATTCATGTTACCATCGCTTTGCATGGTGCATGCGGGATGGTTAGTTGATGAACACGTGCTTAAGGAGAGGATTGACAAGTTGATGCAGTTGGATGAGTGGCGGGATATTGCTTTCTATATTTAGAAAATAGAAAAATTTAGGTAGAAGGCATGGCATGATAGAGACATTAATAACAAATAGTTTGAGGTTGGGAAGATGGTTCTCTTTTCGATTCCAAGTTTTTGCACGATCCTAGGAAATTCAAATTCCATTGGTTGGTCCCCTAAATTGTAGCCTATATACATGATTCAAGTGCTTTCCAATTACAAGCGATGGATGGAGCATAGTTTTTAGGACATTTCAATGGGAGTAGGCCAAATACCTACTATAAATAAGTCTTCTTTGTGTTTGTAAATAAGGCAATATTTTAAGTTAGCCTAGGATTTAATTTAATGCAGTTTCATTTCTCGTTGTTTTATCTAGTTGATGGTGTTTTTTATTGTGAGTGTTTGTGTGCTAGTAGCCACTTATTATTTCAAAAAAATCTATGCGCAGAGCACCACACATTAATTTTTATATGGGGTGGAGTGATGTGACAAGTGCTAGAAGCTATGGTTGTTGATGGCCCAAGTTGAAAAATCAAAAACACGTGGATTGGAAGATTGCACATAGAAGAGGTGAACACAATGGAAGGATGGTGTGAAAAATATTTATAGAAACCACGTACAATAATGAAAATCATAGGAACAACATGAGGTGGGCAATGTCAAGAACTAGGATTAGGACATAGATGAAGAATCAATTTAGCATCGTAAGTGCATGAGTGAGATATGTGGTTAGTAAGGGTTTTTACGCTTTGAAGGTTACCAAAGTTTTTCCATAGGATTGAGCACGGAGGAAAAATGCTAAAGGTTGGTGTTGGAAAAATATACATTTATTCTAAAAGTAAATTGGTAAGTGGCATGGCATTTATTGCAGAGAAAAGAAAAATTTATAAATAGAATATCGGTGGTGCATTATTCTTTACCTTGCATTTTAAGTTATCAAAGAGATCTCGCAAACTAGGGAATCCTTACGAAGAAGGTTTGAGAATATTTTTGAAGATTTGCATGCATAGCTAGTTTGATCAGTGAACCAGAGTGGAAAGGAGTACACGGGCATAAGTGGAGAAGGTTGTGTGGAAGGATCTTGCGGGTGTTACGTCATCTTGTGGAAAAAGGGTTTTCTAGGTTAGGGTTACATAGATAGGGAAACAAATTTATAGGAATTTTAGTAAAGGATTAGATCCGTGAAGTTGAGTAGAGACATGATGAAGAGAGAAGAATATTTTTGAGGACCCGATGAAGGAATGTCACCAAGGAAAGTAGCAAAAATTTCACCAAAGAAGGGCAAGGGAAAAGGAAAACAAATTCTTTCTACTAGTTTCAATGAAGAATGGTATACGGAAATGCAAGACCCAAAAAGCATATTAATTGGTAAGGAGTGGGTATCTAATATCAAAAATATGGTCATAAGTTATTATAACCATCAAATGAGCACCACGAGAAAATGATATAACACTAGAGTTGGTTCGCCCTATGAGAAGAGGACACCGGATGGAATGTGTATCTATGACGATGAAGTGAAGGTGAAAATGGAGAAGGTTGGGTTATTGTAACTCTATGAGTTGTCCTATTATGGTAAGCCTGAGTGACTATACCAATGGTTGATGTCACGTGTGCATGAAGACCAATTCTATTTCATAGGTCGCAGAATGTGCATAACTCTCTGGCTGATTTCTAAGTTCACCAGCCATGTCTACAAATTTGAATCATTGTTCTATGATTTGGAATTCAAAGAAACCATTAAGAATACTGATGACTACAAGAAGCTTTCACACTACTTCAACATTTCTACAATCACCAACCCTATGATTAGGATGGCAATATAATTGGTCACAAAGTTGAATGGGCAAGAGAGATGGACATAGATCAACAAGGCATTGTTGAATGTATGCCGCAAGATCTTGGAGGGGACCCTCTATAACCTCTTAGCTATTATTATAGAATATATTATAAATGTCGCGCATGATGAGAGAGAAGATCATGTTTGGTAATGTCCTCCTCACCATTGGTTTTTCAAATATTGGAGTGTTCGATAAGTTTGGATAAGTCCGTAATACCCAGAGAATAACCCCTCCTTTGCCAAGAGGTTTGAATAGTATAATTGTGACACCATGAAATCTTCTCATAAGGCACACCTAGAAAATTGGTATAATCAAATATGAAACACATTCAGGAGTTAAAGGAGAATACTTGAGTAGTTTCCTTCATTATAGCAAGGAGAGGTTAAGTTCATCATATACCTACATTTTTGTTTCGAATATTTACTTTATTAGATGGCACCAATCCTTGGTGTAATTTTCCTTTCTCCTTCATGGAGAAATACTTCCAAGATGGGGTCAATCTAATCAAAGAGGCAAATAAACTCAAGTTTGATCTAAGTGTAGTATATCAAGATTACCGCTTAGCTATTTGTCAGGAAGTTAATATACCCCAAGAAGCATGAATATGTGGAGAATTATGTCTCCTTGACGTGCACATGTTTAAACCATTAACATTTCCTATTGTAGGGAGGAAATTAGTGAGGGTTTATTTTTTCCTAAGGCCTAATTATGAAAAAGGAACTTATGTTAAAGATGATGTCTCAATTCCCGAGGACCCCATCATGAGTAAAAAGGTTATGCCAAGTAAAATAGAAAGAGAGGAGGATCCCGAGAAAATGGTGTTGAGCACATAGATAGTAGGGGCACAAGAGTTGGTAGTGGGCACAAGTAATTACGTCAACTAAAAGAAGTATCCCATTAGAAAAGACTCACCATAGAAGAAAGAGTCACCGATAAGAGAAATTTTTCCCAAGAGAAGAGTTTCCCAAAATAAGTATCCCACAAAAAGAGAATCCCTTGTATTGGAGTCACCAGTAAGGAAGAAGTAAAGGGTGACAAAAGGGATGAAATCAAGAGAAACATAAAGCATGGAGGCCGATAAGGAGATGAATACGATGAAGAGTGTGGTGAGGCTCAGAATCATCTTGTGTACAATGTACATGAGGCAGATGAAGAAGGAAATGGAGAGAGGGATGGGAATGAGGAAGGTGCTCATAAAAAGGGGGAGTGAGGAAGTAAACATGAAATATTAGAAGACCCTAACCCCGACCGAGGAGCAGATGGATAACACTATAGAGAGGGAGCTGGTGGATATTATCCAATAGTTAGTGGAGTAAGAAGTAGAGCTAAGCATAGAAGAAGTGTTGAAGGAAACTGAAGAGAGTGAAATTTTAGGAAAGGATAATGGGAGCATAAGTGGAGACCCCAACTTAGCAATAAGCTTCCCAACGATAGTACGTAGAGGTGGGAAGGGCATAGTAGAGGCACAGAACATGATATGATTTATATTAATGATCCAAGTAAGGTAATGCCTATGCACTTCCAAAGTATAGTTCCCATAGAACAACTCCTCACTTGGTCTTATTTTGATGAAGAGGGTGCATACCTGCACATGAGGAAAATGCTATCTTGGGATTTTGAGTCCCATGTTGATGAGCTCGAGTTTGAGGTAAATCATGATGCATTGATGAAGACACCAAATGCCAAGGGAATAAACCCTCTTATAAATGCCTAGCAAATGTTAGATGAGAAAGTTTGTAATGTGCTCAACAAAGTATCGGTGGAGGTGGAAGCAAGACTCTTTGGTAGAAATGATAGAATAAGGGTCTTGGAGGAGGAGCTTGAGAAAAATAATGAGGAGATCATTAAGAGGGACAAGGAGATAAAACAAAAGGAATTGATCAGTGCGTAGTTAAGGCATGAAATGAGGGATGAAAAGGCAAAGGTGTGTGAAGTCTACAAGAAGATAGAGGCCATTTCACATGCCATTATCCCGAAATACCCGAACTTAACCCCTCTTGAGAAGAAATATGACTCAACATTACACTTTTTGGAATACTTGACCCACATCCTCACCATATAAAGGTGGCCACTTACATTAGAGTTGTTATAAGAGGAGATGACATGCCAAAAGGAGGGAAAAAAAAAGATTGGGGAGACAATGACTCAGTATTCTAAGATCCTTTCCATAGTAAAGACCATTGTGTAAATGTCCAAAATCATGTATAACATCTGTGTTAATGGATAAATGGTAACAAGCATATTGGTTTCTATATATGAGGTAGATCTAAAATAATTTTAGGAAAATAACAAAAGTAATAGGGCAAAGCACGATAATATCCTGGTAGAAGTTGAGAAGAAGTTGGAACCAATTGAAACCTTGTGGGGTTTGATTAATAATAGGATAAATGAACTTTACCCCCAAGTCACTCGCAAGATGGATGTGTTAGGTGATCCTAGAGATCCATTGGGAAGCATTATAGATATGCTAAAAGCTAAGATTGATGAACTAAGTTTTGATGAAGTAAGCACATTGGTGGGTGACCTACTCGGCAGGTGTAGCGAGAAGTAGATGCTTGGGAGAATATTGAGGCATTCGTGAAGAAGGATTTCCCACTCCTCATGAAACAATAGCATATTATTCCATTCATCCATTATTTTTTTAGATTATTTCAATTCGACTATTCATTATTCTTTGAAGGATCCGAATGTTTTCGAGGACAGAGAGAGTACGCATAGTGTGGGCGATGTTGGACCCTAAATATTAGCTAAGTACTAAGAGGCATGTGCTAGGACCAATAAGTAAAAGGGAGCTCAGCAAAAATCATACAAGAAAAGGGTTTAAGAAGGGTTTTAGTGAAACCAGGGCACGCAGGAGGCACAACAAGGGTTTAAGGGACTTAGCCATATTTGGCATCATGGACTCACGTGAGGAAAATTGTGAGGACCTATCTAGGTGTGATAAGTGGATAAGGTGCTATCCTTAAACCTTGGAGGCTAAGAAAAGGATATTGCACACAGTTAATATTCCCAGAGGCATCATTACAATTAGTGGAAGTTTTTTCAAAGAGGATAAGCATTCACCAAGGAGGACCACATTGACACTTGGCACGCTATCTTCTCATGAGAGAAGTCGTGGTGGTGGATTTTGATCCTATTTAAAGGAGTGTTTATGAAAAAAACATGAGGGAGAAAGTATTTCAAAGGTGCTATAGGGTACGTGAGTGCTAAGAGAATAAGGAGCATAACAAGGTGTTGTAGAAATTTTAGGTAATGTTAAGGGTTTGGAGCTCATGATGCTAGGGTTTAGAGTTATTGATGTTAGAGGGTTATAAATAATATCATTAAGCATATGTATGGGTGTTGGGGTCTGTAACAAGGGTTATAATGGGGAAATCATAGTTACGATCTCTGATTAGATTATTTTGGAGTCATTGGATCTCAGTATTTTTATGTATATGGTCTAAGATGACCCTTTTGAATGTAGTGTGGCTACTAGAAACTCTTTTAAATCAATATACATGGATCTATTATGTACATCTTGTTTATGGGTGTAAACCCTCATGTTATTTTTATTTTCATGACTTAGATATGGTTCCTTATGCTTCATACAATATTTATTTACCTTTTGTGATGCATTGATGTGTAGATCTGTTAGTTATATCTTCTACCTTTTAAGTAGATGCATGTACTTTTTCTTTTGTAAATAATCCTCCATTAATGGTGGAACTATCTTGAAAATATCACATAAAGGAGGGGCTTGGTTCCCTCATGTGCCTCAGGTGAGTACCCAGCGTATGCTAGGCAATAAGCTGGTGTGCTTGGGTTTATAAAGAGGTATTGAGGGTAAAAAAAATTACTACATTCGACCCTGTCTCTACCCTTGGGTGACAAACAAGTTACTTTATTAGGTTCCATTCTTCTCAATTATTATACTAAAAACTTGTGCCCTAGGTAACCTATTATATAACCCATATCTTAGCCCTACAAATCCTAGCCATTCAACTTGCAAACCCCACTCTTCTTGTGCTTTCTTCTCCAAATCAAAATTCTCACAAGGATCTCTAAATATCTAGCACATTGCTTAGGTCTTCTTATCACTCAATTCTCTCTGTTGCACCAAGTCATTTGGTTACTTAATTATCATCGAATGCAAGGAGAAAAATGAATTGGTTACTTAATTTTTCTTACTTTTAATTTTTTAAAGTACGTTTTCCATTTAAAGCACCTTTTTCCATCTAAGGCACACTTTAGTTTCCTCTATGTCTTACCTTCATGTGTGTGACAATCATAACCATGCAGTACACTTACTACTTCCAAAAACTATAGACATCCATGCACACCCTTCTTTGCACCATAATCCTTCTTCCTCTATGGCATATCCCACATAGTATATCTTGTCACTACATCCCTTGCATTTTAATTTGTCACCTTCTATTTCCTTGGTTTCCATATGAGAAGATCCTCTAGTGTACCATTCTTCTTCTACCTTCGCACCTTCTCAATTCTTATTTACTAAGCACATGTCCACTTCACCAATATCGCATGGATCCATGTGTCTTATCCATAGTACCATATATGATGCAATTTTTATTACTCAATAGATATATGCTTCTTGACACATGTGTCCACCCCACACTAAATTTATATTTGGTCCTCTATGTATGAATGTCCTAGCTATTAATTAGCTTTCTACATGCAAGAACACTTATTACAACAAATAAAAAAGTAATAACAAATAGAGATCAAAAAATTAATGAAATGGAAACCTGATCTAATTGGTAATAATGTCTTATTACAAACACCACAATTCTTATTTATAGTAGGGCTTCACATTACTCCCATTTAAGTAATATGGTTCCATCTAGTGCCTACAACTAACATGTTTCTGATTCAAGTATCTTGGTTACTACAAAATTTTCCAACCAATTCACCTTCAAATTCCCTGGGTGATGGGAAAATTTGGAGTCATATAGAAGGACCATCTTTCCAAATACAAATGTCTATTCTTAAAGTGCATATCATGTCACACCTTTTGTCGTGTCTTATTAGTATTTAGGATCCAACATGTAATGTCATGTTGATCATCTAATTGCATCATTTTATCAATGTGCTCATATATATATTTCTCGTCATCTAATCCACATGTGCACACAATATGCATAGATTGTAACATGAATTTAACTGGTAGTACCGCCTATGTGCCAAAAACTAACTGAAATGGTGTAGCCTTGTTCAATATTGTATAAGTGGTCCTATAAGTCCAAAGTACAACTGAAAATTTATCATCCTAATCCTTTCTTCCAACATCACAAATATTTGTAATATTTTTTCCCAAAATCTTATTGAAATCTTTTGCAATGACATTAGCTTGTGGGTGATAGGGAGTAGTTTTATGGTGTGCCACCATAGACTCTTCCAATGAAATCTTGATTGTCTCATTCAAAAAATGAGTTCCTCTATCACTGGTCAAGCTTAATGGATAGTCATACATGCTAATAATGTTTTCCCATATCAAACTTGATGTTTTGGTTATAAATTAATCCTTTTAGGCGTGGAATTTTCCCACCTTATCAAATAGTTTGTACAAGTGATTATATAACACACTCTAGTCCTACATGTGGGTGGTGTAATAGGTCTTATTAATTAAATGACACACTTCTCAAAATTTTATGTGCTTTATATAAGTCTCATGGGAATCTCATCTCTATTTCTAGGCTTCTCAACACACTAACAATGATCACATGCCTTCACAAATGCCTTATCATATTTATACAAAGTTTCCCATTAGAGGTCATCCATGAGGATATTTTGTGTAGTCGGATCAACTGCATAATTCCCTCATGCAATACCTCCATAATGGATTCACGTTGATCTTTAAATACACTCTGGTACAAGACTTCATCTCCGCCCATTTTGTACAAGTAACCTCCAATCAGTTGATAAGGCGATGCACGTATATTGAGCTGATTTTTCTCTAATGACCTCATTGCTTTGGGTGCCAACCTAGTGCACAAAATTTCATACCCTACTAGTTCACTTGGATGAAAGCATACATTATATGGTTATGGTTTATATATGTTTGGTTATCCTATGATTATACTTTTCATTATACTTATGAATGGTTTCATTAAAAACTAATGTTGATAATAATGGACTTATTATCTAAATTATGTGTTATCATGTTTGTCTTTGTTGTACCATTGTGATGATACGATTGACGGTTCTTCATTTGATTATTACCTCATTAGAATACATGATTTAACTCGGTTTATGACATCGCAACATGAATTGAAAATATAATGTTATCAAGTTAGAATGGAAAATGGTTCGGGTAAGGTTATACCGCTTATCGTAATAATGATAGCTTGATGAAACCTTTAGTACCGGGTAGTATAGTATGTGTTATTTATTTATTTGATTAAGTGGTCTCGAGACCATATTCAGTGAATATATTAAATGGCCATCGATCATGAAGGGGATTAATATTATCTCCCCTAATAAAATTGGTTGTTCGTTTACTAACTCATGTATTCTTTTTAATAAAGTTTGTTTTAATTATAATGGCCATTCGAGCCATTAATTTTTGTGCCGAAATTTTTATTAAACTCAAAAAGTTTCTGTGGTGATATGTACACACACACACACATATTATATATATATATATATATATATATATATATATATATATATGCACATATATATTTATATAAATATATACTTATATATTTCATGTAAGGTCTTCAACCTTATTATGTAGTAAGGTGTATATTGTTAAGCAAGAATGAGAAAGGTGGCATCTCATTCGAGCTACCACCGAGCCCATAAACAAGACTCGTGGACAAGCCAATAGTGGTACTTCCACCTGTAACATTGGATTAAATGGTTCGAAAGGATAAAAGGTATAATGGCAACTTAGTGAGATTGGGGTTTTAATTTATCAAACAACCTTTTACCATTCAATGGAATCCTCCTTGAGATCTAACGATGGAGGATCATTTGCTAAACTTGGATGATGAGATAGAAGTAGAAGGAAGTGGAAAATGAGAGGGAAAATAGGTAGTTGAGTAATAGTTTCATTAATTTGATTCAATGAAAACATATAGGCTTCAAGAAAAGTGAGTGGCTTCTCAGGAAGACACCACCATAACTATGAGTTAACTGGGTTCATTGTTTCATTTATTCTCTCTTTGCCATATCAAGATCTACATGAAGTTTTGGAATTTTAATTTCATTCAAGCTAGTTTTAGATCTGCATGCAAACACTAAATGTTACAAGCTTTTATGGGATTAATTATGGCTCCAGATGAATTTTTAATGGAGTTTGAGAAACTAAGTAGAGACTTCATTTTTTTCATGAAGAGTATGTGGAATCCTATTAGGTGAATGATTTGGGCTCAACTGACTATAAAGGAAATCATAGAAGACACTCTACAACTTCTCATAGGCATGAAGATTTTATTCTCCCAATATTTATTATTTATGGCATCAAGACATTACTATTTTGTTTTCTCCATGCAAATACAACTTGGGTGATTTGTATGCGGAAATAATATGGGTGTAAACTCGTGGGAATACCTTGTTAAACATTTTTGGTTAAAAAAATGTAGATGGATTCTTTGTTGATATGCCTATGTGTGTATGGTTAAAATAGGATATATCTTAGTTGTCATTGCAAACCCATTTCAGGTTTTGATGATTTTAATAAGTTTTATTTATATAACATTGTCTCTTTGTCAAAAATGATTGTCAACTGGTAATGAGCAAGTAGATGTATCATTTCATTATATTTATAACAAACCATTTGGGTTTGGATTCATATTTGATGGTTATGTTTACCTATGAGTTACAGAGTTTCCATAATCATTCAAGAACCTAAGACTACTAGTGTAATTCATTGTAAGTTTCTTAGGAATAATAACCATTATTATATTGAATAATAATTCCTTATTCTTTTGATAAAAAAAAATACCCGTTTGGGTATATTATTATTATGTTGTATAATAATATGTTATTATTAATATGGGAAAAACTCATCTAGGTATATGATAATTGGTGTTTCATTATACTATTCGGGGCATATGGGTTTTACCCAATCTTTAGTATCTGTAAACTTCTCTTCATTACCAATATAAAAGTTTAGAGTTTACGGGAAAGGGTATTATGTAGCATGTAAGTGTACATGATGTAGCATTGTTTGAGCATTTTTGTCCTTAGACAGATGGCCGAACTTTGTGAAAATGTTTGGAGTTTAGTGGGAATGGAGGGGATCTAAGTCAAATGGATGGTTATGAAATATTTATACGTATGGTTTTGGTTTGAATCATTTAAGGTAATTTCAAAATATTTTTAATATAATTTGATTAGTTATGAATAAGGTACTTCATTGATTCACGAGGTCTTTGATATTTTATGTTTGACTATTAATAATAAGTTATATTATTATATAAAGAAAAGAAAAATTAGCAGTGTATATTCTACTCTAGTTGACTATGCGGAATTTGTGATTGTGGAATATTCTTGGTCTATGTGAAAAAAATTATACTTGAATGATTGGAAATTAGTTGTTAAGATTTATCATTTGTACCCTCACTGGTTGTGATATGAAATTTAATTTCGGGTAAAAATGTTAAGGTATCTAACTCATGATCATTTGTGAACCAATAAAATTATGAATAAGTTCAGTTGTATTATGTGTTGTTATTCATTTATTCATGCTTTGGTTGAGATATAATATCTTCTTTGCCTTTGTGTGAAATAAAAATTAAAAAGGTATGAAATGATAACTCCATTTTTATCTTTCCATGATGATATCATTGATTATATCCTTGAATGAAGAAATATCATATTGATGTTTTAATGTTATAAATATTAAAGATAAGGTGAATGATATTTTCATGCCAGTTCTTCAAACTGATCATTTTCTAACATTTTTAGATGATGGAAAATAAGTCATTGCGGGTGGATGATTTTAAAGATCGTGATGATTTTATTTGATTGATTATGTTATATTGTTGATAATATTACCTGGTATGTTGTATGAGCGAGTTTACACTTCATTGTTCTAATTTGATGAAATAAATCTTAGCCTTAAATACCTTTGTATTACTTTGAAAATAAAATAATGTTAAATTGGTTTTATTTATTTCTGTAAATCTATAAAGTGACTTCAAGTTGATCGAATAATTTTTTTGTTCATTTTGAAAGGAAATTAAATTCAATATTTGACTTTGTATATTTGTCGTAATACTAATCCCGATTGATCATATGATTATCAATGTATTTTTTAAAGGATGCATAGTATAAACTATTCATGTCTTGTATAATCTATTTTATAAGATATTATATAGATTGTGGAGTATCTAGGAATGGAATAATTATGTGATTTATCTTTAAAATAGATAATATGTCATTAAGATACATATGGGTTATTGAGTGATAAACTATTAAATTTAATTGATGATGTTTACTAATTTATAGTTCCATGCTTGGAACCCTTTCTAATATGTTAGATAAATTAGGACAATTTATTATACTGAGTTTGAAGTAGTGTAAGTCATTACATTGTCAAGTTCACCTAGTTCTAACTAAAGTGTGAGATCTTGGATGGGATTCAATTGAATGAATTCTAGGTAGAAACTTAGAGCAACACTTGTAAAATCAAAGCTAAGAAGGGCACTAATGGGTATACATTGTATACAAACTCGAAGGAGTAACTTATGGGGATCACTTTGAATCCAGTTGGCCCATAACTTTGCACATACTTTTTGATTTGTTATCTAAAGATTTTAAATTAAAAGTTTTTGGATTTAAATGTTAGATTGTACATTTAAATCATTGAAGGCATATGTTAGTTTTTAGGAATTGAAAAAAATACCGTATTTATGATGGATTGAAAAGTAGGTGTTATATTTTGGTATCAGAGCTAAAGGTTACAACTCTTGGACCTATTGAGTCCCTATGCTAACACAAAATTAAATTATTTTATAATAGAGAACATGGTTAGAACAAGGGAAAAATTTTAAATAACCCATGCTTTGGTGGAGAAGTTACCACAATGTATAAATTAGATGAGATTCTCACTTCCCTTTAAGTAACAAGATATAGGATGGTTGTTTTGGAGAAATAAATCATGTGAAAAAATAATGATCATGGGATTGATGGTGATGAACCATCACACGAGCATCTGAATATTGAAAATAGTAATGATGTAGATCCTAATGCAATAAATAAAAATGTTGTTAATGATAATGTAAATGTAAATATAAATGTGAATGAAGTTAACCAACATGAGAAAAAGAGGGCACTTTTGGCAACTGAATTGTAAAATTATATCAAGAGGATTATCCCACCAAATTTTGATGGTACCACCTTGGGTGTGAAGCTGAGAATGGCTTAACAAAATGGAGAATTACTTCGCTATTAGGAATTAGAAAAAAACTAAGGTAGTTTGGGGAGCCTATCATCTCTTCAATGAGGCATCCTTATGGTGGGACAACAAAAAGGTTGAGATGGTTGTGGATAAGGAAAATTTGACTTGGGATCAGTAATGGTTACCCTAGCTTTATTATGTTCAAAAGATGACATAATTTCAAACACTAACACAAGGAAAGATGATAGTGAATTAGTATCGAGAGAAGTTCACGAAACTTCTCAAGTACATTCCTTTGTATCAAATGGATGGAAATTATGTATTAGAAAATTTATCATGGGGTTAAAACTGGTGATATGAGGTGAAATTGATGTCCATGGGCCATTAACAATGGAAGATGTCTTCAAGAAGGCAATCGAGACAAGAACATAAATTGCATGTTAATTCTACATATAGAGAGGAAAATAAAAACAAAAGCTGTTTGTGCACCATCACCATTATCACCTAATAAGGTTTCATGGAAAAAAATTGAGTAAAAACAATAATGGTAATGGAAAAAGAAAGTAAAACATAGCATCTAAGACTCACGAAATAAAAAAATAATGTCTTTGAAAAATACACCAACTTTTAAAAGTAAATCTAAAAAAGAAAGGACCTTTTAGGGGTTTCTACATCCGTGGTATGGATCATTATGCTAATAACTACCCTCAAAGGAAGAAATATGGAAACAAAATTATTACATTCATGCTATAATGAATGGTAAGCAAGATGAAAAGTAGACTACGCTAGTCGGTTACTGAGGTAAGTTGTATGGATTACTGTAACCATTTTATTTTTGACTCTGGTGTTCTTCAATGTTTTTTTCAAAATAAAATTGCATCTAAAATTAAAATAGAATATGATTTAATGAAAAATACATGGTCTATTCAGTATGGGAACAACTTTTTCCACATTGGTAATCAATGCTTGTTTGGTGCAACACTTGAACTACTAAGCTTTATGAGTGAAGTTGACTTATATATAGCTCCTCTAGGCTCATATGACATATTCATAGGTATAAACTGATTATCTCAGCATAAGGAAAGTGTAGACTTCCTATAAAAGTGAATTAAGTGCCTTGATGACCTACAAAAAAATAGTAGAAATTTAGGGAGTGAAAAAGGTTTTTCAGTTAGACAAATCTCAGTCATGCAACTTAAGAAGGCTAAAAATAAAGGCTACATACTTTATGTAGTAAAAATTTCAGATTTTTATAATGAAGTTAAGGGTTCAGTAGAATATTATCTATTGTTAAGAGATTACAATGATGTCTTTCTCGGAAGAATTACCTTGTCTTCCACCAAAAGATATTTTTATTTTGTCATAGATATCAAACCTGGTAACCAAACCAATTTCTAAGTCTCCTTACAGAATGAAAACAACTGAACTTATTGATCTCGAAAGCACAACTTCATGAAATTTTATCAAAATGTTTGATAAGACCGAGTGTCTCTCCTTGGGGAGCACCAATGCGTCTTTCAAAGAAGAAAGATGGAACACTTTAACCGTGCATCAATTATAGGATTCTCAAAAAAGCCACAATAAAAATAGATACCCCCTTCCAAGAATTGATAATCTCTTTGATCAGATATGTGGAGCATCAGTTTATTCTAAGATTTATCTTCGATCAAGATACCATCATTTGAGAATAAAAGAAGAAGATATCCATAAGAATGGATTTAAAATAAGGTATAGACACTATGAATTCACATGTGTTACCTTTCAGCTTACCAATGCTCCGAAAATTTTATAAATTTAATGAATAATATTGTTTCACCTTATTCTTATTTGTTTCTTTGAATATTGACAAACAGATAGGGTAATGGGCATAGGAGGAATACATTGAAATGTTGGTTGTTGGGTTTTGCACGCGTATGACTTCGAATCCACAACTGATCATGAGAGCTTCATTTTGGCTAGGAGGAACTACTTGTAATGGAAAGAAATACCACTAGAAAGAGTTAAATAATATTTGTAGTGAACTACCCGGCGTGTGCTAGATCCAGAAGTGTGATACTTCCTGAGCATTTGTCAGTCCACTATTTAAAATAATTTAATGTGGGTAATAAATTAAATCCTCTTGTAATTGAAATGATTTAGGTAT
This sequence comes from Taxus wallichiana var. yunnanensis, assembly GCA_018340775.1. Classification (NCBI taxonomy): domain Eukaryota; kingdom Viridiplantae; phylum Streptophyta; class Pinopsida; order Cupressales; family Taxaceae; genus Taxus; species Taxus wallichiana. The sequence goes on from CM031242.1 coordinate 299,931,631, forward strand.
CTCATTAAAAACACAATAAAAAAGATATAATCTAACAGAATAGGTTAAAATAAGATCCAATGGTCAAGTAGTTGGTTCCGGTTATCTCTGAGTTTGTGAGAGGTCTCGGGAAGGTCACAAGTGATTAAGGGTGATGTGGGAATAAGGGGCTAAGTCATTGTTTTGGGTTGTATTGGTAAATATATAGAATGATGTTGGTTAAGGGTGACCGATGTGCGGTGGGGAGAAGCTGGTGCCGATTATTATGGAAAATTGGGAATGCCCCGAATGATCTTTGGATCTACCTTATGATTGCACAAGGGACTAGGCTGGTCAGAGTGAGGTATTAGGATGGTTGGATGAGATTTGGTGAGGTTTTAATGGGGATATGGAGGGTTAAGTATTGAAGGATGCCAATGGGTGGCTAGGAGAACAAAGGATGAAGATATAATAATTAAATGAATGAACCAGAGGAGTAAACTATTCTACTTACTTGACATCTAGTTCGGGTGTTGGTAAGAGGTTGAATGCTATCGAGGATCACCGAATGTTAGAAATCTCCTACATGGGCTGTATGTGCATTCTTTTTGCCTAGTTAGATCAAATCTATGTTGGGTGATTGTTGGATGGTTACTAGGTGAATCTTTGGATGTCCGTGTAAGAGAAAATGCTTGATCTTTTTCCTTACATCCGTGTTCTCACGGAAGCCCGGTTCTCAAAAGATGTGATATCTCTCGGGGATGTGCCAATGATTTTTCCAACCTCCAAAATAAGTTTTTGGGGATTAAAAGGTGACTGACGGAAGTTTTGGATTAATCGACGATGGTTAGGGGTAACTTAGGCGTCATCAATGTGGGATTTCCTAGGTTTACTAAACTAGGTAGATCCCCTATAATTTCTAGGATCACATGTCATTAACCCATGGATCATAATGGAATATTCCTTTAAGAATGTGGGAATGTGGTTAAAGGGAATATATGCATTGATTTTTAGGGTTTGGGTAAGTTTTAGTTAGTTATGGCAACTTACTAAGAATAGGTCTTAGGGTGAGTTGGATTGATGAGGTGTCTAGGTGAGGTGTAAGTTTGGGAATTATCTAAATCAGGATATTTAAATAATAAAGATGGTGAGGATAATGAATTAATTTTATTAAATTAATTAAATTAATATTAGTGGGATGAAGGGGGCCATGACTAGGTGAATGTGATGAAGGTATTTATTTGTCGAGGGACTAAAGGGGAGTGTGACCTAATTTTGGTGTCTACATTTTTCCCCTTTTTGTTGTGTAGCTTGTATTGGTAAGTGACACTGACAAAAATAAGATGTGGTTTCCCCATGTGTGGGTGGAGGTGATCCCCTCAAACCGAGAACTGATGAGGCGAAGGTAGAATCGTGATTAGTTTGATAAAAGGTAAATGTGATGAAAAGGAAGGTAGGTAATAGGAAAAAAAGAGCCATGTCTACTCAAGTAATCTAGGTAATGGGTCATTGTCAAAGGTAGTAATAGTCAAATGCATGCACACATATAAACTACAAAGACAAGTACTAGTTTGAAGAGTAGGAAAACTCTACATTTTCTAAGGTTGATAGGTTTATGAAAACATGGTCAAAGTGATTTCGGTATCAAGGTATAGGATATGGTCAAGAAGCACAACGTAGATTAGAGTACAGGAACATGTAGGTATGTTCCTAGACACCCAAGGTAGGGTCGGGATAAACAAACCATGGCAAGAGGCAAGGTAAGGTCATTAGGTCAATCAACATAGGTAACAGTGTTGTAAGTTATAGCAAACACATGAGGTCAAGGGTCACTAGCGATGGTCCAGGTCCAAATATCTAGGTCACGGCGTGGGTAAGGCCAAGGTATGGGTAAAATAATGAGTCCCCAAAGGAGGAAAAAGGTAGGTAGTAAATGATGAGGTTAGGAGGGTGAGGTAAATAGTCAGGGTAAAGGTTGGGTGAGGTAAATGGTCAGGGTAAAGGGTAGGTGTGGAAAAAAAGGAGGGATAGGTGGGGTAATAGGGTAAAATGTTGGGTTTTGTGCAAGAGAGGGTGACCAATGCCGGTCAGGGGTAACCAATGAGGCTATAGTGCAACTAACCACGATAAGGTAGGGCATGCGACCGATGTCGATGAAGGTTAAACCGACGTTGGTTAGGTTGGGTTTGTTATAAAAATAAAAAAATCCATGTTTTTTGTTATTCATTTGTCATATAGTGAATTGAGAAAATGACAAAAGAGAGAGAAAAGAGGGAAAAGTGTCTGGATGGAATGGAGTGTTGAGTTGGCGGTCTGAATGATGGGTGATTGGTTGGTGAGAGGTGGGTCCATAGGATCGGTGTGTGTGATTCAATCGGTTAGAGATGTGGGTAGAGATTTGGTGATGGAAAAGGCTAGAGAGGGATTGAGCGGGCCACCGGTGCAGTGGCCGGACATGCCACTTTGTGACAACAGAAGCATGATGAGGTAAGTGTCCAACTCTAGTTGTATTTGGTTAGATAGATTAGGTGATTTACAAATTGGTTTTTTGGTTTTTGTTTTGGGTGGGGAAAAAATAAAATTTGGAAATGGGAGGGTAAAGTGGGTAAAATAGGAATGGGGAGAGAGATAAGTGGGAGAGGAGGGGAGGGGATGAGGTGTAAGGGGAGGTGTAGGTGAGTTTAGGTGGGTAAAAGGGTCAGGGTGGAAAGTTTTTGAGAAAGGGGGGTTTGGGGTTGTGGGTTTGGGGTTGGGAAGAATATGAGGGGGTATGAAAATGAGTTGGTAGGTTTTAGGCATGTTGTGGGTTTAGGTATATTAGGTGTGGGTGGGTTATAGGAAAATTGGTATAGGTGATGTTGATTATGGAAAAAGAAGAATATTACCCCAAAGGTAAGCATTGAGGACCAAGTCCTGTATAAGGTAATCAAAATATAAATAAAGACGGTTAAAAGATAAGAGGAGGCAATAAAGCCACCTGATTGGTTAGGATCATACCGAGTAGATCATACCTTGGAGGAGGTGATGAATGTAAGACCCTAAAGACATTGCATGATTGATTGTTCTAAGGTGAAAAGTAGTCACATGATCACCAAATGTCTTGGTTTCCAAGAGGTCCCTTGAGGTAGTAGGAAATGGGAGTGGGAATGGTGAGAAAGGTGAAAGGTGGTTAAATTTATATGGTATGAGGTAGTATGATTTTCGGGCAAGAGATCCGAGGTCACAATGGGCAAGTCCATGACTTAAAAAGTTTTCTGTTTTGACTTGTATTTGAGATAGATTGATCGATGTAGGAAGTCTATATGGGATGAGGAATTTAACTCCTTGAGGTCTTCGTGAAGCTTCTCGATGCGGGAAGCTTCCACTTTTTTTTCTTCTTTTTTTAGATTTATATAGTTGTCCTTCAAGGGAGTAGTCTATTTACAACAATGATTACTAAGAGGAAGATGTCCTTTTGAGGGAGACATCTTTTTTTCATAATTTTAACTCAAGGAGTTGGGTCCCATGTGAGGGATTTGAATTCATGGACAAGACTAAGGTGAAGAATATGACTCTTGTTTAAAAAGTAGGGTGAAATGACCATGGGATCTCATTCAAAGGTAGACAAAAAGTATCCATGATAATCATGCTATGTGCAGCACCATGGTACACATATTCAAGAGAATATGACAAGTGATGGGTACTCACATAATTCTTGTTTAATCATTAGTGAGGTGTATGAAGTGGATAGCATGTAAGGGATGAGCATGGAAAGAAGCAAAAGGTGAGGTAGGACTAAAAGTCAAAAATAGAATGGTCGAAGATGCAAGGTGTTAAGGGGTTTAAGTTCGGGTTTACCATTGAGTGAAGATAAATGATAAGTGCCTGATCCATAAGTATGAGTCATGATGTATGGTCTAATCCAATTAGGAACAAATTTTCCCCATTTACTTTAATCTAATTTGGTTACATGTTGATTTTCTTTCAAGACAAGGTCACCAACTTGGAAGGTGCGTTCATGGACATGTTTTTCGTAAGCACGTTTGAAACATTTTTGGTAAACTTGAAGGTGATCAAGAGCGTTAAGATAACATTCATCTAATAACTCGAGTTGTGTTAAATGGTCTTGACAAAATTCATCATCATTGAGCATGTCATGGAGAGAAATTTGGAGTGGAGGAATCTAGACGTCGAGAGGTAGAACAACCTATGTACCGTAGTAGACCAAATAAAAAGGTGTGGCAAAGAGTGGAAGTACGAATACTAGTGTGGTATGCCCACAGGAAAAAGGAATGTGCATATGCCAATCCTTCCCAAAGATCATGAACCAATTTCATGAGAATTTTGTTTAAAGTTTTGTTAGTGGATTCAGCTTGGCCGTTGGTTTGTGGGTTATAAGGTAATGAGAAACTTAGTTGAATGCTAAAGGCATCGTTGCAAAGCTTCCGCAATGTCTTGTTTTTGAATTGTTTTCCATTGTCAGTGATGAGGTGATGAGGAGCACAAAAGTGACAAATGATGTGATGATTGATGAACTCACATATTTTCTCATCTTTTGTGGAGATGAGTGGTATGGATTCCACCCATTTTGTGTAGTATTCATGAGTGCAGTGATGATCCATTCATTGATGGCGCTAGGAAGAATGGGGTTGATCTCTCGACAAGATCTAAACCCCATTGAGAGAAGGGCCGAAGGTCACAGTGACCTGTAAGGCGTGACTGGGTGTGTGATGAAGGTTGGCATGTTGTTGGCATTTTACACAACACTTGACATAGTCACAACAATCATGGTTAAGGGTCAGCCAGTAATAGCCTAGATGAAGAATACGCTTAGCCACAGCAAGGCCACTGAAGTGACCTCCACATATGCCATCATGAACTTCCTTAATGGTATAAGGAATTTTAGAACTTGTGAGGCATTATAAGAGAATACCATCAAAGTTACACTTATAGAGGAGGCCCCCCATGATGACATAACAAGAGACCTTTTTAAGGAAGGCGCATTGTCTATTATGGGTGAGATCAGGGGGTAAGATGGAGAGAGAAAGATAGTCAGAGTATTGTTTGTACCAAAGGTCACTCAGTCAAGGGTGACGGTTCTAATGGAGGAAACATTGTGAGGTAAGTAAGAGGGTGATTAGAGTTGTTGTACGGTGACAAAGATTTTAGAATCAGTGGGCGAAGTGGGTATTTGAGAAGCCAAGTAGGCCATGGTGTCTATAAATTTGTTGGTTGAATGAGGGATGGTTTGCAAGGTGTAACGGTCAAAGGTGGTCAAAATTATGTCTACATGATGTTTATAATTTTGAAGTATCTCGTTACGACATTGGTATATACCATTGACTTGGTTTACAACCAATTGAGAATCACCAAAGATGTTGATTGATTTGACATCTAGGGCATAGGTAGCTTGGAGACCTAATACGAGTGCTTCGTATTTGGCGATATTGTTTGTACAATCAAAATCTAGTTTGAAAGACAAAGGCATGGGCTCACCATCAAGCGAGAATGAGGATAATACCAGCCCCACCCCCACGCTGACACTTAGAACCATCGAAGAAGAGTGTCATTTGATAGGTGGGTTCATCCAAGGAAAGGGTAGCAATTGACTCATCTGGAAAGTCAAAATTAGAGGGTTGATCCCCGGTAATAGGTGCATTGGCCAATTGGTCAGCGATAGCTTGGCCCTTGATGGAATTTTGATGAATGAATTCGAGGTCGAGGTTAGCTAAAAGCATAAGCCAATGTGTGACACATTGATTTTGATAAGGCTTGGCATACATGAAGTGTAAGGGGTCGAGTGTTGGTCACAACATAAGTTTTGTAGTTGAGTAGGTAATGGTGGAGTTTGGTGGTAATGAAAACTAAGGATAAGAAAAGTTTTACGGGATGGGTTTATCAGGTTTCATATTCCAAAAGAGTATGGATTATGTAATAAACCACCCGCTCCCTGTGTTGTTCATCACGATGAGCAAGCATGTCTCCCAAGGAGTGATCAATAGCTGAGATGTATAGGTAGAAAGGTTGATTGTCTTTAGGTGGAATGAGTATGGGTGGTTGGAGAAGGTATTGTTTTAGGGCCTCAAAATCTTTGTGGCAGTCATCATCCCATTTAAAGGAGACATCCTTCTTGAGCAGATGATGAAATGGTTGACACCAATCAGATAATTGTGAAATGAAACGGTGAATAGACTGCAACTTTCCTTGTAGGCTACGGAGTTGTCTAAGGTTAGTAGGTGGAGGAATTTCAAGAATGGCCTTGACTTTAGCAGGGTCAACTTCTATACCATGTAGGGAAATGATAAAGCCCAGGAGTTTTCCTAAGAGGACCATAAAGATGCACTTCTTAGGCTGAAGGCAAATGCAATATTTAATGAGACGGTCAAAAATGGTTTTTAGGATGGCAAGGTGCTCGGAGCGGTGTTTAGATTTGGCCAGGAGATCATCCACGTAATCTTCCAATATACAATGCATGATATCATGGAAGATGTAATTCATAGCCCGCTGATATGTGGCACTAGTGTTTTTAAGGCCAAAAGGCATGACTCAATAGTAGAAGGTCCCCCAAGGGGTGATGAATGTGGTTTTATGTTGATCCTCTGGGGCAAGAAAGATTTGGTTATAACCAAGAAGCCATCCATGAGTGATAGCATCTTGTGACCAGTGGTAAGGTCAACCAGTTGGTCAATACCGGGTAAGGGAAAGTCATCTTTTGGGCAAGCTAGGTTGAGGTCATGGAAATCCATGCAAATGTGAAGTCCCCCTATCACTTTAGTGATAAGGACAATGTTATAAATCTGACGAGGATAATCAATGGGTAATATGAAGGAAATAGAAAGAAGGTGTTGAAGTTCTTGTTTGATGAGAAGGGCAATGCGAGGATGTATTTTCCTAAACTTTTTTTATGGGTTTAGCATTGAGAATTGCTATGATATTCGGACCACTATGGTGGGGTCAACACCAGGCATGTTTGTATAAGACCAAGAAAAAGCGTGGTTATGATCTTTGAGAAAATAAGTGATGGCTTCTTGTTCAACAACATCTAAAGATTGACCAATCTTTAGGATGTGTAGGTCGTCTTGAGTATGAATGTTGATTTTGATATTTGATTCATTCAACATGGTTTATGTCTCAGAGGGTAACGACTAATGAATATATGAGTCTTCTACACCAAGGTAGGTGAGTATAGATTCATCATCCTAACATTGAACGATGTTAATTGAAGGTGTATCATCATCGATCATTTTAGGATACAGGAAGGGAAGAGAGGAAGGAGCCTCGCCCTTGTGTTGATAAGTCAAAGGCCCCAATGAAATGGTGTTTATGAAAAAAAAAAATTAGGAGGGATAGATTCTAGATCCATCGACTCCATCGGTGAAGGCGGTGATGAAGGTGGAGCGGGTGAAGAAGGTGGAGAAGGGTTGATGTCCTTGATGAGTTCAATGCGGGCCTGTTTGGTAGGTGGTTCAGGAAAGCCGATACCACTATGGTCATTATGTTTGCGGGTGGTACATGGAATAATGGTATGGCAACCTTGCTCGTAAAATCCAAAACCAAAACCCTTCCATGAAAATCAAAGTCTGCAAGAAGGTGTGGGAAAAATGGTTATTGGCGAGATCTTTGGAAGTTAGTGGAAAATGGGCAGGTTTGTGATGGTGGTTCGGGTGTGTAAGTGGTAGTATCAAATCCCCCATAGGTGATACTTGGTATAAAGATGAGGATGAATATACGATGGAAAAGTGACATGCGAGTATGGGAATCTACAAGTACCTCTTCCTCGCACCCGGCCTCGTGAGGTCGTGTCGAGACAACCGGTGAATGTTGAGTACTAATGGATATAGACAAGCAAATCGAGTAATCTTATATCCTTAATACACAATAATGGAATATGTGAATCTAAGGAAAAGAAGGCCCTCCTAACCTGAATTGGTGTAATGGTTTGTTTGGATATAATGGTTGTTTGGAGGCTCCAATCAATGTCAAGCTCTGCCGAGATCCTATTTCATGGTTGTTGGACACGTGGGAAGTGACCTGTGGGAGCTTGGTATATATCTCTAGATAAGGTCATGAAAATGGTGATGGGTGATTTAATGGATTTGTAGTTAATTATGGGTGATTTTTACGGTCTAGCCTAGAAAGTATTAGATTGATTGGCTTCTATATTTAATACGTAGAACTGTATTATAATATTTGGTAGGAGTGGTGAGTTCATGGTTGTTGTGGACCTATTATGGTCATGTGAAGAATCAATCCCTTCTCCCAACTATCCAGTAATCATATGCCTTTCAGCCTCTATGTTTAGAACTAGAAGTTGTATAATTTTCTCAGATTACCTAACAGGTGTTCTAGAAACTTGAATGCGTAAGCTAGTATCTATGTTAATGAGGAGGTCTCTTGCATTAGGATGTGAAACTAAGGGATCACAACCAAATTCTTGTTCTCTTTCAAATCCTTCAGACGGTCATTCAGGTATTTTATCAAAGCAGTCTATAGTTGGGATGATTTGACCAAAATGTGTAAGCTTTGTCGTCTTCAATGTTTAATCCTCTTAGTTTCTCACTAATTGCTTGTAAGTTTTTGTTTCTCGAAAGACATGTATTCTAAGATCCTGATCTATATCAGCTAATGTTGTGGGTATATTTGTTTAAGGCACTATGTGTACAAATATATCCTCTCTAGGCTCTCTAGGCCCCGTGATTGTCATACAAAATGATTCAACTTTTAATTAACATTAATAAAACTGATTACTAAAGAAGTATCTACACTATGCAAGCATTCTTCTATTTTTGTATTTTTAATGACGCATTTCAATGAAATTGAAGAGAAACTACTCCAATATATTTTTAAATGGACAACTAATCTAGTAACAAAATAAAAACAAGCAAAGTAGCCCTGGTATGGCTATTTGACTATGCGATTGTGATTTTATCCTAAGTATCTAAACAGACTATATATTTTGAATTAAAAAGACTCTCGATCCTACCTCGTAAGTGAGGAATGAATATGATTTCTCGAAACTATCAATCCCCATAGCTTCCTAGCAATATTAAGAGAAAACTTTCGACTGAAATAAAATAATTCACTACTCTATTTGATATATCACAACTAGAACTTTGATAGCTCAAACCTGGCATTTACAGAATAGTGGTAAATCTAGTTGTGTGTGATTTCGTCCCCTCAATGTGATCTCCTTGTTCCTTCATGTCCTCATGAATCCAGAAAGTGTGTATATGATAGTATCAACAGAAGATGGTATTCGAATAATGATAGCTTTGGATATAGACCGAATACAATGCGAGTAGGAGAGGGATAGTGCAAGTGAATAGAGCTTGACTATGCAATTCCTAGTGGGATTTATTATGGGAATACAACACAAGTGCACCGAGAGTTTTAGAATCTATCCTTGTGACAAAACAAAACCTACAACTTTAATGGATTCTAGTCTAGAAATGAAGCTATTCTATGCTAAACTGATTGTATGGAGTAGCAATGGAACAAGACTGAAACAAGAAGATTGAATGACTTCTAAACAACAAAGGAAAACTAATAACTGATGCAAAACATGAAGCTAGTAGAATTCTAAGAAAGAAATTGAAAGACTGAATAAGAGAATTGAGAAGATGAGGGGCCATTTGCTTGAAAACAAGCTGGCTATTTATAACCAATGCATTTACCAGAGGGTAACTCCCATTTGAACTCTTTTACTATAAACAAAGGAAAAACACTATTACTAGGGAACCAAAAACATTAATGCAAGCCAAAGTGGTTGAAGAAAGCATGTAAATTTGAATATTTACATTTGACGCGATGATCGGAAGGATATAGAAAATGCATATAGGACTCGCCGCCTATACAGGCGGTGGTTACTGAGACCGCCACCTGTCCCAGGTGGCGATCACGGGACCATCTCCCAAACAAGGCAGCAGCTTCATTGAAGCCTAAAAAGCAAGAAAACAGGGGAGCAAAAGGAAAACAAAGCATGTGGAGGTTGAGTGGGGCATGCGGGATACAAGTGTATACTTGGCGAGCCTTTCTGGATTCTAAACACCTTGCAAGGAGACTGTATCATCATTGGGGCATGTGTAACATCATTCCAGTGGTATAGTACCCTAAAATTTTGGGTACATACATATTGCACCCTTAGAGAAGCGTCTTAGCCATGAAAAGATGTAAAACAGTGGATTTGAGTATGGCGGTCTGAAATGGGGAGTTAGGAGTTATACCTGACATGCCCGTGTGCTGGAAAGTCACCATCCAAGATCCTGCTACCTACAAAAATGAAAAAAGGGGACTCAAGTGTAGATAGATAAAATAAATTGAGAAATAAGGCTAAATTGATATGAAAAGAGGACTTACCATCTATGCGAGGTTTAGAACTTACCTCTGTCGGCACTCCGACCCTGTGAAAGACATTCAAAATCAAATTAAGAGGGCTATTTATATAAAATGAAGTCATTTTACTATTCATTTGCATGGATTGATTTGATAGTTTTTGAGCTCTGGGACCCACGGTGATAGTTTTTGATGAGTGTATACTAAAAAAATTCATGGTGAGATAGTGATCATGCCTCCAAGATTGGAACATCGACCCGTGAAGTCTCAGGTTAGTTCTTCTTGATTTATTGTTTTTAAACCTAAAATGTGGAAATGATGAAATCTTTGTCTTGGGGGTCATTTTTGAAAATATTAGTTTTAAACGTGTCTCTAGGGGGGGCACCCATAGGGTAGGTTTTCATTTTAGCAAAAATGGTATATTCGTTTGTTTTTGGGCATTTTTAAAGGTATATGACCCGTTTGAGTTTGTAGGATAGGACCGCCGCCCTATGTAGGGCGGTGGTTATGGGACCGCCACCTTATAAGGTGGTGGTTACGGAACCACCGCTCTGTACAGGGCGGCGGTCCATGACAGAAAGCTAAAACAAAGCTTTCTTTTATTTATTTTTACACTTTTAGCATTTTTACATGTTTTTAATAGTCTTTCCAACTAGATTTTAGTACTAACTTACCCCTTTTTGTGTTTTTGGGTGTATGCAAAAGGAGGAGTATATTAGATGGAGCCGAGAGAGGGAGTGTGATTGGCTCCCAACAGTGTTAGAGGCACTCTCTTAGACAAAGCGAGATACCCTTCGAGAGATGATGGAATTTGGAGGATTACGTAGGTCCCTCACATTGTGCTGCTAGTCACATACTATGTGACTTATTTTATTACTGGGATGCAGATCGGAACACCTTCCGATTTCCAGGAGTTGGGGGTGAGTGGTCCATCACCCTGGAGGATGTTTACCGTATATTGGGGTTTCGATCCTTGGGCGGCAATTGTCTCTTAAGACAGCGATATCGAGATCTCAGGTGGTTCAGTGGGCCACCTATATGGGGGATGCAATTGTTTTGATGGGGTTGAAGAAGGGGGTGAGGGTCCACTCCATTTTGAGTCCAACATTCTTGTGCTCCGTAAGGCCATCATGGGCATCCTTGCTTCGAGATTGATTGGGGACAAGGGAGGGGACAACCTCTTATATTGTTGGCCCCCATTATTACACAGATTGAGGGCCATGGACGTGTTTATGCTTGGGGATTAAACATCCTTGGGACCACATACCATGATTTATATAGGGCGGTCTGACTATAGGGGCAGTCACTGAGCCACCCTACTCTTTTCATGAGTTAGGTGTATGAGCACATCACTCTATATGGGAGGGTGTAGAGGCAAAGGATCTTGGGGCCATTAGGGTAGCAAGGTGGATAGGGATGATGGTTCTTAGAGCACCCCACCAGCCAGTGGCCTCTTTGACCACTGTAGACATGGAGGCCACTCCTTATCAGGCCATGACATGGGTATGGGGAGAGGAGACTGTTACGTTTATTTCCTATCAAACTACCAGTCAGCTGGTAGACAAGGCGGGAAGTTGGAGATCCACCCCTTTGATAGAGTACCACAGCAGTTCAGCCTCCCTATAGTGACATGCTTCCTCTAGCAGGGCTAGTGTATAGATCTATCCGTGAGGCTCGGGGAGGTCCTAGAGGCTGAGGTTGGACTATTGTTACCCCTGGTGTTCCTATTACGGCTAGGAGAGTGGTACGTGCTTGAGGGAGAGTCGATTCTCCTCAGGAACCCTTACTTTGGATTGTCACCGATCCCACCCATAGCAGTGATGAGCCCATTGACGTGGACTCTGAGTCTGAGGAGTTCACTAGGGGAGAGATAAAGGAGGAGACAGAGGAGATGGATATTAGTGAGATGGGTGGGGGAGATGATAGTGATCCCAAGTGGCATGACACTCAAGAGATCCTACGGGCCGAGAGAACAAAGCAGAGTATAGAGAGGGTGACTCTGGTCTCAGAGGAGTTTCTCTCTTAGGACCTAGGTGGAGATGGTGAGTCCGTTGTAGGCCGTCACATTACCCCAGATGTGGGAGAGGGACACCAGTCAGTAGTAGTGTTAGTGGCAGGCACGAATCCTAGAGATACTTCTTGGAGGCCTGAAGATCCAAGTGAGTTGTCACTCTTCTCTTGACATTTGTTTTAGTTAGAATTGTCTTAGTTTGTTATTCTTTTTTTTGTTTACTCTTGGTTTTATCTTTTGATCATTTTCTAACTTGTTTCTCTCCTTTACTTGCAGAGATTGTTGATCAGTGACAAGACTTGATTCATCAAGTATCCACCAATACCTTGTGTCTCCCCTCGGAGAATACCCGGTCTTGAGCTTTCCGTGGACGTGGGGAGCCTTCAAGTAGATGGTAGGCATACCTGATATTTTTCCTCTCGGCATGTGGCGAAGATCATGACTTCTCTCCGCACCGAGGTAGCTAGATATAGGACGGCCAAGTGCTTGATGAGGAGGAGTCATTCTCATAGTGAGACGATAACTGTTGGTTGTGACCATGAGCCCTCGGTGCATTTGAAGCACAAAGCATAGCTGGAGTCCTAGGTGTGGTCGTGCACCCTCTGAGAGATCCCATAGGGATTGAGAGACCATTTTTGTAGCATTTTGTCAGATATCCATATGAGTTCTTTTGTACTTTTCGGGCTCATTGAGTTTTTGACCATGCCTAGTGCATGATGGCATTGTATATGAAACTTGATTTATATATATATATATATATATCTTTTTGGATCTAGACTCTTGGCATCTAGAATTTTGTGACTTGTTTCCACATGTGTACTTAGAAATTTTTAGAATACTTGTTTTCATGTTTTTCAGAATGTATGCAATGGATGACAAATGATAACAAATGTTTTACTTTGTATGTTTTTGTAATGCTGATATGAGATGATACAAACATATGGTAGCTTTGAACTTCTGACCTCTTTGGGAAATATTTGTAATTTCTTCTTACATTGGCAAAACGTGATGAATGTAAAGTGATAAAGAGATGAACTTGCCCCAATCCCAATTCCACGCAACTAGTAAGATGCGAGGGCTCAACACCAAGAGTTAGGAAGGGCACAAGTTGTATGAGTTTGACTGAATGGAAAGATGAGAGACAGAAAAACCAGTAACAAAAACCAAACATAGACCTACACACCTATCCTACTCAGAGCTACCACCAAGCTTAGAAGGCCACTTACTTCCCAGTTTATCTAGAATTAGATTCATAAATGGCAACTTGGTTGACAAAATCTGGTTTTGAGGATTTGATCTCTTTGGAATTTGGACATTTGTTTTCTTTTAATAGAATTTGATTCATGTTTTTAGCATACCAAGATTTGTTAATTTATGTGACTGGACCCCCCACACCCGACTCATGCTACTAGTAAGAAGCATGGGTTTGTCACCAAAGTAAAGTGAGTAACGGCACTTCTTTTCTTTCCCAACCTCACACCACCCGGTAAGAGATGTGGGCTTATCACCAAGGGTTGATGGGGAAAAGAAGTGGGTAAAATAAAATATTTTGTTTGCTTAGTGCTTTTGATTTCATTTGATTTTGACATTTATGATCTATGAATTTGGGATATCCTTTCTTTCAAAGAGATTTTAAGAGGGATAGATGTGACACCAAGAAGCTTCTAGAACAGACCGTAGGTAAGGACAACTTCACCTAGTAGAAAGAATGAGCAAAACCAAGTATGCAGGCCTCGATATGATTTTTGTCAATACTTGTCTGTCAAACTTGATGAGAAGATTTGAAAATACTTGATGATGTTTGAAGAGATGTGATTTGAATGATTTTGCCAATACTTTCATAAATTTGTAACAGATTGCTTAAGAGTAAGCTCTAGACTACCATTTTTATGAAATGAGTGGATAGAATGAAACAGCTAAATGACTAATGCAATGTAGGTAGCTATAATGTACAAGTGGTGATTTTGATGTTTTATGCATAAAACCGTTTAAGATGCAAGGAATTGATAGTTTCACTTGAATTCTCACCTTCTAGTGTGCACAAAAGAGACACACCATTTTCGTAGTCCTTCATGACTCCAGTATGGGCCCACCACTTGAGGTGGAACTTTCTTCCTTCACCGGTTTTCTTATCGATCCGGTTGTTTAGTCTTAGAACTAGATCTCCCTCATATATTTATCACTCATAGACCTTTTTGTTATACTGCCGACACATCCAGTCAGCATAGGCTCTGTGTCATTGTTTGGTGTTTAACTGGCCTCATCAAGGCTTTCCAGTTAAGAGAGGCGTGCCTCCTTATAAGCTTCTTAGTCTAAAATCCGTTATAATGAGATATGAAGACCGGGTATTTCAACCTCAAGTGGGAGAACTGCTTTTGCTCCGAATACTGGGGAGAAAGGAGTTGCTATCGTTGGTGTTCTTACCGAGGTTTGATGGGCCCACAAGGCCAGATGTAGTTTTAAATGCCAATCTCACTTGTTCTCCTTGACTATTTTGAGGAGAATATCCTTTAATATTTTGTTTGTTGCTTCGGCTTGCCCATTGGCTTGAGGGTAGTAAAGAGAGGCCGTGTGATGGTTTATCTTGAACTTGCTACATAACTCATGGAATTAGTTGTTTTTAAAGGATGTGCCATTATCTCGAGATAATTACTTGTGGGAAACCATACCTACGAGATGATTTGGTTGAGAATGAATTTGGTAATTACCAAACTTGGTACGATGGTGAGAGGTATGGCTTCCAACCATTTGGTGAAATATTATGTGGCTGTAATTATAAAGTTATGGCCATCGGTTGATAAGGGATAGAATTTCCCTATCAAGTCCATACCCCACATGGAGAAGGGTCACGGGGTTCTTTATTGGTCATGTGGATTGTCTTTGGCATGTGAATCTCATGAGAGAATTCTTGGCATTTGTGGCACTTACGTACAAATTCCACTACATCATGCTCAAGAGTGGGCCAAAAATATCCCATCCGATGTATTTTTCAAGTGGTGGCATGACCACCAAAGTGGCCTCCACATATCCCACTATGGGATTCATGAAGAATCTTCTTGGATTCTTCTATGTTGATGCATCTTAGAAGCATGTCGTCGAAGGCTTTACGATAGAGTACATATTCTAAGACAACATATTTAGCAGTAATAATGCATAACCACCTTCTTTGTTGTGATGTGGCACCTTTCGGGTATGTGTGTTCTATGATGAAATTAATGATATCAATATACCAAGGACATGTAGAGATGGGAGGCCTGGTTTCGATGAAGTATATACACTCATCAGGAAAGTCCAGATTTACCAGATCACCTCCATCTAGTGGATTGTCAGCTAGCCAATCTGCAATGATTTGTCCCTTAACGGATTTTTGGTTTATGAACGTCAACTCGAATTCATCCATTAAGGTTATGAAACGTCCAGCATTTTTAGATAAATACCCTTGCGTGAGAAACGTTCGTAAATGATCTGTCTTTACAATGACCCTCATTTCTTGGTTTAACATGTAATGTCTTAAACATTTTGTTGCAAATAATATGGCAAGGAATTCTCTCTCTACCTATTTGTAACATGTTTCATAATCAAGCAACGTTCAGCTAATGAAATAGACCACATGTTCATGTTTATCATTGTCTTCTTGAGCCAAAGCATGCAGTGAGCAAGACATGGGTGGCTTTTGAGTATAGGATCAAAGGGAGTCTGGTTTGGGAGGCATTAACATGGGTGGAGACAACAAGAAGTGTTTAACTACTTTGAAGGCCTCGTTGCATATTAGTTCAATCAATTTTATAATCTTTCTTTAATAGATTGTTGATTGGATGAATGGTAAAACTTAGATCTGGGATGAACCTACAGATTGCACCGAGTTTCCCAAGAAATGACCTAATTCTAGACTCATCCGATGGTGGGATCATTTTGAGAACAGCCTGTATTTTGGCTAGATCAACATCAATCCCTCATGAAGATATAATGTAGCCCAGAAGTTTGCCTCCTGTCACACCAAACACGCACTTCTCTGGGTTTAATGTGACACCATATTTGATTAGTCATGAGAGGATGATACGGAGCACTTCTAGATGATCACAGTGTTTCTTGGCCTTGGCCAACAAGTCATCCACATAGGATTCCACAATTTTATGGATAATATCATGGAATATATATGTCATTTTCTGGCGATATATAGTGCTAGTGTTCTTAAGACCAAATGGCATGACAACGTAGCAACAAGTTCCCGAGGAGTTATGAATGTAGTTTTGGCTTGATCCTATTCAGATATTTTAATGTGATTATACCCTTAGAACCCATCCATGAGGGAAAAAAATTTGAATCTAGTTGTTGCATCAATGATAACGTTAATAGATGGTAATGGGAAGTCATCCTTGGGACAAGCTTTGTTAATTCCCAAAAATCTATGCAAATGCGTATCTTCCCATTATTTTTTAAGACGGGGACAATATTAGATACCCATTGTGAATAGTAAATGGGCTTGATGAATCCCACATGGAGAAGTTTTATTACTTCCTCTTTTATTATGAGAGCCACTTTTGGCTTCATTGGTCTTGACTTCTATTTAATTGGTTTTGCATCTGGTTTAGTGACAAGATTATGTACCGTGACTTGTTGTGCAATGCCTGTCATTTCTTTATAATTAAATGTGAAATCCTTTTGATGTTCTTTGAGGATTTTGGTATATATTTCTATCTCCTCCAGAGTTAACGAGGATCCCAACTTCAAAATTTTTGGTTCTTCCTCCGTTCCAATGTTTATGTCAATGGTTTCTTCTATTAAATAAGTGTTACCTTCTTCAAATTTAGGTGGGGTGGAGGTAGTTCCAAAATTTCTTCATCTTCTATCTTGTAGATATAAATATCCTTACGTGGAGGAGAATCTACCATGGGATTTCCAAAATAGGAAGAGGAATGTGGTATTAGGAAAGATCAACTATATGGTGAGCAAGGTGTAGCTTTGCATAAGTGTTTAGATATTCAAGAGTGACTCTCTCATCGTCAAAGTATTCTATGATAGAAAAATCATCCTCATCTTCTCCATGAGTCAAGAGTGAGTTTATTGATATTTTACGTACTAATGGTTGCACGAAGTGATACTTTGTGAAATTTGTATCCTCCAACTCATTGTTTGGGGTGAAACAAGAAGTGAGGTTGCTTTATTGAGTCTCGTGAGAAGGTTCGCTCTCATGGGATTGCTTCAATTGATATGAAGTTAAACCCCTTGATTAGATCTAATACTTTTGTTTTATAGAGTTGTAAATGTTCAGCCCTAGTTTCATATACCTCAGAGACTTGGTTTGTAACTAGTTCTAAGTCTCCTAACACTCTAATGTTATTAACACCCATTCTTTTGGCTAGGATGAGGCCAAGGAGAAAACTTCATACTCGGCCCCATTGTTTGTACATTCAAAGTTTAATTTAAAGGTGAAAGGTAGGATCTTTCCCTCAGGTGAAGTAAAGATCACTCCTGCCCCGGCTCCAAAGAGACATCTAGTTCCATCAAAGTGGAGAGTCCAATACTTGCTTAGAAAAATGGATGATGGGATATCTGTCATATCTATTTATTTTTCTTCGGTTACTTCTACCATAACAACTTCATTTGATGGAAGAGAAGCAATTCCTAGGGTGTGTCCCATACCCATAGAATCAAATGATAGGAGAATAGGTAAGTCTTTCTCTAGCAACTCAAAAAAAATTGTGGTAGTCCCTAGTGACACTATTTTTATAACATTGGTCTCACTTTTGAGTGCTGGAATGTCCTCGGGTGGATTTGTAACTTCTAACTTTGTGGTGGGTATCAACTCTTCTTTTGGTTTTGAATTAATTGGTTTGATGAGTTGATTTGTTGGGAGTTCAAACTCGGAGTGAACGTCTGATATTTTCTTCAATTTAGCTAGGTGTATATTGAAGGGTTTTGGGTCACCTTGTGCCACAAATATTTTACCTAAGTGTAGAAATCTTATTTCTTGGAATAGTGTGGAAGGGATTGCCTTCATGCGGTGTATCCATGGCCGACCAAGGATCATATTATAATTGGTTTCCCAATATATAATATAAAACTTGGTGAGGACCGTCTTAGGTCCTAAAGTGACTGGTAAAACTATGGTTCCAATCGAAGTGGCTTTGAGGCTATCATAACCTCTTAGCATATTTCACATCGTGGAATAGTTTGTCTCTCCATATCCTAACTTTTGAAGAAAAGCGAAGGGGACTATATTAACTGCTGCCCCATCATCAACCATTGCACGTTTAACATAATTATTGTAGACCCAAACTTGTAAATGTAAATTTGGGTTTCCTCTTCATGTAATTTCAGTGTTTGTTGGCATTTTTCTTATATCGAATATAAATTTTGTGTCCCTATCTCGGCTGCCCTGACAGATAAATGTCAAAGTCTACATAGTTTACCTATGTTTACGGAGGAGGGTGATGTTAATTAAATGACCAAGGCCTAATGCTTCTAAGAGGGAAACTATGTGGGTAGGAGAGTTCTTTAACAAATCCAAAAAGGAGATGTGAGAGAAGGTTTTAGTTAAATCGTTAATTAAATCATAGGCACCTATGGGTTTTACCAATGTTTGTTGACTGTTTTCTGGTTCCAATGGATATCTTGGAGTAGGTTGAGAAGAATAATCCCATGTTCTTGTTATGGTTTCCATGGGTAGCTTAGTTTCTAACTCTACTTGAAATAACTATCTTGGTTTGGGGTCGAGTTCTAGTTGGGGTGCAAGTAGTGGATTTAATGAAGTTGAAGCATCATGATCATTGTTTCTGTTATGACACCCTTGTTTGTTCCATTAGGATCTAGCCTGTTATTGTTAGAATGGTTTGGGAGTGGATCATTAAAGATCTTGAGGGGTGCATTTTGAGGGGAAACTACCCCTGCATAAGTGTTTGGCATGGGTACTACAGAATTTGCTAAAAACATATCTATAAAGAGTTACTTTTGATCTTCTGGAAAACACTGCATGAATTTATTGTATTCACGACAAGTCCTAGTATTGTGGCCTTGAATCTTGTGGAAGCCACAATATAAATTGGGATTATAATTTCAAGGTTTTGATTTATAATCTGTTGTGGCCCAAAATTCTGATAAGGTTGCTGGTTGTTAGAGTTAAAATTTTCAGGTTCTTGCCTTTGGTTTTGACTCTAATATCCAGCTGGGTTTTGATTTGGACTTTGTGTTTGGATTTTTCATTGTTTTTGTTGTTGTTTCCATGGTGGATGATTAAAATCCACCGCATTGATTGTTGGAGTAAAATTGTTATTTCGCTGATTATTAGTAGGTGGCAAAATGTTTACAACATTTTCCCTTTTAACTTGGTTAGTTACTCCATCTGTTGTAACTTCTCGGTTCTTGTTAAGGATCTTATGTCCTTGATTAGCATTCCCAGCATTGGGATAGGCCATGATGTTTTGATTGGGAGTGGTTAATTTTCCATTCATCCCATATGTCTTACAACCACTATATATTGTTGCTTGGTCGATACAGAGAACTCTCGAGTACTTCATCATAAGTTCTTAGTGGGAACTTCTGGACTTCTTCCTTTATCTCTCTATTGAGAGAATTAAGGAATAAATCACATAGTTCCATTTGATCCATGTTTGGAGCCCCTTGATGAGTAGAGAACCATATGCCATCTTTGAATAAAATGAGTAGCAGATTCATTATGTTCTTGTTTGATATGCAAGAAATCCCTGATTCCCATTCTTAACAATTTGTTCATGTCAAAAGCTTTGATGAATTATAATACGAGTTGTTTAAATGAGTGTATCGAAGCTTTAGGTATTCAGTAATACCAATCAAGGGAAATACTTTCTAAGGTCTTAGGGAATATTTTAGCAACAACCCCTTCCCAAGGGAGTAAT
Organism: Taxus wallichiana var. yunnanensis; assembly: GCA_018340775.1. Classification (NCBI taxonomy): domain Eukaryota; kingdom Viridiplantae; phylum Streptophyta; class Pinopsida; order Cupressales; family Taxaceae; genus Taxus; species Taxus wallichiana. The sequence continues at coordinate 299,951,785 of CM031242.1, forward strand.
TCTTGTATGGCTATGGCATAGGCCTTAATGTGTGCATTTGGGTCCCCTTCACCTTTGTATTTGGGTAAATCGGGGAGAGGTCTTGGAAGCATAACACTTCGTATGGTGAATTCGTATGGTGAATTCTCAACCATCGATGGTGCTTGTTGAGGGCGTGGAGGTGGAATGGGTTGTTGATATGGTGTAGCATATGCATTTATAGGGACATAAGGGAATCCCTATGGTTGAACGAACATCCCAGGAGAAGAGAACATGTCTCCTTCTGGTGATTTTGAATAAATGTTTAAGTAAGGAGGAGCATTATTCTGGTACGGGTTGTTTGGTGCCAAGCTAGGAGGTGTCATGTTTTCAACTGGAGCGGTGTTTGAAAACGTGGTCCTAGTTGGTGTTTGCTATGGGTAACTATAAGGATTTTGAGGAGGCATGCCTAACATGCCTATTCCTGTAAGGAGGTCGACTTGACTGGGATGATGCAGAGGGTTGGGGATTCTTGCTTGCCCAAAATATGAATTTTGGTTTTCTTGAGCAAGTTCCAGCCCTCTAACCTTCTCAGCTAAGGCTGAAATGACCTCCATTAGTGAAGATGCAGTGCTTTTCCTTAAGGGTGTTTGTTGTATATCTTGAGGTTGTAAAGGGGTGTGATACCCTGCTATGAATTGATCATTACCCTGTCAAGATTCACCGAGGTATTTCTCAAAGATGAAGGAATGGGGTTGTTTTCTGGAATAGGGTATCAGACTATATTTGTAAATTTCCTATAGGTGGATACATATTTTGGAAGCATTGTTCACTTTTAATGAAGTGTGCTAAGTACTCCTCATCCAAAAAGGGGAGTGGGTCTTATTGTCTACTGATTTGTGGTCTAAACAAGACTCAAGGATATGAAGCAGATTCCCCAGTAAACATCATATTATTAGAGCCTGATGGATCTGGCTATTGTGTTTGCGCAAGCTGATCAAAATCCTCAATGCGGAATGAGGAACTAGAACTAGTCCTGTGAGGGGGAGTTTGAGATGACAAATAATTACTCGAATAGTTATCAGCCCATATAGAAAGCGAGGGTGATGGTTGTCTATTTGTTTGACTATAGCTTACTTCGAGACCTGAGATAGGTCTACCATATGCATCATATCCTGACATATTCGGGGGGTATATGAATACCCACAGAATAATGGGAAAGAGCAAAGGTGGATGGAAGAAATGAAAAATAAAGAAAGGAAGAACTATTTTTTCATGTCGGGTTCACCAATTTTGTTTGATGGAAAAGTGACATGCGAGCATGGGAATTTACAAGTACCTCTTCCACTTTGATCTCTCGAGGTTGTGTCGAGAGAGCCAGTGAATGTTGAATGCAAATGGATACAGACAAGCTAATTGGGTAATCTTATATCCTCAATACGCAATAATGGAATCTACGAATCTAAGGTGAAGAAGGCCCTCCTAACTTGAATTGGTGTAATGGCTCGTTCAGATATAATGGTTTTTTGGAGGCTCCAATCAATGTTGAGCTCTCTACCGAGATCCTATTTCTTGGTTGTTGGACACATGGGAAGTGACCTATGGGAGCTTCGTATATATCTCCAGACAAGGTCATGAAAATGGTGATGGGTGATTTAGTGGATTTGTAGTTAACTATGGGTGATTTTATGGTCTAGCCTAGAAAGTATTAGATTGATTGGCTTCTATGTTTAATACAGAGAACTATACTATAATATCTGGCGGGAGTGGTGAGGATCTAAATACCAATGTTCATAAGCCGGTATCAATACTTAACTGATTTGTAGGCCCGTTGGGTTGTGGGACTTGGGGATCACAACCGTGAGTTTGTGGTTGTTGTGGACCTGTTATGGTCATGTGAAGAATCAATCCCTTCTCCCAACTATCCAATAATCGTATGCCTTTTCAGCATCTATGCTTAGAACTATAAGTTGTATAATTTTATTAGAGTACCTAACAAGTGTTCGCTGCAACTTGAATGCGTAAGCTATTATCTATATCAATGAGGAGGTCTCCTATGTTAGGGTGTGGAACTAAGGGATTATAACCAAATGCATGTTCTCTTTCAAATCCCTGTAAATTAATTTAGGTGTTTTATCAAGGCGATCTATAGTGGGATGATTTCACCAAAATGTGTAAGCTTTTTCATCTTCAACATTTAATCCTCTTAGTTGTTCACTAATTGCTTGTAAGTTTTCTATTGCTCGAAAGACTTGTATCCTAAGGTCCTAATCTATATCAGCTAATGTCATGGGTAGATTTGGCTGAGGCACTATTGGTTCAAATATATACTCTCTAGGATCTCTAGGCCTTGTGATTGTCATACAAAATGATTCAACTTTTAACTAACATTAATAAACTGATTACTAAAGAAGTATTTACACTATGCAATCATTCTTCTATTTTTGTATTTTTAATGACGCATTTCAATGAAATTGAAGAGCAGCTACTCTAGTATATTTATAAAATGGACAACTAATCTAGTAATAGAATAAAAACAAGCAAAGTAGCCTGGTATGGCTATTTTCTGTGCAGTTGTGATTTTATCCTAAGTATCTAAGCAGCTATATATTTTGAATTAAAAAGACTCTCGATCCTACCTTAGAAGTGAGGAATGAATCATAGTTTCTCAGAAACTATCAATCCCCACAGCTTCCCTAGTGATATTGAGAGAAAACTTTCGACTGAAATAAAATAATTCACTACTCTATTTGATATGTTGTAACTAGAACTTTGATAGCTCAAACATGGAGTTTACAGAATAGTGGTAAATCTAGCTCTGTGTGATTTCATTCCCTTAGTGTGATCTCCTCATTCCTTCATGTCCTTGTGATTCAAGAAAGTTTGTATATGATAGTATCAATCAGAAGATGGTATTCAAACAATGGCAGCTTTGGATATAGACCGAATACAATGCGAGTAGGAGAGGGATAGCGCAAGTGAATAGAGCTTGACTATGCAATTCCTAGCAGGATTTATTGTAGGAATACAACACAAGTGTACCAAGAGTTTTAGAATCTATCCTTGTGATAAAACAAAACCTACAAATTTAATGGATTCTAGTCTAGAAATGAAGCTATTATATGCTAAACTGATTGTATGGAGCAACAATGGAACAAGACTGAAACAAGAAGATTGAATGACTTCTAAACAACAAAGGAAAACTAATAACTGATGCAAAACATGAAGCTAGTAGAATTCTAAGCAAGAAATTGAAAGACTGAATAAGAGAATTGAGAAGATGAGGGGCCATTTTCTTGAAAACAAGTTGGCTATTTATAACCAATGCATTTACCAGAGGGTAACTCCCATTTGAACTCTTTTACTATAAACAAAGGAAAAACACTATTACCAGGGAACCAAAAACATTAATGCAAGCCAAAGTGGTTGAAGAAAGTGTGTAAATTTGAAGATTTATGTTTGACGTGATCATCGGAAGGATCTGGAAAATGCGTACAGATGCGCCACTGTGCGTAGGCGGTGGTTACGAATCGCTACCTTGTCCTCACGGGCGGTGGTCACGGGACCACCACCCGGGAAGGGCAGCGGTTTCATCACTAACACCTAAAAAGTAGGAAAATAGTGGGGAAAAAGGCAAAACAAAGCATATGGAGGTGAGAAAGGCATGTGGGATACAAGTGTATACTTGGTGATCCTTTTGGATTCCAAACACCTTACAATGAAAATTGTATCATCATTGAGGCATGTGTAACATCATTTCGATAGTGTAGTACCCTATAATTTTGGGTACATACAAGGACCATAAAGGAGGAATTCTCCATGCGGTGATCATAGCGAGGGTGTTGGTGTAGACTTCCATACTATTGTGGAGTAAGGAATGTGCATTGGAGGTGGCAATTATACTCGTAAGCGGAGGCATACGTGAAGCAAGAGGGGTCGTGGAGGTAGACACCTTAATGGGTATGAGCATGTCATTATGTTGGTAAAGTATGTTGCATGTTTTAAAAGGTTATGGATCATTTGAAATGGTATAGGTGTGTTCTTCATGTTCAAACTTTACACAATAATGCAAAGTGGAAGGAACACAACCCATGACATGAATCCGTGGTCTGCAAGCAACAAGTTATATCAAAATTCCCCTCTAAGATGTAGAATAGCTATGGAATAGTGTGGGGCCCCGAAAATGTGGATAATGATAGTGCCTAATGTAGAGGTGATAACATCATTGAATGAACACAACATGACAAGATGTTTATGTGTGTAATTGTTGGGTATGCACATTTGAGTGAATGCTTGGAGTGAAATGATGTTAATGATAGCACCCCATCAATCATTACACATCATACACGTATATCATCTATGTGGACAGAGATGAAGAGGGCTGGGTCTAGGTCATCCTGGCCTGGTGTGGTGTGATCTTTTCCTCTAAGAAGTTAAGGGAGGCTATCTGGTGAGTAGGGTGAGGTGTGGATAAAGATGGCAATTTGGTGAGAGAGGCTACATGATGGGGTGTGATAATGGCAGCTGGTGTAGGGTCATTGGGTAAAACATAAATAGATTGAAGAACCTCCATGAGAGCTTGACGATGGGATTTTGAGGTTTGGATGAGGTCATATAGGAACATTTTGAGGGGATATTGGTGTAATTGTTTGATCATGGTACGATGTGTGACCCCATTAGAAAAAGGGTATGTGGGTCCATGTATAGTAATCTTAGGTGTGGGTGTAGATGGTATGTTGGGTATAGGTCGGTTGGCAAGTCGGTTGCCTTTTCCTTGCCTTTATCCTTCTAAGCATGGGTAGCAATGTGAATCATGTTGATTTGAGGGGAGTTGGTAAATGGAGAAGGTGTCGGATGAGTGGTATATCGACATGATGGGTAAAAACCTACCGGAGGAGAAAAATCCTATGAGGTGAGCTAAGCGCAATGGCATTTAGGTGATGGCATGGAAAGTTCTCGATGTGAACCATGTTAATTTCAAATCCTAGAGGTGGCTCTAAGAGTTGTGAGGGTGGAGGTTGTGGTTTTCGACCGGGCAATGAGGGAAGGACTATGGGAATGGGTGTCTGTGAAGGGGTCCTCATCAAGAAGGTCGTCATCATCAAAGTTTTCTTCAGGAGGACATAACTAGATAAGGACGGTTTTCAAAGCCTTGTAGTTCTCCACATCATGCCCTAGCACATGATGGTAGGCACAAATTTTAGTATCATTAAACCCTTTTGGCTTGGGTTTGAGGGGGTCATAAGGTTTAAGTGGTGGTAATGTGATGATAGAAGTCTCAAGGAGGTTGGTTAAAATTTTGGCATAGGACCCTACTAGTGGATCACAATGGGAAGTGAAAGTGGGTTTGGGTGTAGGTGCGTTTGATTGTTGAGGAATGGTCCTTATAGGAGGGGGAGTGGGTTGAGCCATGGTTTTGGGTGCTAGAATGGTCTTGGGTGTTGGTTGTGTTTGTTTGGGTAGGGGTATGGTAGATGAATAGGTAGGAAGATGTATGGTTGTTTTAACTACCTTATGGGAGGGTTCGTGGATTTTTTTATTGGGTTTCACCTTCTTGGGTAAAGGTGATATGGGTGTATGAGATCTAGAGGGAAAAGTAGATGGGGGAAGAGGGTGAGTTACCCATGGGGATAATGAAGGTGTTGTGAAGGTAGATGATGCGGGTCAAGTAGGGGGTGTGAGAGATAGAGACTGAAGTGTAGTGGGTAATGAAGAAGTTGCTGAGGTTATTAGAGGTATGGGTGGTAAAGATGTTACAGGTGTAGGTGTAAGTTGTGTCGGGTGCTTGGGTAGGTTAGAGGTTTGCGAGGAAGGAGTGGGCTATTGTGTTTTTGGTTTATTGTGGAGATTTCTTAAGCTGTGTTAGGAGGTTAAGGTCCAGAGATGGACGGAATAGGTGAAGGTGATGAAGGTTTTATTGGTGTCGCTAGGGTATGAGTTATATGGGTTTGGTTCTTCTATTTGGGTGCTAGAGTGGGTTTGGTGTTGACTTTGGAGGATGTGGCTAAATCTAGTTTGACTGGTGGATGAATAAGGCTAGTAGTTGGGGTGACCCCTAAGGTAGTAATAGGTTTAGTTGAGGAAGATGATGAAGGTGTGGGTTTGGATTTAGATGTATGTTGGGTTTTGGGTAAGGGAGTATTTTGAGTGGTGCGGAGGGTTATGGAAGTAGTGATAGAGGTGGTTATGCTCGGGGCTGGAATATTTTGGATAGATAGTGGAAGTATCAGCAAGTGACATCTGCATTTGTGTTGAAACAAGAAGCAGAAGACACCCCCACAATAAGGTTTTGTCCACATAATCTAGGCGATCGACCAAATGGGAGAATGACACGTTTATAGGTGATGTTGATGAGGACCCAATGGATATTCCCATAAAATGTGTCTTAGAGATGGGAAATTTGTTAGCTTCAGCTTTCGTGGGTAAGAGAGCTGAAAGTAGGTCTGCAGGATCTTGGGTAGCTGATGGAGAATACTCACCAAGAGGAAAAGGTATCTCAATTAGGTTTGTGATAGGTGGAGGAGATGATGGGTGCTCCTTTGTAGGTGGAGGAGATTATGGGTACTCCTCTGTGGGTGGAGGAGATAAACAAGTATCTTTCATGGACTGAAGAATTACTGTGGGTGACAGCCTCAGGTGGAGAAGCCAAAGGTGAAATGGTCTCAATATTAGCGAAGGGCTCCTCCACGGGTGAGGAAGGAAGTGAAAGGTGTTCCTCTATGGGTGGAGGAATAGGTGAGGTAGGTTCTAATGCAGAAGAATGGTTTCGAGATAGAATCTCCTCTATGGAAGGAATATGGGGTAATTGGGAAGCAACAAGTGCGTCACTAAAAATAACATGGACCTCATGGGTATGGCTATCATGAGTTGAGGTCTCACCGGTTTGATTAGATGAAGGGGCATGATTAGGAAAGGGTTTCTTAAAGATATGTAGGTTTTGATTGGCGGGTGCGTTAGGATTATCCACGGTTAACTCACCTTTCTTGAGCATTTCTTGGACAATATTTTTGAAAGTGATGCAATTGCCATCACTATGACCCTTTACTCGATGATAGTTACAGAAGTCGTGTTCTTTATACCATGCGGGCATGGGGTGAGCAGGGTCAAAACCAAGTGTGTGGTTTTATAGGTGGAAGGGTGATGGCCCCAACTTTGATGAGCTTTTCTAAGACAAAAGAGTAGGGCTCCCCAATTGGGGTGTATTTCCATTGTTCTCGTCTAAATTGAAAAGTCTGGATGGGTGAGAGATTAGATGAGGGGGTAGCTTGATTTTGAGATGAGCCGACCATCTTTGAGTATCACTTTGCATTATGGTGCCCTTATCTTTTGAATCTTTGTGGTTTGAAAGAAGAAGAGGTATCATTCGGCTTGAATGTTTAATTCTTATTGCGTAATTATATTTTCTTCTCTTTGATGGCCCGAATCTCTATCTTTCATGCCATGGTGAATGCTTCATCAAATGTTTGGAAATTATGAACCTGTAAGGTCTGTGAGATGTGTCTAGCACAAGCTTTCATGAAGAGCTCGATGAGTTCCGTTTACGGTAGTTGGAAAGTGATTTGATTGATCAGGCTATGCCAGTGAGCAAAAAAATCTGCAATAGATTTGTCATCATACTGACACGTGGAGTATAGGTCAGTCATGGTAACCTTCTTAACGATATTGATGGAGAAGTGATCCAAGAAGGCTTGGGCTACTTGATTAAATGAAAATATAGAGTGTCTAGGTAACCCACTATACCAATCTAACGCAAGTCCAATCAGAGACATGGGAAAGGTCCTCAAGAGCAAAGCATCATCATGAGTGATTAGGTAGCACCCATGTTTGAATGACCACAAATTTTGTTGCGGGTCTTCCTTGTTATAAAATTGGTTGAATTTAGGCATCTCCCAATGTACGGGGTATGGAAAAATAGAAATGGATGGGTGGATGGGCTCATTGCAAATTTCATCATAGGTGAGAGTGTTGCGGGAGCTAGAAATTGATGCCTCTAATGTCTGCATCTTGTCCATCATCAATTTGATCAGGTCATTGGTAGGTTGTGATGATGGGGTGACTCCGTATCACGAGAGGGTTGGTTTTGGGCATATAACAAGGGTGGAATTCCATTATATGGCGCTATCATGTAGGTTGATTGAGAAGAAGGCGGTGAAATAGGGGTACGTGTACTCAGAGTAAATAATAGATGAAACAAGAGGCTACCGATAGTACGTATATAGAGGTAGAAGGGTCATGGTAACCCTAGTGGTAATGGGGGTCAATGACTGTGGAATGCAAAGGACCACATTCGAAAAGGGGTAGGGGTCGCCGACACCGGAGGTGGTAGTGTAACTACGGGTATATGCAAGACAATAAGGGCGGATGAGGTTGTGTTTTGAGTGATTATCAAAGGTATGGTGGATGTGGCGGGTGTAATGGATGTAGATGAGACATCGCAAATCATCAAGCAAGTATAGGACCTAACTTCAAAATGAATAGGGGTAAAATAGATGCGAGAAACACAGAGCCGATGGGGTGACACATGTGAGTAGGAGTGAGAGTCGGGGGGATAGATACGGGCATGTCGTATATTAACTGACCCGAGGCATCTCGAGTGGATGAGTGGGAAAGGTAAAACTACAAGGTGGCAGGGTTTTGGTCAAGGAGTCATGTGAACTGTTCATCTCCGATAGTGATAGTGATAGGTTGGATAGGATCCATGATGAGTGATAAAATGGAAGGTGATGAAGGACTAGGTGGGAGTGTTTGACAATTGGCGTGGAATACGAGTGTATTTTCTTGTCTTGAGTGTCAGCATCATGTGAACCAATATCGATCAAGGTAGTCCACTTCTCTATAAATGACACAGAAAAATAGCAGGAATAGGTGAAACAGCAATAAAAAGTGGATTAGTTACAAAATATTGGCTAGAAAGTGGCACAAAGATAACCGATGTCGGTCGAGGTAAATTGATGCTGTTAGGGGTAACCACTTCGATCATTGTGGGAAATGGACAGTGAGTTAAAAATAAGGTATAAGGTCAAATCTCACAAGTATGTGAAACCTGATGAGTTTTACAAGGTCAATGGGAATGATAGTAGTGACAGGGACTCTAAAAATTTGAAGAAGGTGAATAAATGTCCCTTTGGGTAGGTTAATCAAAATGATAGTGAACCAAAATCGGTTAGGTAGAATCGATGATGGTCATGAGGTAACCGACGACGATACTGGATCGACACCACTACTATGGGATTGAAACAAAGGTGATGAAAGAAAAGTGATTGTGAATTAAAATTTGATGTGGAATCATACCCCGAATTTTGAGAATGATGAGAATATGGTCCAGGCACACTCAGATGAAGTTGGAATACATCGAATATGATGAGCAGCATGCAAGGATGAACAATAAATATGAAGAATGTGACCTCTCACCTTAAAAAACAAGCCACGTAGAAACACTAAGAAAATGTGATCCTAAGAGTGTCTTTCCTATTATGTTTGTTTAGCTTACACTATTTAAGAACCGACTCATGAACTATAGAATATATTTTTTGGTAAGGATGGCTTCCTACGAAGAAGGAGATCTAAAAGGTGATGTTTTGGGTATGTTATGGTGGGGGTAGGCTTCCTTCTAAAGTATGACTCGACAAAGCAGTGAGCTAGGGAGTACTTGCCAATCCTCGTATTAGTGCGATCATTGACAGGAATTCCCAAGAAAGATGTTGTTTAAGAATATGTAATTGTTTTGAATTTTTGCAATTTGGAAAGACTCAGAGAGAGAGAGAGATGTTCTTTCTAAGATTCATTTTTTAACCATCAGCTAGGAATGAATTTAAACGTATAGGTTGCCCTCAATTAATGTGAGCTAATGTGATAAATCAAAATGAAATGCAATGATTTTTAAGCCCAAATCAAAATATGAAGTTCGATGACACAAATGGATGAATAGGAAGAGGGATGCTCTTTCACTAAAATGTAGAAAACAAGAAGAAATGATTCTTTTAAGTAAACCAAAAAAAGGTTTCTCTTAGAGCAAATAGAAAGAAAAAGAGGGTTACCAAGTAAGAAAATTAATGTGTATGCTTTTCATAAGGGAAACAAACACACAAATTTTCCTAGGAATGAATAAAATGAAAGGAACCCCGAATGGGTCCCACCGGTGTGCCAAAATGTTTCACCTGATTTTTAGATGTTTCTTTGAATATTGATGAAACAGATAGGGTAATCCGCGTATGAGGAATACTTGTTGAAATGCTGGTTGTTGGGTTGTTGCATGCGTATGAATTTTGAATCCACAGATGATCGTGAGAGCTTCCTTTTGGCTAGGAGGAACTACCTATAATGGAAAGCAAGACCACCAGAAAGAGTTAAACAATATGTGTAGTGAACTACCTAGTGTGTGCTAGATCCGAGAAGTGTGATACTTCCTAGATGATTGTCAGTCCACTATTTAAAATAATTTAATGCGGGTAATAAAGTAAATCCTATTGTAATTGAAATGATTTAGGTATCTCATTAAAAACACAATAAGAAAGATCTAATCTAATAGGCTAGGTTAAAATAAGATCTGAAGGTCAAGTAGTTGGTTCTGGTTCTCTGCAAGTCTGACAGAGGTCTCAGGTAGGTCACAGGTGATTAAGGGTGATGTGGGAATAGGGGGTAAGTCATTGTTATGGGTTGTATTGGTAAATATAGAGACCGATTCCGGTTAAGGGTGACCGATTGCTGGTTGGGGAGAACCGGTGTCGACTATGGAAATTTGGGAATACCCTAGAATGAGCTTTGGATCTCCCTTATGATTGCATAAGGGAATAGGCTAGTCAGAGTGAGGTATTAGGCTATTTGGATGGGGTTTGGTGAGGTTTTAATGGGGATATGGAGGGGTGAGTATTAAAGGAGGTCAATGGGTGGCTAGGAGAATAAAGGATGAAGATATAATAATTAAATGAATGAACCAGAGGAGTAAACTATTCTACTTACTTGAAATCTAGTTTTGGGTGCCTATGAGTGATGGATGAAGGTGCTGGTAAGAGGTTAAATGTTGTTGAGGATCACCAAACGTTGGAAATATCTTGCATTCCTTTTTTCCTGGTTGGATCAAATCTGTGTTGGGTGATTGTTGGATGGTTGTTGGGTGAATGTTGGATGTCTATGCAAGAGAAAATGCTTGATCTCTTTCCTTACATGCATGTTCTCGCGGAAACTAGTTCTCAAAAGATGTGATATCTCTCAAGGATGTGCCAACATTTTTTCCAACCTCGAAAATAAGGTTGTTTTGGGGATTAAAAGGTGACCGACGATGGTTTTAGATAACGAGAAACAAATAGGGGTAATCGGCATCACCAAGGGGATTTCCTAGGTTTACTAAACTAGGCAGATCCCCTTGATTTTCTAGGATCTCATGTCGTTAACCCATAGATCATACTAGAATCTTCCTTTAAGCATGTGGGAATTTTGTTAGAGGGATTGTAGGAATTTATTTTTAGGGTTTGGATAAGTCTTAGTTAGTTATGGCAACTTACTAAGAATAGGTCTTAGGGTGAGTTGGCTTGATGAGGTGTCTAGGTGAGGTGTAAATGTGGGCATTATCTAAATCAAGATATTTAAATAATAAATATGGTGAGGATAATGAATTAATTTTATTAAATTAATTAAATTAATATTAGTGGGGTGAAGGGGGCCGTGACTAGGTGAATGTGATGAAGGTATTTATTTGTCGAGGGACCAAAGGGGAGTGTGACCTAATTTTGGTGTCTACAAATATCTTTCAAGCATACTTAGAAAAGTTTTGCTAGTATTCTTGGATGATATTCTCATTTATTCTAAAATCATTGAAGAGCATAATGAACATCTTAGAATTGTCTTAGATGTGTTAAGGAAGATAAAACTATATGGTAATCTTTCAAAGTGATTATTTTATCAAAACAAAGTTCAATACTTGGGACATATAATAAAAAATGATGGAAGTTTTGTAGATCATCTAAAATTACAACAATAACAAGAATGGCCAACACCTAAAAACATACATGAAGTAAGAAGCTTCATGGGATTGGCTAGATATTATCGTCAATTTTTGAAATAATTTTCAAAAGTTGTAGCTCCAATTACCTCACTACAGAAAAAGGATAAGAAATTTGTATGGTCTAAAAAGTGTGAAAACACTTTCAATTTTCTAATAGAGAAATTAAATTTAACACATGTGTTAAAGGTTTTAGATCCTAATGGGAACTTAATAGTTGTAAAAGATGCCTCTGGTGAAGGCTTAGGAGGTATTTTTCTACAAAACAATCATGTAATCTTGTATAAGAGTAAAAATATCAAGGTACATGATCTGAATTACACTCCTCGTGAATTATATCTTGCTACCATTGTGCATGCTTTGAAAGTTTCGAAAAATTACCTGTCAGGAAAGCCATTTGAACTAAATACATATTATCTTAGCATAAAATACATCTTTACATAACCAAACATGAATGCAAGGCATAAATGATGGTTAGACATTTTATTACAATATGACTTTGATATCAAATTTATAAAAGGTAAGGGAATGGAGTGGAAGATGCATTAAGTCATAGGAAGCATATTTCTGCCCTTGCCACTTTGAGAACCCAATTCAAAAATTACGTAAAGAAAGAAATGTTGGTTTATTCTTATTATCGCATGTAGAAGTAGTGCTTACTACAAATCCTAATGACAAGAGGCTTAAAGGATTTAGATTTAAAAATTAGGATTCAAAAAAATTTAAATTGAGTTTATGTACATTTGGAAAATGAACTAAGGACAAAAGTGATATAGGAATTTCATGATGCTCCTTATTTTGGACATCCTGGAGTGACTAAAATGCTTACTGATCTAAAACAACAGTATTTTTGAAAGGGATGAAGAATTACATATTAAACTACGTAACTCATTGTTTGGAATGTCATTGAGTTAAGGATGAACATATACATCCAACGGGAGTGTTATATCCTCATAGCATTCTACACTATAAATGGAAGGTAATAAGTATGGATTTTGTTCAAGGGTTTCCTATGTTAGGGATAAACATGATGTGATTCTAGTTGTAGTGGAAAAGTTAACAAAAGTAGATCATTTTATATCATGGAATATAAAATATGATTGACATATGCTTGCAAAAATGTTTGTGCATGAGATTTTCAGATTGCACGGTGTACCTAAATTGATAATTTCATATAGAGATCCTAGGATGACTTCTCATTTTGGAAAACCTTGAATACTGCTTTAGGGACAAAGTTGAATTTTAGTTCTACATACCATTTGAAAATAGATGGACAGACTGAAAGGGTTAATCAAGTGATGGAAGACATGCTCAGGATGTATTGCATGGATCAATAGTACAAGTGGGAAGAATACCTTCCACTATTGAGTTTTCCTACAATAAAACTTATCACTCCTCACTTGAAAATGGATCCTTTTGAAGCCTTATATGGAAGTAAGTGCAGAAAACATGTTAGTTAGGATAGTGTGGAAGACAAATAAGTAATAGGACCTGAAATGTTGACTAAAATGGAATAGCAAGTTAAGATCATTCGTGAACGATTGAAAGAGGTTTTTGATAGGTAGAAATGATACACTAATTTAAAGAGAGTTGATAGAAAATTTGAATAAGGAGATAAATTTTTCTTATGAGTTAAGCCTAAGAAAAGTTCAATTTCATTTGGAAAAGTAGCCAAAATGTCACCTCACTATATTGGACCCTTTAATATTATTGAAGTAATTAGCCATGTATCATACCAACTAGCGTTGCCTCCCCATTGTCCAAGATGCATGATGTTTTTCATATCTCTTTGCTTAAAAAGTATGTATTAGATTTATCACATGTACTTAATTGGAACTCTTTATAGGTTCAAGATCCAGGTATCATCATATTTGAACCCATAAGGGTGTTGGAAACTTGCAAGTTACACTTGTAAAATAGAGAAATAAGTCAGTGTAAGGTCCAAAGTGGGACCAATTTTTTGAAGAAATTGTGACTTAGGAAAATCTAGACGAAATGAAAACTACTTTTTGCACCTTATTTTGTGATAAGAAAAAATTATTATTATTTGATTTATATACTTTTATTTTTAAATATTACTTAAATGACTAGGAAACGTCATAAAATTTTGTTGTTTTAGCAAAAAATTGTTGAATTTAGGTTGTTATAGCTAGTTAAATTACTATTTTATAGTTCTAGAAACTAAATAATTGAAAGTTTCAGTTATGTTATTCGAGTTGTGATATTTAGTAAGTATAATTCTTATCCGAAATGGTTTAAATTATGCTAATGTTTGAAAACTTATCAGCAGGATGATGATACTTAAGGGGAGGTATGTCATACCCCACTAGTTCACTTGGATGAAAGCATACATTATCTGGTTATGGTTGATATATGTTTGGTTATCTTATGATTATGCTTGTTGTTATACTTAAGAATGGTTTCATTAATAGCTAATGCTGATAAAAATGGACTTATTATCTAAATGATGTGTTCTCATGCTTTTCTTTGTTGTACCATTGTGATGATGTTGTGATGTTTTTCATTTGATGATTACCTCGTTAGAATACATGATTTAACTCGTTTGCAACATCGAAACATGAATTGGTAATTTAATGTTGTCAATTTAGAATGGAAAATAGTTCAGAAAGGTTGTATCTATTTTCATAATAATGTTAACTTGATGAAACCTTCAAGATTAGGTAGTATACTATGTTTTTCTATTTCTATGATTAAGTGGTTTGAGACCATATCCTGGTGCATATGTTAAATGGTCATCGACCATGGATGTGATTATATTATCTCTCCTAATAGAATCAGTTAGTTGATTATCGACCCATGTATTCTAATAAATTAAGTTTTTTTAAGCCTGTAATGGCCATTCAAGCCATTAATTTTTGTACAGAAATTTGATTAAATTCAAGAAGTTTCCTATGGTGATATATATATATATATATACATACATATATATATATATATATATATATATATATATATATATATATATACTTATACATTTCATGTAAGGTCTTTGACCTTATTATTTAGTAAGATTTATATAGTTAAGAAAGAAGCGAGCAAGGTGGCAGCAGGTCGAGCTACCACATGAGCCTGTAAACAAGACTGTGGATGAGCCAATAATGGCACTACCACCATGTCATGTTGTATTAAATGCTTTGAAAGGATAAAATGGCCAAAGGCCATTTCGCAAGTCTGGGGTTTGAATTTTCCAAACAAGATTGATCGTTTGATGGACTCCTTGAGATCTAACGATGGAGGATCACCGCTAAACTTGGCTGACAAGTTGGAGGTGGAAGGTGGTGGAAAATGAGAGGGAAAAAGGTAGTTGAGTACCATCTTAATTAATTTAATTTAATGTAAACCCTAAATGCTTCAGGAAAAGTGAGTGGATTATTGAGGAAGTCACCACAAGAACTATGAGTTAATTGGGTTCATTATTTTGTTTATTCTTTCTTTTCGCAATAGTAAGCTTTGTATGAAGTTTAGGCATTTTAATTTCATTTAAGTCAATTTTAGCTCTACATGCAAACACTAATTGTTTTGAGATTTTTATGGGGTTAATTATCACTCGGTTGAGTTTTTAATGGAGTTTGAGCAACGAAGTAGAAGCTTCATGTTTTCTTTTTTGAAGAGTATCGGGAGGTCTGCATGTGCATAAAATATTTGGGCTCAAATGGATGTGAAGGAAATCATAGGAGAAACTCTACAATTTCACACGGGAATGAAATCATTATCCTCCCCATATTTATTATTTATGGCATAAAGACATTTTTATGTTATTTTCTCCATAAAAATATGACTTGGGTGATTTATATGTGGAAATAATATGGGTGTAAAATCAAGGAATACCGTGTTAAATGTTTTTGGTTAAAAAAATGTAGATGGATTTTATATTGATATACCTTTGTGTGTATGGTTGAGATAGGATATATCTTGAAGTCATTGGAAACCCATTTTCAGTTTTGATGATTTTTATAAGTTGTATTTATATGGCACTATCTCTTTGTCAAGAGCGAGTGTCTATTGGTAATAAGGTAGTCGATGTATAATATCATTATCTTTTTGATAACCCATTTGGACCATTGGATTCATATTTTATAGTTATGTTTACCTATGTGTTATGGAGTTTCCATCATTGTTGATAGACCTAAGACTACTAGTATAATTCGATGTAAGTTTCTTAGGTGAATGACCATTACTATACTAAATGATAATTCATTATTCTTTTGATAAATGAAATACCCATCTGGGTATATAATTATTATGTTGGATAATAATATGTTATTCTTAATAAGTGAAAAACCCATCTAGGTATACGATTATTGGTGTTTCATTATAATGTTTGGGTCATATGGGTTTTACACAATCTTCTATCTCTGTAAACTTCTCTTCATTACCTATATACAAGTTTAGATCTAATGGGAAAGGGTGAAATGTAGCATGTAAGGCTACGTAATGTAGCATATGTATGAGAATTGTTGTCCTTAGATAGATGGTTCACCTCTTTGAAAATGTTTGGAGTTTAGTAGGAATGGATAGGCTCTAAATAGAATCCCTTAGTTTATATTCACAGTCATCATGACTATATGGTTATGAAATATTTATACCTAGGTTTTTGGTTTGAATAATTTAAGGTACTTTATAAATCTGTAAGGTAATTTGATTTGTTATGAATAAGGGAATTCATTGATTCATGCGGTCTTTGATATTTTCATTTTTATTGTTAATAATAATGTATATTATTATATATAGAAAGGAAAAATTAGCAGCGTAGATTTTATTGTAGTTGAATATGTGGAATTTGTGATTGCAGAATAGTCTTGGTACGTGTGAAAAAATATTTATACTTGAATGATTGGAAATTAGTGGTTAAGATTTATCATTTTACCCTCATTGGTTATGATATGAAATTGACTTTTGGTAAAAATGTTAAGGTATCTAACTCATGACCATTTTTGAAACAATAAAAAGTATGAATAACTTTGGTTGTATTTTGTGTTGGTATTCATTTAGTCATGCTTTGGTTGATATATAATACTTTACTTCCTTTATGTGAAATAAAAACAAAAAGGTATGAATTGATAAATTCTTCATCGTTTATCTTTTCATGATGATATCAATGATTATATCCTTGAATGAAGAAAAATCTTATTGATGTTTTAATGTTATAAATATTGAAGATAAGGAGAATGATCTTTTCATGCTAGTTCTTCAAACCTGATCATTTTCTAAAAAATTGAAGATGATGGAAAGTAAGTCTTTATGGGAGGATGATTTTGAATATCATGATCATTTTATTTTACCGATTATGGTATACTACCGAGAATATTACGACATGTTGTATGAGTAAGATTACGCTTTGTTGTTCTAATTTGATGAAAGGCATCTTAGCCTTAAATACCTTTGTATTACTTTGAAAAGAAAATAATGTTAAATTGGTTTTATTTATTGATTGTAAATCTATAAAGTGATTTTAATTTGATCAAATAAATATTTTTGTTCAGTTTTAAAATTAAATGTAAATCTAGTATTAAACCTTGTATATTTGTCATAATGCATATTCGGTTGATCATATGATTATCAATGTATTTTTGAGAGGATGCATAGTATAAACTATGTGTGTCTTATACAATCTATTTGATAAGATATGATATATATTGTGGAGCATTTAGGAAATGGAATACTCATGTGATTTATATTCAAAACATATAAGATATTAGTAAGTTACATAAGGGTTATTGAGTGATAAACTTTTAAAGTAAATGGTTGATGTTTACTAATTTATAGTTGCATGCTTGGAACCATTTCTAATATTTTAAATAAATCGGGACAATTTATTATACAATATTTTGTATGTATTAGATACTATTATGAATAATGTGATCTATTTAATTGACGAGGTCATAAGAACATGTACTTTTAGGAAATATAATGTTTACATTATATTTACCAAAAGGTAAATAATAATTAGTTAATTATATTATTGTTATATAAACAATAATATATTAGTTGGAGTTGTTTTAACAACTCATAGATATTTAATATGTAAATAGGTTTGGTGGTTGTGTGAACACCCATAAAATAGGTGTGAGAGATTCTAGGGTGGTTATGTAGTTGAGATTTTATAGGAATCTTGAGCTTAAGAATAGGATGTCCTAATCCTATATATATTTAAACACTCTTGAATCAATATATTGCAGTATTATTCCTGTGTATTCATTATATCAATTGGTGTTGTGATTATATTTGGTATCAAAGCGGGTGAATCTACTGATAGAAATCAGTATGGGCTTGTGAATATTTATTAAGGGGCTTCTCCAAATTCGTTGCTGCCCCTGGTAATGAGATATCATGTTTGAGTAAAGAACAAGTTTGTAGTTTGAGAAAATTGGTGTTGATTTTCTCTACGCATCAACAGTGAGTTGTAATCTATCAGCTTCGTGACAGTCAGACGCAAATCCCTGCAGTGGAAGGTGTGTCTTGGACTCACCTAGACAGCCACACATACATTGACGCCTTCAGTAATTCCATTCACATCACTCAACGGAAAATGCCATGAGAGCAGTGTGACTGAGCATCTTCTAAACAGTTTGTGTTCCTACGCCAACCTGTCAACAAAAATGCAATTTTCCCTAAGTTCGCAGACATATTGGAATAGAGGAGCACCATCTATTGTTTTTGCAGACAAAAATAAAGAAATTTGTGTTCAAGTTTTGCAGCAGATGCTTTATGTGAGTTACACTTGTTTGTATCAACATCTTAGCTTTGATTTATTTCATTTAATCTCTTCAAAACATATGCATCCAATCTATCGGTTGACCTGTTGATTGCATAGTATTCTCACACAAGTTTCCAGACCTCCTTTTGTTTAATAATCTAATTCATGTACGTTGCATATCTCATTTGTGGTTGTATTCATTCAAACAACCAAATCGCCCCACATATGGCTCAGATCGATGTCTATACAAAAATAAATCCATGCATAGCTGTTTACCATGATCTCCTACCATGTCCATGCAAAATAGTTATTTTCTTCATACCTCGATTCACGGTTTTGTCAAAGGTGTGGAAATATAAAGAAAGTTGGTCAATTTTTAGTTTAAATTTGTTATAGTCAAGTATTTAGGTTTGGTTAATGTTATTTAACTCCTACACATTTAGAGTTTGTTTAGTTTTTGGTTAAACAAATTGTTTTGTTATTATATGTTAATTATGAGTTAAATTTTCTTCACGTTAAGTTTATCCATTGTTAATGTCGTTTTTGAAATTCATTTATGTTAAGATATTGTCCATAAGTCTAGTGTTATTTAAAAAGTAATAAAAATGATTACTTTTTAAATGTTTTGTTTATCTCTTGTCAAGAATTAAGTAATGTTATAATTAGTCAAATTGTATTATTAGAGTTATTATGTATTATAGTCAAAACTGTACATTTGTTTAAGTATTTGTTTGTATCATCATTGTAGTCAATAGAAAAGAATTTGTGTCATTAAAATTGTATCATTGACGTCAAGAGTCTTGTCAAAAGTGCATTGTGAGTTAGAGTCAAAACATTAAAAAAATTACCTCACGAACTCATTTTTGGTGTTACCCAACTTTCGAAAAAATAAAGTGTTTCACATTGTGGGAGGGAAGATATAATAAGTTCAATGTGGAAATATATGTACTTCATGTTTACATCTTGCTAAGTTAGCAGCATGTTATTGGAGGATGGAGGCACCGGAGGCTGGAGGTCAAACAACGACCTCTCTTCAGTCACCAACAACGAGGCCGCACGAAGATGTGGTGGCATATATATAGTTTGATTATATGTTTTTCAGTGTGAGTTTGCTTTCAGTTGTGAGCTTTAGTTTTTATAGTTTTCAGTTTTCAATAAATGGAAATTTCATATTGAGGGGGAATATTATCAACATGATCGGACAATGTTCCATTTCAAGATTTTTAGTTTTGTATGTGATTATTCCTATTTCCCCAATGTAAAAACATAGTGAAGAACAGATAGCATAGTGAAAGGAAACATCATGAGTCTTGATGAGGTAGAATAGTTAGATGTGTTCCTGTTCATGCCTAGGTTTGTGGTTAGCCTCATAAAAACCATTGAAGGATGTTCAGATGTGTTCTTGCTTGAGTTCCCAAACTTCTAGGTCGATGTTTTCCTAGAGTGATTTGGTTGATAAGTGGATGATTCTTGAGTGTGTTCCCATCCTCATCGGTTAGATGTGTTCCGAAAGTGCATGGTCGATAATAATTTCATGTGTTCCTTCTTCTCTCTTCAGTTTGAGTGTGTGCCAAGATCATGAGTGTGCATAGGTGGAAAGCTGCAGAGGAAGTGTGAAAGTTCTATTGTTACCATGTAAACATTAAGGGGGAATGTTAGGAAATATAGTGTTTACATTATATTTACCAAAAGGTAAATAATAATTATTTAATTATATTATTGTTATATAAATAATAATATATTAGTTGGAGTTGTTTTAACAACTCATAGATATTTAATATGTAAATAGGTTTGGTGGTTGTGTGAACACCCATAAAATAGTTGTGAGATATTCTAGGGTGGTTATGTAGTTGAGAGTTTATAGGAAGCTTGAGCTTAAGAATAGGATGTCCTAATCCTATATATATGTAAACACTCTCGAATCAATATATTGAAATATTATTCTTGTGTATTCATTATATCAATTGGTGTTATGATTATAGTACTTAAGCAATAAAAAAACATTGTCATGATTTAATAAAATTATGGGTGTGTTAATAAATTAGAATGCTTCCTAATCCTATAATGATGATTAATTAATGTACACAAATGAACTTATGGAAATTATTGGGAATGGCTATAGAAAGTAAGTTATGGAAATTAAGATCGAATTTGTAAACAATATTGTATTGCTTCAAAATGAAAATGAAACCTGTCATAAAACTAATTCTTTGTAATGTTTAAATTGGCTTTTTACACTCCTAATGTATGGGACTCAGTAGTTTGAATACGAGATGGATGTTTTGGTTAAGCTGTTCATCAAATGATGAAAGTAACTCAATGAATATTTTGATACAACAGCTTATCCTAAGTTTTCCATCGAGCTCCTTTTATTATTATTGTCATAATCAATAAGGAATTGAGTAATGCTAAGATGCAAAGGATGTTTGTTTTTTTGGTCTAGTCACCTCTATCTTGACTTATGTTGGCTACGGGGTAGGAATTGGTTACATGACGATGTAATTCATTACATGAGAACTTTCTCTCCCATAGGAAACCTTAGTTGGCACAGTCATGCTTTGTTACACAAGATCAATAAGTTTTGTATCTTGTGTGTTGCTTGAAAGTTATCTAACTCAACTACCCAATTCAATTCTGATAACTGAACCAAGTGACACGGTGATGAGACATTTTTCAGAGAAGAATGTTCCGTATAGAAATAGAGTATGAAATGCATGACTTATAAACTTTGGCCAAAGTAGTGTATGCCATTACACTATCATGTTCACCTATTTATAACTAAAGTGTGAGATACCGAACGGAATTCTATTGAATGAATTACATGTAGATACTTAGAGAAACACTTTGAAAATCAAAGGAGAGAAGGGAAATAAAGGGTATACATTGTATACAAACTCGAAAGAGTAACTTATGGGGGATCATTGAATCCAGTTGACCCATAACTATGCACATGCTTTATTGATTTTTTATTTGAAGATTTGAAATTAATTTTTTTGGATTTAAATGTTAGATTGTACATTTAAATCATTGAAGGCATATGTTAGTTTTTGGGAAGTAAAAAAATCTCGTATTTATGATGAATTGAAAAGTAGGTGTTACACAAAAAGTATGCTATATCCTACAAATTTGCGGGCACATTATTCAACCTAGATAACTTCACACCATGTATTGTATCCTCAATAATCTATGTATCCTCACCAAAATATATTCTTGATAGGTGATCGGGCCCCAATTTACTCTTTCCTAACTTTACAATTGTGAAATCAAACTCTTGAAAGAGAAGTATCCACACTGTAGATACGTCCTTACAAAACAAACTTATTGACCAAATATTTTAATGCCATATGATCTATATAAAAGATAAACAAAGTATCCAACAAGTACTAATGAAACTTATGAAGCACTTAGATCATAAATAGTGCCTCGTTATTGATGGTAGTGTAATTATTCTTTCTTGGTGTAAATTTCTTGTTAGAAAATCATATGGGGTGATCCACATTTCCATCTCCGACTTTGGCCAAGACTACCCCAATATTCATACCGAAATCATCAATATGTACTTGAAATGGTTTGTTCCATGAAGTAAAGTGCAAGATAAGTGTAGTGGTAAGCCTCTACTTCAATGTCTCAAACACCTAATGTTGCGCATCACCAAAATGAAATTTTCCCTTTACTTTGGATAACTCTTCCAGGGGCATAAAAATATTTACATATCCCTTAATAAATTTCTTGTAATAACCAATATGCCCCAAGAAGTTGCACACTTCACTTTGATTGGTAGGTTCTTCTAGACCCAAAATTACTGCTATCTTGGCAAGTTCTACCAAAGGTCCTTCCTTCAAAATGATGTGACCAAGAAAAGTTCCAAAGGGTGTAGAAAAAATACAATTCTTAATATTAAGAGAAATGCTCAACTACCTAAATCTTTCAAACATTAGCCTAATATTATCACCATGATCCTGAACAACCGATAAATAGTCCAATCATCTAGATAAACTTACAAGAACTTGTTAATAAAGTAGTGGAAAGTCTACACAATAATGTGTGAAAACATATCAGGCGCATTATTCAATTGAAAAGGTATAATAATATATGTAAAACTTCCCCACTCAGTAGTGAAAGAGGTATTTTCCTGGTCTTCTCACACAATTTGCACCTAATGATAGCCTAAAAACCCATTTGTACAAGAATAGATCTCGCACCCTATGAATCTAAGGATCTTTAACACCTATGGAATTAATTTCTCTATAGTATACATATATCCTTATTTTCCCATCCTTCTTGATGCTTATAACCACAGGGATAATCCACTCAAATTCCTCAATCGGTTTAATGATTCCAAACTTAAGCATTTTATCGATTTCCTCCTTTACTATACCCATTGGTTTGGATTCATCTTGTTAGGCCTCTTTTGAACCCGACATGTGCCTTATTTCAATTTAATTTTCATTTCCTAATGAGGGTTGCACTCCATTGAACTCATTATATCCTCGTGAAACAAATCGTAGAAGTCAAAAAAATCTCAATGATCTTTTTACCTCTTGCTCTTACCAAGAATCGAAAATGATGGCCTCCTTGGGTGTATATTTAGTTCCAATGTTTACCTTCTTTATCTTCATGAATGTATAGTACACATGGGCCTTCTCATATGTTGTATCTATTACTTCACATGTACCTTCGGTATGGCTAACCTCAAAGTTATCAACCTCTTCATCATCAATGAGGTGCACCATTTTACCCTTTTTTCTCCTTCTAGGTGTAGCCCAATTGTAACTATTACATTTCCTCATCATCCAGATGCACCTTAAGATTAGGTTCTCTAAGAAACTCAAGTATAATCTCTTCTAGGGTCTTCCTTTCTGTCATCATCCAATGTGATGCACTTTATGATCTGCAATGCTTCATGGATTTGGATGTTTATTAGGAAAATAGTAAAATGCTTGTACCATACTTGTAGTCATATCTCACCATCTTAAATCCTCTTGTTTGAGCTCACCATGTACATAACACATGCGTACGCAGCCTCGCAGAGTGGAATAGAACATATGTACCCAAAATTATGATTGTAAGTCATCCTAGCCTTACGCCCATATTCTCTAATGATTCATAGTTATGGATGTATACCAAAGAAATAGTCTTCCATTGATGTTTACATACATGTGTAGGCACATTTCTTTGTGTGAACTTGGTTGAAAAGGTGATTCTCACCTCTCGCCAACCTAACAAGTTATGTCCGTGTATCACCCACCAACATTTTGTTATACCGCATAGAGTATAAACTAACATATTCCTCACGATCACCTTCATTATTCCAGTGTTCTTCTATGACACGCAAGAAGGGCCCAAGATTTTCTTCACCGGTATACCTAGGTAAGCGAGGTCTTCGCATGTGCCTAACCATGTGCGGTTTGATCATTTTAGTCACTTTTCCCTTCATCTTGTGCATGAATATTTCATACGTTCCATGGGCCCAATTATCACAAGCAACACTTGTTGTTTCATTAACGAATTGTGTATCTACCCATTGCAACACTTCTTCTTTGGATGGTTCCATAATTTTAGGGTCATTTATTATGAATGCATACATCCTATTTAGATTTTCTTCACTTAGAGGATCAACATATGGTGTATCTTTTGCTTCATTCAGAGGTATAATTATGTGCTCATTCCTATTCTTGAAACTTATGTATCCCTTATTTAATTCCAGTTCTTCATTATTCGTCTAACACCATGGTCGACCAAGTAAAGATGGTAATTTTTCTACTTCAGCAAGATCTAATACCTCAAAGTCTCTAGTAAACTTGGCTCCTTGAATTGTAATGAAATCATCCTTCAAAACCCCAATAGGCATATTCCTAGTCTTGTTTTCCATATACATCACATTTGAATATGGTTATAACATAGGTCTACCCATCTGATTCCATACATCCAAAGTGAGCACATTAACCTCAGCTCATGTATCTATATCATAATATTTCTTACCATCCACCCATAAATAATATCATCTAAAGTGATTTCCTTTTCATACTCATGGCTCTGTAGTTGTAATTTTTCATTTAGTATTTGTCATTCATGCTCAACTCCAAAGTGCGATACATTTTCATGCAACCATTCCCCTAACATAAGAATGATATTCTCATGGTGTAACATCTTACACACCTCCTTTAGATCATCCACATCTTTATGTGGGAGTTCAACGTTCTTCACATGTTACCTCTCATGCACTTTCTGGTTTAAGAAATGTATCTCACCTTGAAAATATTTTATGACTCCCATAGTCTCCTGATATAATTCCTTCTTATGAATAATGTCTAGATACCTTGCATGCGTAACTTCTTATGTTTTAATGAGTGGTCTAGATTTTGAGAGGTTTTCAAACGTGCATTGCTTCGGTGTGAGTAGTGACCAACAATGGTTGTAACTCTAGATCAAGTACCTTATTTGGTATCCACTTATCATCCTTCACGTGTTGTACCTTGATCATCCCCGCACCCTTTTCCTTCTTATTTTTCTTACACATGTACTCATAAAGGTCAAGGTAATCCTCAAGCTTATGTTGCTTTCCATAATAGGCACATACTATATTATGTGGACAATCATGCTAATAATGATCTAAGGACCCACAAGTATAACAAGTCCAATGTGGAAATCTACTTCTACCTCTACAACCTCTACTCCTATATCCTCCACAAAATCCACCTCCTCCATTATTACACTCTTTAAATGGTTTTGTTTTCTATATCGAGAGCTTCTTTCCACTATGGTTTTACTGTAATCTAGTCTCATATGCCTTGTGAATTTGATATATCGGATAACAATCCTTTGTATCATGAGTGTGCACATTAAAAATATTACAGTAAATAGATTCACTCTTCATATTCGTGTGCTTCAAGAGAGGAAAATTCATGACAACATGGTCTAAGTGGAAAATATCACAAGACTATAATAACATGCGCAATGACCTGCATGGGAAACTATCCTTAGCGTGTCCTTCAACCTCACAAGCATTACACCATATACCAACATATGTCTCATATGCTTAATTATCAGAGAGCTTCTCCAATTACTTAGCCATAGCCGTTATCTATGATTCCAATAATGGGATCACTCCAGTATCAACACTCCCAACGACTTCAATGCACGAGCTACTTCCAAATCCTCATGCAAATTTGCATGTCTTATGAGATAAATCTCTACAAAAAGTAGACATAAATCCTCCAACAAACCATTGTGTGTGCTAACTTGGATGAATATCATAAGACAATTTAGACAACAAATTATTAAAACACATGTCATACTCCCTTATGTTTTCAGATAGACCATGCTTGATATCGTTAAGAGCGTTAATTCTCTTTTGTTTAAACTCCGAGATGTGAAACTCATACAAGAATATAGTCCATTAAGCATTATTTCCACCACAATCTAATGTGGGTCATAATTCCTATACTAACTATGCGCGTGCCCATGTAGCGTAGTGGAGAATTGACTTGGATTCCTATATAAAGATGAAATTCCCTTCATGTGCCATATTAATTCACACTTATGCATGTGCTCTACTGCATCATCTATACCTCTATACTTTGGTAAGTGGAGTGAAATCTCAAAACAAACATGAGGTGGTGTTTGTTGAGGTTGGTTCAGTGGTGATTGTTGTGGTGGTGGGCCTTAACCTAGAGTAGGACCTGATCAAGATCTAGATCCTCCTCCTTGATTACCTCTATATGGTGGTTTTCCTGATCCTCCTGCACCACCTACTTTAGCTTGTGCTCTGTTTGATGAACTTCTTGATGTCCTAATTATAGTACTAAATTAGAAACCTATTGTTTGTGTTGTCATAGAACCTACAAAAGTGCTCCCAACAGTTTGAATGCCAATACTCTGTCCTATTAATGCTTCTGAAAATAATCCTGCAAGAGTAGTTATAGTAATAAACCGAACACCCACTTTTTACATTTTTGCAACACCTAAATAAGTGTTACTAATGGTTTTCATGCCAAAACTTTCTCTTTTGATGCTCTTAAAAACAATCCACGAAAGATTCTTCCCAAACACCGGCACTTTGTTGTGCTACCATGGGAACATTACTAGTCTAATGCACTTCCCGATTCAACACAAACAATATATCTACTTGTATCTACGATTACCTTCACTATTGTCCTTCAACTACCATTATATCTAGAAAATCTTGTGCAATCTCTATATAGCTATGTTGATTCAGATGTGTGCACGTGAATATCATCTTCTACCTTAATGTGCTTACATCTCAAGTCTATGGGGACTCTCTAATGTGATTTCCCAAAGTTGGGAGGATCTGATTGTGGCTCCTCATCTTCAATTTCCCTCTCTCGCTCCTCACTAAACCTTCCTTCTCCACACTTTCTCATGACCTATCTTCCCCCTAGGCCACCACCATCCTTCTCCACACTTGCTCATGCCCCTTGTGTGTGTTGGGGATTTAGCTATCCATAAGTAATCTCTCCAATCCAAATTGTATTATCAAGATCTTTATAGCTAAATGGATATCACACAAATAGGATCCCTTTGGCTTGCACAAGAACCTAAACTTAGCTTCCTATGGACAACAATATGTGGTAATTGCATACTCCACTTTATAATTTCATAGCGCACCCTTGATCTACAACTTTATTACATTCTTCATCTGCATCAAAAAAGCATATAATAATCTTCTTGCATATAAATCCTCGGCCCTAGGATACCCCGGATGTGTTTGATGTGTACATTACCAACCGCTAATACAATTCTACTTGCAAGAATCGAAGAACATATCTTATAAAAAAATGTCTCATATAACTCATGATAAAGATTATCTTCTACCCACTTGTGTGTGTTAAATTTAGGTCTAGTTTAATATCTTTTTCTAAACTTATCTTGTATGTCTTCCACCCACATTTAAATACTCTCCAAAGATAATTAATACGCCATCTTCATGTAATATCAACAAATCAAAAATATGTTCTAGCTATAGAACAAAAATGTATCCTTTTATTTCACTAGAGAAAAATGCACACATGCACCTCATTTAGTCATAATGAATGCTCACCCAAAGTGCACGTAGATACTAGGTCCCTCCTTTGTGTTTTATTTTCAAGATGTTATCTTACATAAGTGTCATGATTATTAATCAAGTAGTCATTCAACATACCTAATCATCTCATTCACATCATTTTAGAAACACATATAATAAGGAAACATAACAACTTAAATGATAACCAAGATCAATTCCACTATAACATCACCATACTCAAACATACCAACCATCAATATCCATCCATGATTATCCATCATAGATAGAATTAATTACATCATAAAGAAGTTGAATACATGATTAGTTGTTACACCCGTTCACGAGATCCATATGCAAAACTATATCTTTCATCACCCATGGTCACTTCTACAATACATCCACTACATATAAATAGGAGTGGGGACTTTCCCTTCACCTCCCATTCACTCTCCTAATAATAGGTGTGATCTCAAAATAGATAATATGCATTAAATAAAAAATAACCATAAAACATGCATGCTTTTCCAAAATCCTAATAATAGATTAACATAAATATAACTCTTTCTTTTAATCCTAATATTAGATTTACCCAAGTATGATCTTATTTTAATCCATGTATGTGATTTTTCTATATTTAGCTCCTTTGCATGTGTCACAAGGTATAATTATATCTCTTGTATGGATTTCACTCCTCTATTCATCAATTTTTAGTCATGGATTGACGAAATCAGCTATGTCCCATATTTCACTACTTTTGTGTGAACCTTTATGCCTTGTTTCATTCTTCTTGTATGTGCCCCTTCGTGCCTCCCTCACGCACACCTCAAAATTTTGGTGCAGATCATACTTGGCCAATTCCTTCATTCAACATTAATGTTTTAAATTTATGTTGGGATAATTTGTCATTTTCCCAACTTGTCCCTTTCTCATCAAGCTAGGTACCGATTTGACCCATCTCATTCCACTATTCACCCCTTTTCCACCCTACCAAGTTGATTCCACCCCTCTTGATCTTGTTATGAATTTACTTGGTGAGTCATTATTTTTTCTTCTCCCTGCACTCATGAGTCTCTCCTCATGTTTTCCTTACACTTTGGTTGCTACATCTAAGAGTCACATTGTCCTACAACTTAGTTTTTGTTCACCTCACAAGATTCCTATAAACCACCACTTAGTATTTTCACTATGCTATCAACCCAACTCGATTAATTTCCAATCTTCATGAGCTCATATTTGGACCTTTGAGCTTTATCACTCCATTATGTTCTAAACTAAGTTCCCATGACACTCACCCTACATTTCCTTACCCTAGATCATGTATTTTGTAAAATGTTTCTTGAATGGTGGCTATACTACTACCCTATTTCTCATCCTTACCACTTGGCTCTTAACATATTTTATGTCATTACTAAAAATTTTCTATTCATTGCGGTGTAATGGCCCTACCTCACCCTTTCAACCGTTATTAGGTTCTTCGCCACCTTTTCAGGTATGCACCCCCACAATGTTGAGTTTCAACCTAGCTCCAAGCCTATTCATTGTTATCCTAACTCACCATCAAATCACAACATGGAACCCTAGCTCACATGTCATCTTGGAGACTGATCTTTGTCTAGAGATCTTTGTATTTGGTCCGGAGTTGTTTTTCACTAGTTATTTTAAAGCTCATTAAATTCAACTCCTTTTACTTACATGTTTATGAGTGCATCCACCATAACCTTGTAGTAAGGGACCCATTTTAGGACATGATACACTTTTTCTAATACAAAATCTATTTTCCCTTCTTTCTTAGTTACGCATTATTTTTATACTCATTACGAGTTTCATTTTTTATTGTGCATGGTTGAAACTTATTGTGGTCTCCACAATTATATAGATTCTACCAATTACAAGATGGGTGGTCAACTATTTCATGTCACATGAACACATCCTATTGTAGTGAACAAATTAAATTATAAAGTTTCACAAACATGGGGTAAAAATATTGTTCTAGGGTAGTTTGTACATTTCCTTCACTTTTTACATTCTTATTTTCTCTCTCTCCTTATAATGGATGCTAAAATAATTCCTTTTCTCACATATTTTAAATTATTTAAATGGAAATAAAATATGGTAATCAAACTAAGGGGTAAAGGTTTATATCACATCATTATGGGAGTGAAAACTGAACCCAATGGTGAACTTGATAAATCTAAGTGGTTCAAGCAATGTAATGAAGCATTAGTTCTTCTTTGTATGTCCATTTATCCCAACCTTCTCTTTCGAATCAAGTCTTCCAAAAAAATTGACAAAGTTTGGAAAACTCTTGATGGGATACTTAGAAAAAAATATGACATCGGATCTCATGATATGTAAAATGAAATCTAAGGTTTGAATCTAATAACATTAACAAACTACATGCCTTCTTCTCCAAATTTGTCCACACAAAATTGTTGTTGAAATAATGTGGAGTTATTAAGAAGGATGTCCAATTGATCTTATCCATTCTTTCTAATTTCGGCCCTAAATACTTTGTCTTCATTTCTACCTTCCACACCATGAAAATACTTTGAGACTACTTAGAAGATGCCCTCATTTGACAAATTTTCTTCCCAACTCATTTGAGAAAAAACACTTGTTAATTCAAATGGGATAATTCCAAGTCACATTCCCTAATAACAAGTAATGGTATAAACACTTATTTCACTAAATTAGGACATATTCTAGTGAATGGAGGCTCCAATATTTCAAGTATTGGAAGAAATCCATCTCTGTTTTTTTGTATATTGGATTCCATTTTTGGCTATCCTGGATTTCATTATTAGTAATATTGGATTCCATTAGTAGCAATATTGGATTCCAATATTGTCATTATCGAACTTATTCAAGTTCTAATTTCTCTATTATTGGATTCCAATTTCACTAATATTAGATTCCAATTTCCCTATTATTGGACTCCAATTTCACTATTACATTGGATTCCAATAACTCTATTATTGGATTCCACTTTCACCACATAATCCAAGTGGCTGCTAACTTATATATGCCAAGTAGCCACTAACTTACATATGCCAAGTGACAACTAACTTACATATGCCAAGCAGCTACTAACTTACATATGTCAAGCAAATGCTAACTTCAAGGTAGTGTGTAAGTGATTATTTTCATTTATGCCACATCTCAATCTTAATATTTGCATACATATATGACTATTCATGCATACCTTATTCAAATCAATAAAATTTGATGTTGAAAACCCCTTCCCTTAACTTCCTTGAATGGTGTTAAATTTGATGAGTTGTTTAGATGTTTTTCATGATTTTAGACGTAACATATTTATAAATATTTTATAGAACTAGCACATGTGACTCACATGTTTAAAAGGTGACCATCAATATTTATATAAATAATTTATTCATATATATTAAGCATAGTTAAAAAATCTAGAATTTTCATTTATAAATTTTGTAAGTAGTGTGTAAGTGCAAGTGATCGCACTTACAAGTGCGATTGGTCACACATCTAA
This sequence comes from Taxus wallichiana var. yunnanensis, assembly GCA_018340775.1. Classification (NCBI taxonomy): domain Eukaryota; kingdom Viridiplantae; phylum Streptophyta; class Pinopsida; order Cupressales; family Taxaceae; genus Taxus; species Taxus wallichiana. The sequence goes on from CM031242.1 coordinate 299,982,989, forward strand.
GTGCAATTGGTTGCACGTCTAAGTGTGGTTGCACATCTAAGTGCGAGCCTCAAGTCACACATCTCTTGACTCACACTTTAAGTGTGAGTATCAAATGACACTACTAAGTATGAGTATTGACTCACACTTCTAAGTGTCAGTCTCGACTCGCACTTCTAGGTGTGAGTCTTGATTCGCACCGCTAAGTGTGAGTCCTTATTCACACAACTAAGTGCAATAAATCACTGTCAAACAATTTTTGGGTAACGGTAATTTGTCAACATTTCCCTTTAAAAATACAAAACAATGTTTATTTATACCAATTATTCTATATAAATTTCATTATTTTTAATATATATTGATGTAAATTTTGATAATTTTTGTAATTTATATATAAATCTATATTAATAATTGATGGTTAAATATTAAATATGTAATTCACATGTGATGTTTATTACAAATATTTGTAAGTATTTGCAGTATTAATGATAACCATTTTGTAAGGAAAAATGTTAATTAATGTTTTCATTTACCTCAACATTAATTATCCATTAATTCAAGCTATGTAAAATTCACCATTTAAAATTACATGCACCATTCAAAAAATGTGTGCCTTTTGGAGCATGTAACTGTTGTCAGCCATTAATCAACCATTTAATGAAAAGAAATGTAAAATCATACGCGTACCCTCTTAAATTTATATGCCAATGAAATTAGCAGTTGGATTTGTTTACATATCACTATAAGTAGATAGTTTTTGAGTTTATATTTTTAACATTTCCTTTCTATTCTCTTCGTCATTGCGTAAGATTATTCATCAATAGAAAAATCTCATCATTACAAGCATCGAAAATTTTGTGCTCGAGTTCTAGAAACATTTTGATTTCCTCTCTGTGCCAAAAATTGGTATGCATTCTCACCTTCAGTCCCTCCAAAATTATAAAAAATTGTTAATGTAAAATTTTCCATAGCTGATTAGGGATTATATCCATGTAAAATTTTCCATAGCTAATTAGGGATTATATCCATGTAGGGATTTTATAGATAATTAAACGGAAGAAAGTTTGTTATTCAATATTTTGTAGAAGGTAGTTTTGTTTATCAAATAAATAATTTCGTAATATAGTAAAAATTTGTTAGAGCAGTGAAAGAGGATGGAATGCAACACATCTCGACAGAGAAATGAAAAATCTTAATACATAATAACATGATAGGAATACTTGTAGAATTTTTAATAACCAAAACACCTGCCAAGAACTTGTTTTGTTGAGTCTTGAAAAATAAGCCTGGTGGTATGGATGGTGGCTCAATTTTCATAGTAAAAAAGTGAATATCGGAATTGATTTATGGACATGGTGGTGTGTAAGAATAGAAGAGCATATGTATTTTATAAAATTGATATTATTTTCTTTGGCCTTATTCATGTCCACAAATAGTCCTATATTACACATACTCAACAAAATTCAATGGCTACAACATCGTTGACATTGTCAATGAATATATTTTAGAATATATTCATGTTAAGAATGAGTTTCCATTAATTGTGTTGGTGTTGGATTAAAGTGACCTATTTGTGAAAAAATATGGTGATGCAAGAGTAGGAGAACCAAACAGATTTTGGAGAATAAAATAACTTATATAGATTTGTGAAAGGAGAATTTGAGGAACAAGGAAACTCTAAGATGATTCTACTATCGAAGTAGAAGCTATCCTCAAAAATTTTCACAAAATGTAAATTATATTTGTTTGTGTCGTGTCTTTGTGGATTTTTATCTTTTGTTTCCTACGAAATTTGTCTCTTCTATGCTTCAATGTCATATTATGCCTCAAGGAAATTTTTGTAAAATGATATGGGTCCTTTCAAAACCCCCATATTAACCCTTATACAAAAAAAGTGGACATAGTTTTTATACATTAGAATATTTTGTTGTGTCATAACCTACTTGCAGACTCTATGTTGACAATATCTTAGTTTATTTTGTTAATTCCTATCGATAGATAATATCCAATTAATATGGTGTCACATAAGCTAACGAAGCTAAGCTAAAAATAATATTCTTTGAATTGTTAAATTCTAGCGATCCATAAGCTCAAAATTTTATATTGTGGAAGTATTAAGTTACCTTAGCGGTGATGTCATCACCAATCCGGCACTATGATAATTCTCCACCGGGAACTCCTTGTGCTATGATTATTTACTAATGCATAGCCTTTAGTTTGGTGGATGTAATCTGGAAACACAACAACAAACATAACACAAGAATACCATAGACTATGATACGAATGAATGATGAAAAATCTAAAAATATAGGTGTAAATTATAATATCAACATGAAATTGTTACAATCTCACCCATGAGGTACTTCAAGTGTTATTGACTTCACTTTCCTTCCAACAATAACTATGGGAGAAACTTCACAATGGATTCTTTAACACACCTTCAAAATGATGGCTTCCTTTACACACTTACTCATATAATATTTCTCACTACTTCCCTCTATGCTAAATGAGGGGGTGGCCTCTTTATTTATAGGAATTCAGGCTTATCCACCCTATCTCTAAGATAGGATAGGAAATCTCTTCGGCCAATCATATTCCATGCCTAAACTCTTGCCTTTACATGTAGGCTTATCTTCTAAGATAAGATAAACCTTATCATCTCACATGGGTTCCACATTTTTAGACTTTCCCACAAATAAAATACAAAAAATATTTATGACATCACTCTTTGTCCTTATTACAAATATAATATTTCTAATTCATAATCATGTAGACCCTACTTTTCTACTTACCCCAACTTTGACATTTTAACATTACTGGACCACTTATGACAAATATTTACTTTTTACCACAACATTCCTATTGTACTTTGATTGTTACCGTACTCTACTTTATTGGTGGCACTGTACTGATGGCGCCATTATCTTCTATTAGATGTCACTACTAATCATACTTAACAACATCCTATTCCTAATAAAATAGAAATTACGGAGGAAAATTTTAATGTTGACATTTTCCCCCTTCCTAGCTTCTACTCCATCCTCGAAGTAGACTATTCTGGTGCTTGGAAAATATTTAACTTGTCGTGGTTGACCCATTTCGTAATGGGAGTGCCATCCAATTCCTCTAGTCAATATGTACCATTTTCATGCACTGCATTTGCTATTTTGTAGGGCCCCATCCATTTGGGAAGAAAATTTCTTTGCCTTCTTTTTTTGTATCTAGAATCATATACTAGAGCCAATTCATTCACATGAAATGGAGACCAACGGATCTTTTGATCAAAGTATTCCTTCTACTTAATTTTCTTCTTATAGTTTGTATCCTTCGCTATTTCCCTCATTTCCTCTAGCAAATGAAGATGCACCAACCTTTCTTTCTTTGAATCACTTTCATCCATCCTTTCTTTTTCATAACTCTCACAATGGGAATATCAAACTCAATAGGAAGAAGCTGGATCAATGTCATAAGCTAACTGAAATGGGGAGTATCCTGTTGCTAACTTTGATGTTGCCCTATATGCCCACAATGATGCATGAATCCTTTTATCCCACTTATGTACCTACAAGGCTACATCTTTTGCTAAAATTTGACACAACACAAAAAAATTTCATTCAACCTGTCCATTTCTGCTTGGCTTATATGTTGTTTCTTTCCTATGCTTAATAGAAAACTTGTTGAATAGGGCTTCTACCACCTCATTAATGAAGTGGCTTCCTTGATCTATTACAATTTCTAATAGGCAACCAAATCTGGTGACAATGCGTTCATATATAAACCTTACCACTTCTTCCATGGAAGTTGTTTTCAATGGCCTAGCTTCAACCCACTTGGTTAAATAATATATGGCAACTACAATATACTTATTTTGGCATGGGGTAGTTGGAAGACAATATCTATTCCCCACTTTTCAAAGGGACCAAGTGGAAGAATAGGGCATAATGGAGCTGATGAAGTCTTACGGTTACCATGTGTTTGACAAATATCACATGTCTTACAATAATTATAACAATCTCTAAAAAAAGTGGGCGGTGATAACTGCATCAAGATCCTTCTTCTTGTAAGTTTTACGAGAGAAGTATCCTCCACATGTACCATTGTAGAATTATTCTATCAGCTCCTTCCCTTGATCACATCCAACTGCCCTCTTGTCATTATCCATCATTAGGTCCTATTCGAAATAATACTCCATGCGAGAATAGAATATGGATGACTAACTTGAGTAATCTTCCTCTTAGTCTTTGCATTGGAACCATCAAGAAACTTGAATTCATTAGATAATTCCAAATATATATTATTCACTAGGGATTGTGTCAAGGGATAACAATGTTGCATCTAGGAAATAATCATCATCACAAGATGATCCTAAACCATCATAGGCTCGAGAGAGTGCATCTACATTGACATGCTTCTTTCCTAGCCTTTCTATAATATAAAATTCAAATTCTTGTAGAAAAATTATCCATCTTTCTATCCTCCTTGATGGGTTAGGCTTATTTACAATATATTTTAGAGCCTAATGATCTGTTACAACTATAAATTTATGCCCTAGCAAGTAATTTATAAACTTCTTTACAACAAAAATGATAGCTAGAGCCTCTTTTTTTCAGTTACAGTATAATTTACCTCATCACTGCTCATTTGTCTGCTCCCAAAGTAAACTAGATGATCATTCCCATTTTCATCTTTTTGGCTCAGAGTACTTCCTAGTGTTGCATCTGAGGCATCAGTATACATAATGAATGTCTTGCTCCAATTTGGATTCTATAAAACAGGTGAAGACACCAAAGCTTCCTTCAGTTGTTCAAAAGCTTCATGCGCCTTATTTCTGGTTCATAAGTAACATCCTTCTTCAAGAACTGGGTTAGTGGTTGTGCAATCTTTAAGAAATTATTGATGAACCTTCTATAGTAACCCACATGGCCTAAAAATGATCTCAACTTAATTCTATTCATAGGAAATGGTAACTCTTTGATTTTGAAACTTTATCGGGATCAGTGCAATACCATCTCCGGATATAACATGCCCTAACAAAACACCTTTAGAACATCCAAAGACACACTTTGTAGGGTTTAGTGAGGCTTGTGCTTCATATAACCTTTGAAATGTTGTCTCCATCTAGTGCAGGTGGTCCATCTTGCTCCCATAGATGTAAAAATCATCTAGAAATACTCTGATGAAGTTCCCAATGTAGGGTTCAAACACCCTATTCATCAAGCACTAGAATGTTGCGGAGCATTACACAACCCAAAAGGCATAACTCTATAAGAAAACATTCCCCAAGGAGTGGTGAACATGGTCTTGAGTTGATCTTTCTCTACTATATGAACTTAGTTGTATCCGTTATATCCATCAGCAAAACTATAGCACTCCTGGCCAGCTACTTCGTCCAAGATCTGATTTGAGAATGGAAGAGGGTAATGATCCTTCTTTGTTGCCTTGTTGAGCTTCCTATAATCAACACAAATGCGTAGTTTCCCATTCTTTTTATTGAGATCACAATGGGAGAAACCCATTATGAATTCTCCATAGAAAATATGAATCCTACATCAAGCAACTTATCTATTTCTTCTTTTATAGTCTTGGAAAAATTAGGATTCATTCTATATGGCATTTGCTTTATGGGCTTAGCACCATCTACCAGCTCAATAGAATGTTCTACCCAACTTACTTGATGGAGTTCCTTGTAATCAAAAGTGAATAGGTGTATGTACCTTTGAAAGAGCTGGAGGTAGGATTCCTTCTCACTCTCCATCATAAGCATCACCAATCTTTATTTGTTGGAGACGATCAACAATTTCTTCTTTAGATAATCTTATGGGTTCATGAGTCGGTGTGACTAGAAGGATATCCATGATTGAAACATCAACCTCACTTTCTTCATCTTCTGTGTCCACTTCACTAGTACTAGAGTAATCAGAGGATGTCCAATCATTAGTTTCATCACTTGAATCCATAGGTTCTACCTTATGATGCCGAGGGATCACATTTATATTCACCCTCTCTCTGCCACGTCCAAGTATCATGAATCCTTCATTCCAGTAGTTTCTTGCATGAACTCTCCTTAGCCATGGCCTTCCCAACAACATTGGGTACACTTTTCATCACCTGAAAGTCTACCACACATACAACACCCATAATAGATATTGCCACATTTGAAACAACACCTTCTAGTTTAGTTTTTCCCTTATTTAATGACCTTAACATAAGTGTTGAGGGGTGATCAATTTTTAAACCCAACATATTCATTACAGACTCGGTCATTACATTAAGCGTAGAAAATCCATTAACTAAGACATCATGAATTGAAATACCATTACATAATACCTCATCTTGTGGAGCGTAGGGATCCTGCCTCTGCCTCCAAAATAGGTACCTCAACCTCCTTACTTCATCAAGCATTGAGTCCACTTCGCAGCTCCCGCCTCTTCTTAGAAGACATAGCCAAAATTTGACCATATGTAATATTTGCAGGCCTTTTGGACAGATCTTCTAAGATGGAGTATGGTCCTTATCCCTGTGAAATTAGAAAATCCTGCACACCCAACTTTCTTCTCCTATGTTTCTTACTAGTTTCTCCTTTCATCTTCTTAGGATCATTTCCATCTTGGTTATCTTTTTCTTTCTTTCTTTTTGTTACAAACACATCTACTTCATTATTTATGCTCCTATCTATTACATCAAAAGAATTCATAGGTGCTTTTCCTTTATCATTATCTCTTGTACCAGATGTAGAAGCTCTATCTAGACAATTATACTTATAATGACCCTTTTTATGACAACCATAACATACAACTTCAGTTATATTTCTTTTTGGACCTCTATCTCCTCCCTGAGAACTAAATTCCTTTCCTTGAAGAAGATTAATAGTTAACTGGCCCATCTTCTTGAGTAGATCTTCATACTCAGTAGATGTACTAGGGAAAATATTGTGCTCACCGAGAGTGGTTTTGGATTTTGGACCAAATGTGTTGGTGTAGGCTCTACCTTAGCAATAATTTCTTTGGGCTCCTCTTCCATGCTTTCTTCTTGCCTTCTTAAAATCTCCTTTTATTTTTCAATGGTAGCTCGGTGGTCATACTTCACTCGTTGTCTGATCTCTAGCTTCATTCCAAGAATGAAGTGCTTATAGAGGAGATTATCCACGCCATTCATCAACCCATCCACTAATCCTTCCTTCCGGATATGGGCATCAAGCTTCCTCCTTAGCTCTAGAACACGAGCATGATAATCCCTTATCTTCTCCTTCTCTCCTTGGGATAGCTTTGTGATATCAATCATGAGATCTGTATATTTTTGTTGTTCACCAAATTCTTCAAGAAAACTTTCAGTTGATAAATCTATGAATTTTTCACATTATCACCTAGTGTTTCAAACCACCTAAGAGTTGAACCATCCAAAAAGGTAGGAAAAAATTCAGTCCATTGTTCCCTTCTTATGAGGCCATTACAAATGCAAGATTGTTTAAACTCTTGAATGAAAGAGGAAGCATCTTCATTAGATTGGGCTGAAAAAATAGGAATCTTCCCCATTTTTAAAAGTAACCACAGTGAAATACCAATTCACAAGTACAATCAGTAAGACTTGTGTGCACAAATAATTAGACTCACTACAATAGAAAGTGACTTTACACCTTTCTACAATAAAATAGGAATGACCACGGTAAAACTTGACTTACTGCGGTAAAAACTGACTTTACTGTGGTAAACACTATTCATGGTAAAAAGTTAAGTTACTATGGTAAATACTATTCATGGTAAAAAGTGACTTTACCATGGTAACTACTATGCACAGTAAAAACAAGGTTACCCTCCAAATTATTTCTAAGGGAAATATTTCTCCGAGAAAATCCACCAACGAGGAATGGTCCAGAACGGAACCAAAATGTCATCACCAATCCGGCACTATGATAATTCTTCACTGAAACTCCTCATGCTATGATTATTTACTAATGCACAACCTTTAGTTTGGTGGATGTAATCTGGAAACACAACAACAAACATAACACAAGAATACCATAGACTATGATACGAAGGAATGATGAAAAATCTAAAAATATAGGTGTAAATTATAATATCAACATGAAATTGTTACAATCTCACCCATGAGGTACTTCAAGTGTTACTAAATTCACTTTCCTTCCAACAATAACTATGGGAGAAACTTCACAATGGATTCTTTAACACACCTTCAAAATGATGGCTTCCTTTACACACTTACTCATACAATATTTCTCACTACTTCCCTCTATGCTAAATGAGGGGTGGCCTCTTTATCTATAGGAATTCAGTCTTATCCACCCTATCTCTAATATAGGATAGGAAATCTCTTCTGGCCAATCATATTCTATGCCTAAACTCTTTTCTTTACGTGAGGCATGAAATTAATGTTATGTCTTATTTAATTTAAAATGTTGTTAAAAATTACGTGAGGCATTAATATAATGAACATTGATTGCTCTTATTTAATAGGAATTAGGTCTTATCCACCCTATCTCTAATATAGGATAGGAAATCTCTCTAAAATCATATTCTATGCCTAAATTACGTGAGGCATGAAATTAATGTTATGTCTTATTTAATTTAAAATGTTAAAAAATTACTATTAAGGCCTATTTAATATAAATGAACATAATGATTGGCTACTTTATACAAGGATTAAGGCACCCAGAAACCTTATAAAAGAATGCATTGTGAGCATCACCAAGAGTGAAAAAAAACAAATAGGACAAAAATTGCTAAAAAATCTTATCCCAAACTACAGTCCAATACATCAACACAAGGAAAAATCATAAAACATGAAGGGAAAAAAATCCCAAACGATACAGTCCACAAATAGTTAAACAAAATCTCCAAGATTTAATGGACTAGTTAGTCTTCAAACATTTGTACTCCTCTAGTTGGCGTTCCTCCCGTCCTTTCATATTATCATCTTTATTTCTCATGATAGGGATGTGGTCTTCAACCTGATATTACTCATCTAAAATACTAAGGTTGAAATTATACCTTCAAACTTTGTGTCCCTACTCCATCTTGACCACATGCCCCGTAACTCCAAAACCAAAATTTTGATCTCTTCTATATCGGCCCTGATAGAGTTTTGGGTGATGTAAATTTTCTTAGAGGCATCGATGTAATGCATGACATTATTTCTCATATCCATTCCAACTTCACCTAAGGCCTCCATATCCATTTACACCTGACTCACCCTGAGATAAATTTTATCAAAAACCACATTTCAACCCATCTTCTCTCTCTTTCTCTTTAGACGACTCCCTTTCATATCAATCAAAGAACCTGTAGCTCTAGTACCAATATTTTCATTCCCCTAAGGTTCCTTACTCTTCTTTCTCCTCATTTTATTCATATGGTTTACAAGAGTACAATTTCCATCTGAATCCCCAGATTTGGTCTCTAATTCCTTTTCCACCACTATTTTACCATTCTTAAAAATAAAAATAACTAGTCCATGGTGTATCAAGGTATAGATATTTCCATGTTGAAAATCATTCACCGATGTAGAGAGTGAGATAAACAAGAAAAAGGGAAGGTTCATAGCAATATTATTCCTAAACATATTCAACATAGTGATATGGTGTGTAAATATCTTTCTATAATTCACTTCAAGAGTAATGTACCTCATAAGGTGGAGGTAGACCATATTCCAAATATCAGGGATGCAGAATCTAACTATATCGTCTACCAGCAAGTAAACCATTTCTTTACCGCAGAAGAAAGTCTCAATTTCATGCTTGTGTTTGGTGTGGTATTTGAATATATTTAAGCCTTCCATCTCCATTCCAGTCACCTACACTATTGAATCCTCCAAAACCTAAATTTCCATGTCGTGGATCACCATCGCTATTGTTCCATACCCGATTGAACTCCAACGCAATATAAGGATCGGACCACTGTGATTTTGAGATGAAATTCCTAAACCCTCCAATTTTTAGAATGCACAACAAGGAGGGGTTATCCTTGAGACATCATATATCATGGTCTTAGTTATCAAATGACCACCTCCCATTTTTTTAGTCGAATGAGATTGAAAAAGGAATAAACAATGGCCAAAATGAATTGTACGAGTAAAATTAATATAAATCCTGCCATATATCTTGCACATAGGAAGGGTCATTTTAACCATAAGTACAAGTATGACATCTTAACGAGGTAAAAAAGCCACCATAACATGAGTACTTAATGTTATTAATGATATTAATAACATTGGTGATATCATATCCCCTCTCACACACATTAAAATTACTACCTTTAGTCCCCCAATTCGGAAATATAATCCACACATTTATTACTCTTTCTTAGGTGTGAATAATTAATTACATTTATCAAAATCTTTCAGAAAATTTTATTTAGTATCTTTAAGGATATTTCTTATGGTCCAATTATTAATTGTATCCTTTTTCACATTGTCTAGTGTTAAAATCATGTTTTGAATGCTAACAAGAAAAACATGTTGACATTGGTGAGTAAATCCTTAATCAAAATTTTCCTCTATAAATCCTTTCCAAAACAACATATGTTTAGAAAATGAATATGTTTATTCCAAGAACATATATTTTAGGTATTATACTTAAGCATTATAGTCATTGATCTCCATAAACGTATCTAGGAAAAGCATTTATGTTAAAACAATTGATTTAGGACGTTTAAAAGAAATCAAATTATTTTAGAAACACGTTCAATATTTTTCATTCAAACAACAACATATTATAAGTAAAACATGAAAGGTAATTTGTATTAAGTAACAAATATTTCAAATATATACAATTTTTGTCCTCCAATATTTATAATTCAATTCTAGTTAAGGTAGACAGTCTTCATGTTGTTGACCTTGGGGAGTAAATCCTTAGTCCAATTTTTCCTCTAGAAATCCTTTGTTTTGATAATGAATATGTTTGGTCCAATAACTAATATGTCATGTGTTATACTTAAGCATTGTAGTCATTGATCTCCACCAATGCATGTAAGCAAAGCATTTTTTGAAAGCAATTTATCTAGGATGTTTAAAACACACCAAACTATTTTAGAAACATGTTAAATATTTTTTCATTCAAACAAAAACATATTATAAGTACAACATAAAAGGAATTTTATAGTAATTAAAAAATCTTTCAATCCTTTCAATAATAAGAACTTCTAACATCCATGATGTTAGTCGCACTTCTGTTTGAGCAGTAACAAATTTAAAAAATAGGTTACAAATTTCACTTCAATCCCAAACTACTATACCTTTTTTTGTTATATCAATTCAATCCTCCAACTAGGAGGAAGTTCATTATGAGATTAATACTAGAGATACTAGAATAAACTAAACTCAATATGTCTTTCTTTATCTTGTTAAATGATAATCACTCTTTAGCTCAAAATATTATATTCTTCAAATATATTTTCCCGCTAAGCTCAAACTAGGTTGATTTAATTTGTAAAATCCTAGTGACTAGTAAAATCATAATAATATCTTAGTTTCTTTTGTTGAAACCCGAGACCTGTGAAGATCCGAGATATTATGTTGTGTCATAAGCTAGTGGATGTAAAGTTCAAAATATCATTCAATAACTTGTTAAATGAAAGCAACCACTACGCTTAAAGTAATATAAACAACCATCTACTGATTGTGCACTGTAACAAACAATATTGATTTAATTTAATATATATACCCACACCAGTCTGAATTCATGTAAGGTTTTAATATAATAAGAACTTTTAACATCCATGAGGCTAGTTAAAAGATGAAAAAGTATATTATTTTTGTCATGTACTGTAATTATACATGTAAGAGAATTGTTTCACCTCAAAGTAATGCGATAAAATAAATAAGAAGGTAATGGGTGTAGGAGGAATACCTATGTTATGTAGATGGTAGAAGGAATTATGCGCATTGTAGAATTTTTATCCAACTTGATTGTGTGAGCTTCCCTTTGGCTAGGAGGAATGACCTGAAATAGAAAACAATACCACAAAACAATGTTAAAAGTAACAATTGGTGGATTTCCTAGCAAGAGCTAGATCTAGGAAGTGAGATACTTCCTAGAAGGTTATCAATCCACATTTTAAGATAATTCAATGCTTGTTAAGAACATGAAATAAATAGGCCTACTGTAGTTATGTAGTTTAGGTATCCTACAAAAGCACAATAATTCAAATATAGTTTAATAAATGAAATATGACTAAATCGAGAGAGGAAATAGGTGGATGGGAGTCTGTAGGTGTGATAGAGGTTATTATAGACGTCTGGGTAAGGTACAGTTAGGTTATGGTATATTTGGAAAGAGATATAAACTCATTGTTTTTAGAAATATTATCAGTCATAGAGACCGACATCGGCTAAGTGATCGATGTCGGTATAGGGTAGTGACCAATGCCGGTTGGGTGATTGGTGTCGGTAGGGGAAATATGGTAGAAATTTCAAAAATGAGAATTGAGAACTCTCTTTGATTGCCTGAGAGTGATGGGGATTTAGATAGGTTCGTGGGATTTTAATTAAGACTCAGAGATGCTGATATAGGGGTTTAGGCAAGTTATGAAGGGTAAAATGGGTAGAAGGTTGGCCGGAGGCTCTAGAGAGTAGATCCGGGTAAGGTAGAAATAGAGGGAATGGTAGATAACTTAATAAAATGAATTAAGCTATTAGAAATGAAAAAGGAGAGACAACACTTACTTGTTGAATGTAGCTTGGAGGTGAATGATGATGGTGATTGTATAAAGTGGTGATTTAGAGTGAATACACCAACAAGATGGAAGGATGCTTCTCGTGTGTACTCTGGAACTCTAGAGGAATCTATGGGTGAACCAAATGATGTCATGATGATGGTGATTGTAGAAAGTGGTGATTCAGAGTGAATACACCAACAAGGTGGAAGGATGCTTCTCTTGTGTACTTTGGAACTCTAGAGGAATCTAAGGGTGAACCAAATGATGTTTGAATATTGTGATGGGATCTAGAAGGTCACAATTTTGCTAGAATTCTTTCATGTTTGAATGCAAGAAGTGTAAGTCTAAAGAAGTCAGATTTAGAACCTAAACAGAGAGTTAGAAAATCTTATTTAACCTAACTGATGGAGGTTAGGTGATCGGCATCGATTAAAGTGAATAAGTCCAAGTCGCCAAAAATATCCTGATCTTTGTTATTTTTGTGATTTGAATCCTCATTCGGGTCCTAAGTCAAGAAAAGAACTTAGATGAGTAGCAGTATTATTCAAGAATAAATATTTAATTCATGTTAGGGATAGACTAAGTCCCAGTTATTTGGGATAAGTAGGGAATTAGTCTTAGTTAATTACTAGGCTAGGAATAGGTCTTGGGTGAGGTGGCTAGGTGAGGTGTAAATTAACTTAACTAAAGTAATTAAATTAGTTGATAATGTGAGGGTGAATATTAATTTAATTAAGGGTTATTAAATTAATATTAGTGTGGAGAAGGGGATCATGGCTATGTGCATGATTCTAATTGATTATTCGAAAGGGGGTAAAAGGGGTTGCGACTTGATTTTGGTGTCTACATTTTCCCCTTTTTGTCACGTATCTTGTATTGACAAGTGACGCTGAAAAAAATAGGAAGTCATTCTCCTAGGTTTGAGTGAAGGTTAAGTTACCCCAAGTATGGGTGGAGGTGATCCCCTCAAACCAGGAATTGATGAAAGGTTAGGTTGAGTTGGTGAGTGGTTTGATAAAATGAAAAGTGATGAAAAATTAGGGTGGTTGGTGTGTAGGTAGTGATGATATCAGTGTCTGTAATAGGCGGGATCATTAAAACAAATGCACACATATAGAATGTGATAAGGTACTAGGCTAAAGAGCTCACAACCTCTACTTTATCAAAGGTTGATAGGCTTATCGAAACAAGGTTGATGTGATCCAGGTATCCAAGGTATAAGATACGGTCCTGAAATACAACCAGTCTAGGTACATGAATGGGGTTTAGGTGTGTTCCAAAGCACCAAAAGGTTTGGTTGGGATAAACGACACAACATTAGGAAAAGAAAGATCATTAAGCTAAACAACACGAGTAGTTTCATCACAAGGTATTACGAGTAAGAAAAATTGAGTGTAAAAATAGGCGATGTTGGTTTGGGTGTTTAAGTAAGGCCTTAGGTAAGGCCGAGGTAGAGGGAAAAAATGCCCCAAATAATAGTGCAATCGGGTGTTAAGTAATAAGGAAATTATGTGGTATTACAAGGATGGGGTGAGGTCATGATGGTGAGAACATGGTTTTGGGAAGAAAAATTGATGGTAAATTAGGTATAGGCTAGTGGAAATATGGTCGACACCGATTGTAGGTGAAACGGACACCAGTAAGGATAACCGATGTCGGTCTAGTAGGGCATGAAATTGGTGTTGGTCAAGTTGTATTAGGGGTAAAAAGGAAAATCCATTTTTACGGATTCATTGGTCACTTTTTATCTATGGAAAATGACAAGGTAGAATAGTTAGAGGAGGAAAACGATAGTGAGAGGAAAGCTGGTTGCGTGGGATAACTATTATTGAGTGATTAGATAATAATGGATGGTCCCATAAGACTGAAATGAGTGATTCAATTAGTGGAGAGTTGATATTTTGAGTTGAGCCATGACAGAGGTAGGAGAAGCTATAGGAGGACCTCTAGTGTAGATCTAGACATCCCACCGAGAAGAATACATCGAGTAGAGGTAGGATTCGATCCTCAGTGTTTGTTTGTGATTAAAATTTGAGGTAAAAGTGAAGAAATGGGGTTTGAAAATGTAAATGTGAATATTTGTTTAAAATGAATGAATTTGGGTATGGGGAGGTGGAATGTAGGCTAAATAGGTAGGAAAATGAATGGGGGTGGGAATTAGAGGGATTTGGGTAGGTTTTAGGTTATTTTCTCAATTGTTTTTAAATTTGGGAACGTGGGGGTTCGAATTTGTGTCCAAACTAGTGACCGATGTCGGTCAAGCATCAACTAACGTCGGTAGGCTTGCTTTGGCATCGTAGGTAAGATAGGTGACTAGTATCGGTCGGGGTGACCAATGTCGATCACTATAAAAGTGACCAAACCCTAAAAGGCTTATGTGTAAAGGGAAAATGGGGTAAATGAAATGGTAGAAGAAATAGTTAGGGAATGGGGTAAAAGTAGATAGATGAGGGGTATAGAAAAATAGAATTAGGTGGGTGTAGGGTCAATGTAGAGAAGAATAGGCATGTGGTAGGTAAAGGAGGTGTCAAATAGTGACGAAAAGAAAGGGAAGAAATATAATATGGGAGAATGTTTAGGCTAGATAAAATGTATAATAGGTCAGTGAAATAGGTAGGAAATGGATAGGTAGGTATGGAAATAATGTGTGTTGGATGGGACTAGGTAGAAGCAAAGAGATGAGTAAAATGGCTAAGTACTTGACACTATTAATGGGTATGGATGCAAGTATGGAATCGGTTGACGATACCCGATAGAGAGCCACCTCTTTTGGTAAATATTTAAGCAAGCATCATTGAGGAGGAGTGGGACCACATGGGATATATGGGACTTGTGGGTGTACATCGATGCAAAGCGTATTGTTTGATATCATATTCGATGGTCACTCTTGTAATGTCTCTAGCATGACAAATAACTAAGATGTCATCTACTTTAGAAGGTACAAATGTTGAAAGGTTATTTTGTCTTAAGATGGTGTGCTCTTATGACTTTGTAAATCATGTTTGCAGCAATAAATAATTCATCTATTGAACAGGTACACTCTATCATACTTTTTCTTAATATAAATGGAGCAATTAACCTCCTTTATATGTAATTAATTCACCGCTTAATTTGAGAGATTTTCATTTTGTTTTCATAATTCTTATTTTAGAACAGCATCACCTTAGATCAATTCCATTGATCCAAGGTATGCTTTTAATTCATGACTTTGTGGTCATAACGACCAACTCAGATAGATCAAGTGATCTTTGGATTCTGACTATGTTAAGGAGAGAATGAAGTCCTTAGACCCTGCTACATATTTGAATTTTAATATTTGGCTGGTTCTTCTTCGTTTATTAGATTGCAATGCTTTCTTTGAATGGTAACCTATTTTAACTATATGTTTTAATGCTAAGTGACTATAGCTTTAAGCTAAGTCTAACCTATGACTTTACAATCTTTTGAAATTAAGATGTTGTGACTTAAACTAGAGACCTACCTATGGACCTATGTTGATTTCCTAAACTAATGTTAACCTAACTTAAAGTATGGCTAACCTAGAGGGGGCCTATGGAACGACATGGACATTGGGTGGTTAGTGGCATCAGTTTCTAGATATTTAATGAGATTTAATTCAGTCTTATCTCTTCCTACCGCCAACTTTGGCATGGGCATTAGGAAAAGTTAGGAAAGTTGAGTTGGCACTTCCACCGAGTTTAGTTGCATGCAAAATTTAAATTTAGACACTGTTAAATGTGGAGATGGCGGTGGCATGGAAAAAGGAGGGAATTGACAGTCCTCATAATTTAATGATTTTGAACATGGTAAAACTTCCTAGGAAAATGCATGATATTTTTGCATGGTTTTTTTATATTTCGGTTCATTTTTGAGTTGGAGCTCTGTGCATGATGTTTTTCATTTCATCAAAGCTTCATTAGATATTTCTTGAATGGTTATTTTTTCATTGCATGAAGTTATTATTGGACTCTGTAAAAACTATAAGAAGAAGATAGAGTATTATAAGCTAGCTGGAATTGCGTGGAGAACAAGAGAAGGTTAAAGTTCGATTAGAAATATTCTACACTTGGTGAAGGAGAAGCTCTATCAAGCATGATACAATCTACCCATTAAATTGTTTTTCTTTTACTTAATTGATTCGTTAAAATAACTCGATCTTGGAAATAATATAGATTTTCTTAGTTGATATGATCTCTCTTCTTGTGATTTTGTGATTGTTATTGTGTATGCTTTATCGACCCTATTGAAATAATGATTTGGGTTTCAATTTTCTTGATTTGGTTTGTTGGGTTATGCTTTAATCTTTCAGCATGATCTTGAGATGAAATCAATACTTTACATGATCTTCTTGAGCCATGTAAATGTGGTAGTAACTCGATTGCTTAACATGTGAAACTTGGTTAGAATACCTGCTTCACCACTAGGAAACACTTTGGTGTTACACCATTTAAATATCTCTACTATTCCTAGATCTTGCTTGAATCCTTTTGGGGATTAAACTTTTGAAAATCTGGCTTTAGCATATTATTTTTAGTTTTGATGGAAGGCTTTGAATTTTGAAGATGTGTCTGAATTTAATCACTTCTATGGTAGTGATTCTAGGTTTTGTGTTAACCTTCCTGTTTCAGTTGTTTGTTCCTATGAGTATTGAGGAAAGTTACATTGTTCTGGGTTTTTCATAGAAAGGAGTTTTTTTATCTTTTAAGACTTTTTAGAGATTTTCCGTTCATCAATGGAGGATGTGGAAAGAATAACTATGTTAGCTCATTAAAAGGAATTAATTCTTGTGATAGTGTAATTTAAAAGAAGTGTTATTCTATCTTCTATTCTTTTGAGTATCTGGGTAACCTTTAAAATGTAGGAATTTGATGCTAAGAACGAAAACCTCTCTCAAGTACTAATTATTTATGTAATGGGTTTTGTTGTCATATTAAATTTCATGAAATCTCCTTGTCATCAAGTGGTTATTTTATGTTAACCTGCTTCTGGTCCATGGGCTATCAAACTCAGTTTCAGTTCGGTTATGGACTAAGGAAAGGGTAGCTCCATTGAAAATAAATGTATTCTCTTGGATTAGTGGTATTTTTATACATTCTTATCTTATATTCAAGCATCAAAAATTTTGGAAGTCTATTGTAGACTCGTCCTCCTATTCATATCCTTTTGTTATTTCTAAAAACTAGGGGAAATGAATTACTTTGGATTTGGATATTCAAGCTACCAATACAGTATCCTTTAATGTTTTTTGGTAAAATATGAATTTTTTTCATCGTTCTTTCTTCTTGAGATTGTTTTCATTCAATTTTATCCATGTTTAGTCCTCTTTTTGGGATTTGATTAAGAGCGTGAGAGTCTCGGGCTTGTTTGTTTATGTTTTTTGTTTATATCATGCTCTTTTTCTAATCGTGCTTAGAACTATGATTAAATAATCTCTCTCTCTCTAATTTGATTTTCCTTATGTTTAAAATTTGGTGAAGGTGTTGTCCTATTTGGTCTACTTCATATTACATTCTCCGAGACATGTTCAAAGAATTAAGTCCAGTGGTGATAGGAAAATATAGTTGAAGCAGAGGTTAACTAGAAGGATTGTTGTTTTTGGTTGGAAATATTCTAGGTAAGTATTTTTGTTTAGTGGAAAATAATTTAATGGTTGATTGAGTTGAAGCTAATTGTTAAACCCCTCCATCCTAGTCTTTTGACTTAACATTGGTATTGATGTATCTCTTTGGGGATTGTGTGTTTAGTCCCAATCATATGTCAATTTGATCTTGCCCTTGTTTGAGATATGTTTAGTGTCGGACCTTAACTTAAATTGGATTCTAATTCTAATCTTGAGTTATAGGATTCTTAAATTATAAATTATTTTCATTTTATGTTGTTGGACCATCCTAAACTTATTCCTATGTTTTGATTTGATCTTGGCATATCAAATTCTAAGATGAATTAAGGTGAATGAAATGTTGAGATGGAAGTACTATTGTTCTATCTAATGTTGAACTATTCCTAAGAAATAGTTAGGATAGTTATCTTCTAATGTTAAATAGGTTTAACTAAGAAGTGAATCATATAAATTAATGTATGAAAATCAAATTGGGATTTATTTATCAAAGAGACTAGATATTTAATGATGGAATATGGATCATTATTGAAATGTATTTGTTGGAAAATAAAGTTGTACTTATAATTGATCTTGTTATTGTTATTTGACATTAGAAATGTCCGAAATGTTTGGACTTATAATGTATAAATCCCTTGATGAATGAAATATTTTGGACTTTCTTGAACTTGATGTGTAATCTTTTTGGGTATTCTGTGAATGGAAATGATAATTTTTTCTCTAATTTTTCTATTAGTAATATACCCTCTTGGGTTGGATTAAATTGAATAGAGGTCAAGGGTACTAGATGTACTACCCTCTTTAATGAAATACAACTTATTAAAGTTGAAATTCATGCATGGATATTCAACTAGATCACTATGGCTATATTAAAAAAAATGTTTGTGGGTGAATAAAACTATGATAATAACTTATAATATACTATGGGGTTATAAATGAACATTTACCCTTTATAAGAAAAAGGGAAGACAACTTCCATGTAATAAAACATAGACTTGTTTTAAGACCTTTTGGGAATGAATCCAAATGTTATCCTTGGATAGTGGAAGGTGTGCTTCCTCTTGATTAGTTCCTTAACTAGAATAGGAATGAAGAAAAGGGAAATAAATGGAAATAGACTTCATTCCATTGAATTCTAATATAAAAATAACTTGCTCTGAACTTATGTAAGCTAAGGCTTGAGTAGGTGAGTAAGAAAAAACATTTTTATGTATGTTGAATATGTTATGTAAAACATAAATTAGAATGTTAATGGAATAAAAACAAAACTTATGAAATGGTTAGGAGGAAGATGTATCTACATACCACTCCAATTGCAGTTTTAACTTGTAACCCTAATGGTTAATGAACCTAGTTGTTCAATAGGGCTACTACAATTAACCCTTAATAAGGAAAATTAATAAGTCATTAACTTATTTCTAAGGTATGTTCATCCAGATGAGGAGAACTCAATCAAATGTTGGCACACGCCAACTGTAGTGCATTACCTTTGTGAAGACTTGGGTCTTCATGAGGATATTGTGTTGCAGTTGACATGTTGCAACACCCTTCAAAGTTTAATCATCTAGATCTACATAAATTCTGACTTGATCATAGTTCTACCCTAGGTAGAGTTAGGGGCATGATCTAGTGTCGAGGTTAACTCACGATGACTTAGGATAAATTGACACACTCAATTGACTTAGGTCGATTGATTATGTCTGTGTACCATTAGTCATTGCAAGTAGTTCTCCACACTAGACTATGTTGCTAACCTTGGCTATGGTTAAACCATGAACAAGTGGAGTGACATGAGTCTTTGAAGACCATTCTAGATAATAGATCAAGTGGGGTGAAGGACGTATTCCATTTGATGAGTACATCTTCTAGGAATATAAACATGAATAGTTTGTTTAAAATATTGGGCCAAAGTATCCCAATTTTCTAGTTGTGTTGTCCTATGTCACCTAGTTTAAAAACTGGGATTTCAGATGAATATCGGTAACAAATATTCAGATAGGCCTCTTAAACAAAACACTTAATGCCCTGTAAGGGGTAAGGGAACCAATTATACATAGTATACAAACTGTTAAGTTAACATGAGATATTGGTATGATACCGAGTCATGAAATGAGATATCGATGTTCCACTGAGTCATTACAGTTGCATATGGTTTTATCTTACGAGATTGATTGGCTTGCAATGTGTGTTCTAAATTAAGTTAATTTAGAACAAAGGACATTATGCAAAAAAAAAAACCTTATTTCTAAAGTCTTAAAATGGGAATGTTACATATTGGTATCAGAGTAGAAGGTTGCAGCTCTTGGACCTATTGTGTCCACAATCTAATAAAACTTAAAAAAATTTATAATATAAAATGGTTAGAATGAGAGGAAATACTACAAAAAACCCACCACCTAGTGGAGAAGAAACTACTACCCAAAAACTTGATGAGATCCTTGCTGCCCTATTGGACATAAGAGATCATCTACTTGTACGAAAAACAAGTAATGGGCGTTGAGGAGGAGGAAGAAGATACTGGCGATAACAATCAACCACCTCTTGTTGACAATGCCAATATTGGGAATTTGGGTGTTGATAACAATAATGCAGCCAATGCTAATGCAAATGCACCTAATCAGCCTGAGAATAAAAGGAAATATTGGTAGCTAAACTCACTAATGACATAAAAAGGATAAGTCCACCCAAGTTTGATGGCACTACACTAGGAGATGGAGCTGAGAACTAGCTTAATGAAATGGAGAAGTACTTTGCAATAAGGAACTTCTCTGAGGAAACAAAAGCAATATGGGGAGCTTATCGATTTCCCATGAGGCATCTTCTTGGTGGGATAGCCATAAGGATGAGTTAAACATTGATGAAACAAACATCACTTGGGATTAATTTAAAAATTATTTTAGGTAAAAATGGCTGACACAACTTTAATATGATAAGAAAATGATTGAATTTCAGAACTTAGCTCAAGGAAAGTTAACTGCAACTGAGTATTGTGAGATGTTTAGTAAACTCCTTAAGTATGCTCACTATGTATCAAACTCGACGAGAAATTCATGATACAAAAATTCATTATGGGATTAAATCCCATTATAGGTGGTGAAGTGGATGTTCATGTCCTAACCACTATGGAAGGAGTTATTGAAAAATACATAAGGCAGGAGTAGAAATTAAAAGCAATCTCTGGCCATAAGGAAGAAATTAGAAATAAAGTTC
This sequence comes from Taxus wallichiana var. yunnanensis, assembly GCA_018340775.1. Classification (NCBI taxonomy): domain Eukaryota; kingdom Viridiplantae; phylum Streptophyta; class Pinopsida; order Cupressales; family Taxaceae; genus Taxus; species Taxus wallichiana. The sequence continues at coordinate 300,004,463 of CM031242.1, forward strand.
CTAATTATTCTTCATCCCTTATACCTAAAAAGGGGATATGGAAAATGTTTTGTGTGAAATTTTTTTTTGTTGGTGATAATAACAAGAAAACTACAAACCTAATAGGGCTTTGGACAAAGCAAATCTCTCCCTTGTTGGTAAGTTTCTAGGCTCCAGACCTAATATTGATTTTATTAGAAAATGGGCTCTTAGAAAGTGGAAACCTAAGGGGGATCTGAGTATTACCATCATGCCACAAGTTTTTTTGGAAAAATTTAATTAGCAGAATGATTTGGAATCGGTGCTTTTGGGAGGACCATGGTGGCTAGGTAATATGGGCCTTTTTTTGAAAAAATGGTATCTAGGGTTTGACCCGAACATTGAAAATATAAACACCATTCCAATCTGGTGTAGACTCCCTAGGCTACCGTTGCAATTTTGGGATGATGAAATCTTGCTAAACATTGCTAAATCCATAGGTGCTCCAATCGGGCTAGATGGACCCATGAGAAACAGATCCAGACTTACTTTTTCTCGATTCTACATTTCTTCTGAAATGGAGCAGGAGTTACCGGAGCACATCATCTTGAAATCTAAGTATGGAATGTGGACCCAAAAAATTGAATTTGAAACCTTTCATTTAAGGTGTAAGCAATGTCATCGTATAGGACACTTCACCAAAAAATTTCCTAATAAGGAGATCTCTACAGAGGAGGATAAACACAAAAAGAAAGAACAACTTGAGGGTGTTTTAGAAATGACAAAGGAAAGCAGGGTTCTAGACAGTGAAAGCTAGAGAGAAGAAAAAGCCCCTAACTAGCCTGAGTTGAACTATAATAAAAAGGGGGTTTAGAACTTCAATAAGGAAACACCTAGTCTGGCATCCTAAAACCCCAGTGGTAGCTTTGCATGGAGCACCAATCAGAAACAAAGAGGACTTAGAAATGTAAAATCCAGTAAAGGTGACTATGGAGGTGGACGAATAAGAAGGAATCTGTAAAGGTAAATATCATTCCTAAGGATCTAGCTCGAGACTTTGGAAGGCACTAAGGAAGCTGAGATAGATAATTCCCTGGAATTGATTGAGGAAATGTTGGAGAAGAACAACATGAGTTCAAAAGAAGCATTACACACTCCAAGGGGTGAAAGTAAAATCAACCACAAAGGGAAACTCTTGCTTCAGCAACAGATCTGTAGATCTACCTCCTTGCTTCAGCAACAGATCAGCAGATCCACACTTGATTGATAGTAAGCAGAAAGAGAAAGAGGAGGGAGAAGTAATGCCATTTAAAGAAGATGAGGAACTAACTTCTGGATTCATAGAGGTCATTTCAAAAAAAAAAAGAATGAAAGGATTTGAAATGATCCCAGAATCACTATATAGTGAAAAGAAAAAGAAAATTGACAATTGGGAAACTTCAACATCTAGAACTACTAGATCTTCTGCTAGAAGACTAGTAGATTTTGGAAGTAGTTCTAAAAGAGGAAGGCCCTCAAAAATACTCTTAGATCTAAGAGAACAGAGAAAGACATTACAGATGGAACTCAATGTCAATTGAGCCATCAGGAAATACCAGCTCCCATTCCTATCAAATAAAGATTATCTCTTGGAACATCCGAGGACTAAACGGAAACTCCAAATAGAGAATCATTAAGGAGTTACAGGATTCTAGTAGTCCTAGTATTTTGATTTTGCAGGAAACTAAGATGAAAGCTAAGATCCTTGAAATTAGTAAAAAAAATTCTGGGAAAACTATGACATGGCTGCGGTGGACTCTCAGGGAGCATCTGGAGGTCTAGCTACTCTTTGGGATAAAAGACACTGTACTGGTATGATTCTTAATGCTAGCACTAATCATCTTGCTATTAAATTTCATGCTATTGAGAACAATGGTGAATGGATCCTTTCTAATATCTATGCCCCTAATACGGTTAGTGGGAGACGTAAACTTTGGACTGATCTTAAGATCTTTAGAACCCAGCATATTATAGCCAACTGGCTTATCATGGGTGGATTTAATTCTCCTCTAAACCCAGGTGAAAAATATGGAGGAATTTGTAGATTTTGTTGCTGATCTTAATCTCTTGGATGTGGATCTCCATGGGAATAAATACACCTGGAACAACAGAAGGTTGGGAAAAGATCTTATCCAAGTTAGACTGGATAGAGCCCTGATTTCTACTAGTTGGATTCTCAGTCAGGACTTCCACCTCTCTTCCCTACCCAGAATTGGATCGAGACCACAATCCAATTGCCTTAAATCTTCTCAATTGGACTAAGCCCATCAGAAGCTCATTCAAATTTGAAAAGATGTGGATGGAGCATGATGACATTTATGAAAAAATTAAAGAGTGGTGGGTTTGGAATGGTGAAGGCACTGCTCAATATAGATTGATTCAGAAGCTCAAAAATGTTAAAAAACAAGTTAAAATTTGGAATAAAAGAGTTTTTGGTAATGTGTTTGAAAAAAAAGTTAAAACAAAAGCTCCAAGATCTAGAAATCAAAATGAACACAATGGAAAGATCTTTTAAAGACCAAACTGAGGAAAAGAACATTCTTGCATAGCTACATACAATTTGTAGTAGAGAAGAATCCTTATGGAGACTAAAATCTAGGGCTATCTGGTTAAAAGGAGGAGATAGAAATACAAAGTTTTTTCATATGACCACTTTGAAGCACAGAGCTTGTAATAGGATTATGGAAGTGGCTAAAAGTAACGCACTGTTATAAAAGATCCCAACAGCATCAAAGAGGAAGCTCTCAATTTCTATAAAAAACTTCTTAATGAGAGGAATATCATTGCTGATGAGGCAATTTCTTTCATGTTGGAGGCTATTCCCCAAGACAAAATTGAGGAGAAGAGATTTAAAGATATCACTAAAGCTGTCACACTTGAAGAACTGCAAAAAGTTGTGTTTACTTTAGAAGGCGACAAGGCTCTAGGCCCGGATGGATTTTCTATTAACTTTTTTAGAAATTTTGGGAAATATGTTCGAATGATCTTCTCAGAGCAGTGAATGAATTCTATAGAATTAGGGACCTTTTGAAAGAGCTGAATAACACCCACATTGTGCTTGCTCCAAAAAAATGGATGCTAAGGACTTCAAAGACTTCAGACCCATCAGCCTTGTGAATGTTATCTATAGAATTTTTACCAAAATCATTGCTACCAGGCTTCAATTTATTATGAATGATTTAATCTCAAGGCAACAGAGTGGATTCATTAAAGGTAGGATTATCCAAGATGGAGTGATTATGGTACATGAGACCATACACTCTATGGAAAATAATAAAAAAGTGAATATGGTCCTTAAGCTTGATATGAATAAAGCCTTTGACAAGGTTTCTTGGGTTTTTCTAGACAAAGTTTTAATTAAATTTGGCTTTCCTGCTAAATTCAAAAAAATTATTAAGGCTTGCATCACTACGGTCAGATTCTCAGTGGTGGTTAATGGTGAGCCGGTGGGATTTTTCACAAGTAGCAGAGGGCTAAGACAAGGGGACCCCATATCCCCCCTGCTCTTCATTCTTATGGCAGATAGTCTTAGTAGATCAATTGGTAAAGCAATTATTGATAGTCTTCTAAAAGGTTCAAAGCCCACTTCCATCAGTCAAGTAGCTTCTCATCAGCAATTTGTGGATGATACAATTCTTCTCTTAATGGCATCCATCCTTGAAGCTAAGGCTACCAAGGCTATTCTGCAACTTTACAAAGCTGCTTCTGGGAAAGAGATCAATTATGATAAAAGCTCCATTTTCTTCTTCAATACTCCTGAGGAAAGATAGTTTAAAATTGCAAAAATTCTGGGATATAAAATAAGTGCACTTCTAGCCACTTACTTAGGACTCCCTCTTGGCACTAAAAAGTTTCTACCAAGGTGTGGAATGATCTGTTGGCGAGATTTCAAAAAAATGGTTGGATGGAAAGGATCCATTCTTTCTAGTGCTGGTAAATGCCTACTCATAAAAATCACTCTTCAAAATCTACCTATCTATATCATGTCTCTATATAAGATCCCTTCTGCCTTCAGAGAAAAAATTGAGAGGATTAGAAAAACTTCTTATGGCAGGGCATGGAGGAGAAGTTTAAATATCACTTAGTTACTTGGGATAAGGTTTGTACTCCAAAATCTATAGGAGGCCTAGGCATAAAAGACATCAAGAAAATGAATGAGGCTCTAATTGTGAAAATGGGCTGGAGAATGCTATCTGAGAAGCAACCCTGGATAGAATTAATTAAGGCTAAATATCTTAATCAACAAGTTGTATTTCTTTTCTTCAAGATGAGCATCTTCTTTATGGTTCCATTTTTTGGAATAACTTAGTGAAGAGCAGAAATTTCATAAAACAAGGAAGTAAGTGGAAAGTGGGAGATGGTTGTGATATAAAATTCTAGGATGATAACTGGTTTAATTGCAACCTTATGGATAGATTTGGTGTAGTCAAAGATAGTCTTGAAAGCAAGTATGGCACTAGAATCAAGGATTATATTGAAAGAAAGGGTAACAAAAAGAAATGGAAAAAACTTTATGTGGATAGAGATGATCTGATCCAAACTATTTCCTCCCTGCAAGATCAATTGGACCTTATCCCCTTAAGTCAGCTGGAAGTTAAGGATGAGTTGGTCTAGAGCAATTCTATTGATGGGAACTACTCTGTTAAAACTGGTTATAATACTTTCTTTGATAATAGTCAAACTGAGTTTAAATGGAGTAGAATTTGGATGAATGAGCTAACACCTAAAATTAACTTTTTCTTTTGGCTTGCTCTCAAGGGTAGAATTCTTACCACTGAAAACCTGATAAGAAAAGGTTTTATAATGCCTAATAGGTGTCATCTATGTAAAAAAGACTCTGAGGATATCAGTCATTTGCTTATCCATTGTGAATATGCTACCAAAATGTGGAGTTTTTCCCTCTCTAATTTTAAAGCTTCCTGGGTGGTTCCGAAGGATTTCAGTCAACTCTGGACCCAATGGAGCCCACCCTATAAACATTGTGTTGTGAGAAGGCTCTGGAATTTGGTAATGCCTCATATTATTTGGAGGATATGGAAAGATAGAAATGATATCATCTTTAGAAATAGTAAATAGAATTATAAGCTCAGTATTGGGAAAATTTCTAGTGCTATTAAAGAGAATATTGCTAGATTTAAACCCCCAAGAACAAGAGTTATCCAGAAAATGAAGAGCATATCTTGTCCCAATGGCAGATTGGAGCTGACAATATCCGAAATAATTTAGGTAATAATATTGATAGATCTTTGATACACTGGCATCCTCCTGATCTCAACTGGTGTAAGTTGAACTTTGATGGGGCCTCTAAGGGTAACCCTGGAATTACAGCTGGGGGAGGAGTGATCCGGGATCACAAAGATAGATTGGTTTCTACTTATGCTGGTAAAATGGGAATACAAACTAATCATTTTACTGAAGCATTATCCACTTTATGGGGCCTTAGAATTTCTCAGACTCATAATATCCAAAATCTCATTTTGGAAGGAGACTCGCTTAATATCATTAATCATCTTAATCAGTGTTCACCTCTAAGTTGGAACATCAAGGACTTCATCTTGGAATCCATAAGTATTTGTCAAACATTCAATAATATTCGAATCAAGCATACTTATCAAGAGGGTAACAAGGTGGCAGATGCATTGGCTAACTATGGCATAAATGTTAATCACATTATTTGGGATAATAGTGATCACATTCCTAAGCAGATTCAAAACAACATACAAGTAGATACTTATGAGCATGCAAATTTGGAATAAGATAAATGAGCATTTGGAGTGGGTCTTTAAGAATAAGACTTTCACACGCGCTGATAAGTTTAAAACAACACTTAAGCAGATCTTGATGGGAAATCAAGGATATAGAAAGTATAATGATGATTTAAAGTGGATTTATCTAAAGATTAAAGCCACACATGTAGGAAATATTGTGCCTATAACAGCTATTAAACAAATTTTTATGGATTTTCAAGTCCGTAGTAAGGCTGATGATGATCTGGAGTGGGTTTCTAAGGGGTTGATGTTCACACATGCGGGATCTCACAGGTACAGAGCAACATTTACGCAGGCATTCGTGGGAAGTGTTATGACAGCAACGAATACACTATTCATCATTCCCATCACGTGAGAAAAAATAGAGAAAGGTGGGTTGGAAATTGTGTCTATTATAGAATTCCTCATAGGGATTTTGAAGTTTACACTTTCAATCACTTAAGCATGGTGAAAATGGGAGGAGCCCCTTGTCAGATCGAGCCCAGTGCGGACCCGAGTGGAAGAATAATGAAGAGCTTTGGAATCTTCTCAACTAGGGAGGCATTACTAATTTTATTGAGAAGATATAGGGTCATGACCAAAGCATTTCCATGCAATTTGTGAAGGATTGGAAGGACCACAAAGTTGAATATGGCGAGACAGAAAATTTTGATCAATGAAGAGTTAATCGCCGAAGCTACAGGCCTTGGAATGGATGGGTACCACTTTTTCAATAAAAGGATTGACAGGCCTGCTGAGGAGAGGAAATTTGTGGAGGGTAATGAGAAACTGGTATTTTTCATGGTGGGTTTGTAGGTCAGCTCTATCCCTCCACCTTTTGATGAGGTCACCCATATGATGGTGCGATACATCTCTTTAGAGGGGAGATTTGTCACAGTGCCCTTAAAACATCTTGTGTTCCTCAATCACTTCCACAGAAATTTCACGGTATGTTTCCCTCATTATCTGCTTAATTCTCTTGAGCACTCCATTTTGGAGTTCCAAAAGCATACTCGTGTGGTCCCTTTGCATCAAGGTCTCATTTTCTTGTTGCATAAACTTTGTCTTCTTAAGCTTCCCGGCATTCCAACTTCCCCCATCTCTGTTCCATCTTTTCCCCTCACCACTACCGATACCACTCCTTCTATCCCCATCACCACTACTGCTACCCCTATGCCTTCCTTCTCGGCTCCCCTATCATCCCCCCACCTCTACTCCCACTTCAACCAGACCTATAACTAGGTCTTCTAAAAGACTGAACCTGGATACCCCTGTTTCGGGGAACGTTCCTCAAGACTTGGAGGTTGCTCATAATCTCCTTCATATTAGTAGTATGGGTTCTTAGGAGACACACACTGAGAGCTCCACAAAAAGGTTGGAAGCATTAGAAACAGACATGTTGCTGTTGAAAGAAGAAGTCAAAAACTTGACTAAGCAAAAAGGTAAGAGGATGAAGGAGGAGGAGGCTGATATTGACAATAAACAGGTTGAAGATATCTACAAAAAACTTTACTCCCTGGACAACCATCTAGGGAAAACCAAGACTCGCCATGACCATAATATGGCTATATTTAGTGCAATCAAGGAATTTATTGAGCAGCATGTCCACTGCGTCTCTAATCTCAGTGGAATACCAAGCAACTCTTTGGGGCACGGAAAAAGAAAGAAAACAAACCATTCAATAGCTAGATATTACTGACCCTACTCATATGATGGAATTGGCTATGTTCACCTCCTGGAAGACTATTAAATCTAGAATTTCCAAAGCCGCTAAGAAGTACTTGTGGATATGCGCTGCTCTTGCTACCTTCTATCATGTTTTTTATTTTTTTTACTATTTTTGGCTACTCTTCTGTAGTGTTCAAACTAGTTTGTTGTTTTGGGGTAACTGCTCTTTGGTTACCCTAAATTTTCATGTCTTATCTAGATTTTGATCCTTCTTATAATGTTTTTCATTCCTATTCTGGCCTCTAGGCCCTTTTTGTATACAAGGGTATAGTCCCTTTCATAAAACTATTTACCAATAATAATAAAACAAGAAAAATGCAACAAATAAACATGTTACTAACGCATACGTAACAACTTTGTCAAGAATAATAATAATGGAAAAAATTCCTATGGAGAAAAAAATGATAACTTTAAGGCTCAAAATAAATTTGAGCCTAAGAAAGGACCTGTAGGTGGTTTTTATAATTATGGCAAGGATCATTATGTGAATCAACATCCTATAAGGAAGGATGAACACAATCATCAACATAAGATACATGTTGAAGAGCTTACAAACAGGTTGAAAAACAAGTTATGCCTATAGAAGTGCCAGGTAAGTTATTTTTATACCTGTAACTATACTTTTTGATATCAAAGCTATTGAATGCTTTATTTCTACTAAATTAGCTTCAAAATAAAAAAGAAAATCTAGAAAAATGGATAAATCATGGACTATACATTATGGAAATAATGTTATCCACATAGTTAGTATGTGTATTTTGGAGTAGTCCTTAACTTCCTTGACTTGCCTAGTTTTTCCAATGAAGTTGATCAAGTATGTTTCTCCTTTAGGATCTTATGATGTAATCATAGGTGTTAAATGGATGTTAAAGATGAACATAAAGAAAAGGTTGATTGTTTTGAAAAACATATTAGTTTTCTCGGATGACTTGTAGAAAACCACATACATTTAGGGGATAAAATGTGAGATTTCACTTAGGAAATTATCAGCTATGCAACTTAGAAAGGATAAAAACAAAGCTTGCACTTTTTATGTAGTAAAAATTTCTAAAATGACTGATAAAAGTAGTGAATTATTGGAAAGATACCCTCTGTTACAAAATTTCAGCAATGTGTTTCCGAGAAGAACTATTCGGTCTTCCACCTAAATGGGAGTTTGATTTTAAGATTGAGATCAATTCGGGAACCAAACCTATTTCCAAGTCACCATATTGAATGAATACCATTTAATTTATAGATCTTAAGGCATAGTTGCAAGAGATATCATCGATTAATAATAAAGGATGAAGATATTCATAAAACAAATTTTAGAACAAGGTACGAACATTATGAATTCATAGTTTTACCATTTGGTTTGACAAATGCACCTACAACTTTTATGAATTTAATGAATAATATTTTTCAAGAATACTTGGAAAAAAATTTCTTGTATTCTTGGATGATATTCTCATATATTCTTAAAGCATTGATGAGCCTCATGATAATTTGAAGATAGATCTAGAAATCTTAAGAAAGAGAAGGTTGTATAGTAAGTTGTCCAAATGTTCTTTCTACGAGACAGAAGTGCACTATTTGGGACATGTCATAAGTAAGGATGGAATAGTTGTAGATCCCTCAAAAAATGTTGCAATAACTGAGTGGCCTACACCTAAGAATGTACATGAAGTTAGAAGCTTCATGGGTATTGCTAGTTACTATAGGAAGTTTGTTAAAGACTTTTCTAAGGTTATTGCACCAATAACTTTGTTGTAGAAGAAAGATAATAAATTTGTGTGGAGTGAAAAATGTGAATTTGCATTTAAGACTCTAAAGGATCAGTTAACATCTGTACCTATTTTGGCTGTAATTGATCCTAATGGAGACTTTATTTTAGTAACATATGCTTAGGGTAAGGTCTTAGTGGTACTTTGTTGCAAAATGAGCACGTTATAGCATATGAAAGTAGAAAAATCAAGTTACATAAACTAAACTATGCTTTCCATCACCTAGATTTTGTTGCCATTGTTCATCCACTTCAAATATGGAGGCATTATCTTCGGGTAGACCTTTTGAACTAAAATCGATCATTTGGGGCTGAAGTATATTTTCACTCACCAAATTTGAATGCAAGACAATGAAGGTGGTTAGAATTTCTATCTCCATATTATTTTGACATAAGTTACATAAAAGGAAAGGAAAATCGAGCGACAAATGTACTAAGTTGTAGGAAACATATTTCTACACTTATAACATTGAGAACTCAGTTTAAGGATGGAGTAAAAAGTGTTATGGAATCATATTCTTATTTTAAGCAAGTAAAGATAGCACTTGTTGTAGATCCAAATGATGTGAGATATAAAGGTTTTCACTTTGATAATGAAAGAATCTTGAGATTTGAAAATATGGTATATATACCTTCGTTAAATGAATTAAGAAAGAAAATTTATAATAAATTTCATAATTCACCTTTTTCCAGACATTCCGGCATTATGAAAATGTTTGTTGATATAAAACAACAATATTTTGAGAAAGGGATGAAAAAGGACGTGATTGCTTTTATGACACACTACTTACAATGTCAATGTGTTAAAGTTGAACATATGCATCCACCTAGTTTATTGTACCCTCACAACATACTGCATATAAATGGCAAGTAATTAGCATGGATTTTGTTCAAGAGTTGCCTATGTCAAGAAATAAACATGACGTTATTTTAGTTGTTGATAAACTAACAAAAGTGGCTCATTTTATTGTTGGTAATCTTAAGGATGATTCCCCTATTTTAGCAAAAATATTTGTACATGAAAAATTTAGATTTCATCGAGTACTGAATTGATCATATTGGATAGAGATCCAAGAATGACATATAGATTTTCACAAACATTTAATGCAACTTTGGGAACTAAACTAAATTTTATTTTTGCATGCCATCCGAGAAATGGATGGGTAGATGAAATATTTAACCAAGTTTTGGAAGATTTCTTACTAATGTATTTCATGGATCTATAGTACAAATGGGAAGAGTACCTCCCATTAGTTGAATTTTCTTATAATAACACGTACCATGCCTCTCTCGAAAATGACACCTTTCGAAGCATTTTACAGAAGGAAATGTAGAACTCTAGGTAACTTGGATAGCATTGATGACAGAGATAATTAGACCTGAAATCCATACTGAAATGGAACAAGAAGTTAAAATGATTCGTGAATGTTTAAAAGAAGCAGTGGATAGGTAGAAAATTTATGCGAGACTTAAAAATGGTTGACAAGAAATTTGAAATTGGTGAGGTCATCTTTTATGGGTTAAACCGAAAAAGAGTTCTATAAATTTTGGCAAGGCTGCCAAGTTATCACCTCGTTATGTGGGACCCTTTGAGATTGTTGAAATAATCAACCATGTAGCTTATCGTTTAGCTTTACCTCCTGCTTTATCACAAATGCATGATGTTTTCCATATTTCTTTACTTAAGAAATACATTTCATATTTATCACATGTGTTAAATTGGAATTCCTTGTAGGTCCAAGACCCAAGAATAATCATGGTTAAACCCATCCGAGTGTTGGAAAATCATCAGTTGCACTTAAGAAATCATGAAATAAGTCAATGTAAGGTCCAATGGGACCAGTTTAACGAAGAAAGTGCAACCTAGGAAAACCTTGAAGATATAAAAGTTGCTTTTATATATTTGTTTGAACAAAATTGATTTTATTGATTGATAAAACTTGAATATTTTATTCTTAGTATATCAATAAATCTACCAGTTTTGGGTAGATACTAAATTCATTAGTATTGAAATAACTATCTTAAATGATGAATAATTATGAAAATTTGTACTTCTCAAATATGGTCCTGCTATGAACTTATGAATGAAAGAATTATAATTTGGTTATTATGTTGATTGAATTTATCGACTAAGTTAATCATCGGGATGATGATGCTTTTTAGGAGGAAGGTATGTAACGCCTCTAACATGACAAGTACCTAAGATGAATTCTACTTTAGAAGGTACAAATGTTGACAGGTGATTTTGTCTTAAGACGATGTACTCTTGTGACTTTGGAAATCATGTTTGTAGCAAGAAATAATTCATTTATTGAACAGGTAAATTTTGACATACTTTTGATTAATATAAATGGAGCAATTCACTTCCTTTATACGTAATTAATTCACCGCTTCATTTGAGATATTTGGGTTATGTTTTCATAATTATTATTTCAAAACAACATTACCTTGGATCAATTCCATTGATCCAAGGTATGCTTTTAATTCATGACTTTGTGGTCATAATGACCAAGTCAGATAGATTAGGTGATCTTTTGATTCGATTTGCACTAAGGAGAAAATGAAGTCTTTAGATCCTTTGCATATTTGAATTTTGATATTTTCTTTTTTCTTTTTTTTTTTATTAGATTGCAAATCTTTCTTTGAATGGTAACCTATTTTAACTATATGTTTTAATGTTAAGTGACTATAGCTTTAAGCTAAGTATAACCTATGGATTTGCATCCTTTTAAAATTAAGATGTTATGACTTAAACTAGAGACCTACCTATGGACCTATGTTGATTTCCTAAACTAATGTTAACCTAAATTAAAGTATGGCTAACCTAGAGGAGGCCTATGGAACGACATGGACATTGGGTGGTTGCTTCCATCAATTTATAGATATTTAATGAGATTTAATTCAGTCTTATCTCTTCCTACCGCCACCTTTGGCATGGGCATTGGAAAGTTGGTGAAAGCTGAGTTGGCACCCCCACTGAGTTTACTTGCATGCAAAATTTAAATTTAGACACTACTAAATGTGGATATGGTGGTGGCCTAGAAAAAGGAGGGAGCCGACAGTCCTTGGAATTTAATGTTTTTAAACTTTGAAAAACTTCCTAGGAAAATGCATGAGGGGTTTTTCATGGTTGTTTTGATCTTTTGGTTCTTTTCGAGCTCAATCTTTGTATGATGTTTTTTCAGTTCATCGGATCTTCAGTTTGATTCTTTCTTGACTGGTTATTTTTGCATTACATAAATTTATTATTGGATCTCAGAACAACTATAAAAAGAAGATAGATTATTGGAAGTTGGTTGACATTTCCTAGAGAACAAGAGGAGTTGAAGTTCTTCTTGGAAATATTTTGCACTCGATGAAGGAGAAGATCTATCGTGCATTATAGACTCTACCCATTGATTTGTTTTTCTTTTACTTAATTGGTTCATTAAAAGAACTCTACTCTTGGAAATAATCTAGATTTTCTTATTCTATATGATCTTTATGCTTGTGATTTTGTGATTGTTATTGCATATGCTTTATCAACCCTATTGAAATAATGATCCGAGTTTTGATTTCTTGATTTGGGTTGTTGGTTTATGCTTTAATATTTTTAGCACGAGCTTGACATGAATTTGAAACTTTAGGTGATCTTGTTGAGCTGTGTAAATTTGGTAGTAACTCAGTTTCTTAACGTGTGGAACTTGGTTGGAATACCCTTTTTCACCATTGGGAAACACTTTAGGTGTTAAACCATTTAAATATCTCGACTGTTGCTAGATCTTGTTTGAATCCTTTTGGGGATTAAACTTCTGCAACTCTGGCTTTAGCATATTATTTTTAGTTTTGATGGAAGGATTTAAATTTTGAAGACGTGTCTAAATTTTATCACTTCTATGGTTGTGATTTTTAGTTTTGTGTTAAACTTCCTATTTCAGTCATCTATTCTTGTGAGTATTGAGGAAAGTTACATTGTTCTGGGTTTTGCTTGGAAAGGAGTTTTTTTTGTCTGTTAAGACTTTTTAGAGATTTTTCGTTCATAAATGGAGGATCTGGAAAGAATAACCATGTTATCTCCTTGAAAGGAATTAATTCTTGTGAAAGTGTAATTTAAAGGAAATGTTATTTTGTCTTCTATTCTTTTGAGTATTTGGGTAACCTCTGAAATGTAGGCATTTGATGCTAAGAACAGAAACCTCTCTCGAGTATTAATTATCTGTGTAATGGGTTTTTGTCATCTTAAACTTTGTAAAATCTCCTTTTCATCAAGTTTTTATTTTATGTTAACTTGCTTCTGGTCCATGGGCTATCAAACTCGGTTTCATTTCAATTATGGACTAAGGAAAGGGTAGCTCCGTTGAAAAGAAATGCCTACTCTTGGATTAGCAATATTTTTATACATTCTTATCTTCTTTTCAAGCATCTGAGTTTTTGGAAGTCTGTTGTAGACTTATCCTCATATTCATCTCCTTCTTTTCTTTCTAAGAACTAGGGGAAATGAATTACTTGTTGGCTTTGGATATTAAAGCTACCAATACCGTAGTCCTTAATGTTGGTGGGTAAAATATGAATGTTTTTCATCGTTCTTTCTTCTTTGGGACTATTTTGATTCCATTTGATCCCTGTTTATTCCTCTATTTTGGATTTTAGTTAAGGGAAGTAAAGATCGGACTTGTTGTAACACCTTAGATAAACTGTTATATTTATCTTTGCATTACAAGCGTTGGCATGTGATTTTCTTGAATGAGGTGTGTTTCCTTGATTGTTGAAAATCATGCTTGTTATGGATAAACCATTTCTACTCTTGGATTCATTGGACTGAAATGTTATGGCTTGCAAGAATCCACTTTCACTTCTTATTGATAAGCTGCAATCTAATTTGGAGAGTTGTAAACTTATCTCTTTTGACTGACTCATCCTTGGATCAATTTTAGTGATCCAAGGAATGTTTTAAATCTTCTTAATGGACTGAATGGTAAATTGACATTCAATAGTTTGAAAGGCATAGCAGAATAAAATTTTGTATTTAGCAAATTATGTGGTCTTATGTGAAAGTGCCTTCATTTGGCTGTATGTTTGTGCTTGGGTCTCTGGGATTGATCTCTGCAAGACATTATTGGCGTAAACAAAATATAGTCTGCTTAAGACTAGGAAGGGGATCAGAATCCTAAAAAGGACTATCCTAACGGTATCCTAAGCTAGGTAAGAGAACCTACTTCCTAGCTATGCCCACTTAAATGGATTATAATCTAACCTAAGCTTCTTATTCTATTGTGTTGGTGGGTGACCTAACCTAAGTTCTTGTGCTAAATGAATATGGGAAGGGGATAGTACTATAGTAATTATTGGCTATGTTAACCTAATGCCTAATACTATATGGAGGTGAATTTAATCTAACCTAAGGTGGAAACTACCTAAGGCAATGTTTTAAGACCTAAGGTGATTAATCGTTGGACAAACCTAAGTTTTGGGAAATCTAGCCTAAACTATTTGAAAGGGAGCTAAGATTGCATGTCACTATGGCTATGGTTCTAATGGCTTTTATTTGATTTTATTTGGTATTAAATGCTTGGAATTACTACCAATTTGGAAAGGAATAGTTAAAATTTAGTGGGGCTTATGGAGGCTTCGCTAAGTATGAAATTACGTGTTGATTTTGAATTGGTACTTGCCAGTTTTGGGAGGCGTAGTAAGGAGAGATAAGCGGGATAATTAGGAGTAATGGTATTTATGCACCTCAGTTTTTGTGTGCAAACCATCTTGGAAACATGGGAGGTATGTTTGTGAGAGGTTGTTTGGTTTTGCATGCCTCGTGAATTTTCTCTACATGGAGCTATCTGGTTCTTTGAACCAAAGAGTTCGACTTCTTCTTCTTCTTGGCTATTTTTGTTTCTCTGCTCTATTTTCAATCAATGGAATGTATAAGAGGCATTGGAAGAGAAATTTTTTGGTTGTTGATCTATCGTAGAGAAGAAAAAGGGTTGGAGACTCGGCTGGAAATATCCTTCGAACTTGACAGAGGTACTATCAGGCATGATAGGCTCTACCAATTAAGATCTCTTGCTTTCTTCTAAATGAATCATTAAAACAACTCTGCTCTCATGAGATAATTATTTGTTTGATTTTTCTAGTTATTTACTTGCATGTTTTAGGAAATCTCTGTAGTTTTGGAATTCAAATCCATTACTGGTAATGATAGTTTTTGGCAAACGTTCTTTGTGCTAGTTCAATGGTGATATTCATGCAAACTTGTATTTGAAGCTCTGTAACTTGTATTCGAGGTTGGTGTTGACTGAACTGGCATTTTTGCCTTATGCTTTGTTCTGAACTATTTTTAGAGCCTATGTTTTGTTTAAATTTGTAGTGGAGCTTTGTGGTTGTTCTAAGCTTGTGTTGAAGCTTCGTGATTTGTTATGAGCTTTTAATGGAACTTCGTGTTTGTTCTGGACTGAGTGGAACTTGGTGTAGTTCTAAAATTTTGGTTGAATCTTCATATTCAACACTGTACTCTTATTCAATTCTTACAAATGTTGAACTTGTAGTTGAGTTGTTGAGTTTTGTTCTATACATATACTCTGAGTTGGAAGTTTATTCTTATTCAAGGATTTGAAACTACTTGAACTCATATTAGAGCATTGGTGTTTTGTTCGAGAGCTTGTATTTAGGGCTTTGCGTTTCACTTTAGGCTCATATTTGAACTTCATGCTTGTCTGAGCTAGTATTAGAAGCTTGTGAAGTTCTGAAATTTTGTTGATGCTCATGTTCAACTTGTATTAGTATTCCATTCGTGTGTGTTTGAACTTATGTTGGAATTGAGGTGTTTGATTCTCTACTTGTATTATGAGCTATTTTTGTTGGTTTTAAGGACTTGAGAATCTTTAATCTCATTCAAGGGTTGTATGTTTAAAAGGGTCTTGAGAGATTTGTTTTGTTAAGAAGTAGATCTGGTAATCTCTTTGAGATCTCTTCCTTGTAGCTTCTTATTGAAATGATTGTGGCACTTATTATTTGGAGACTGTACCACCTTCTTTGAACTGGATAGGGCAAGTGAATGTGAAGCTTATCTTTCCTTCTCTGCCCTGAGCGAACCCGTGTCCTGTTAAAGTTTGAATATTTTGTTCATAGGATTAATTGACTAGAACTAAGTCTTGTTTTGGGTTTGATTGATTTTTGTGGATCGTTTGGAATAGTCATAACAGTTTTAGAGACTTTGGGAAGTGCATTATTTACTCTCCTTCTTGTTATTGATGTTGAAACAAATACTTCCTTGTCATAAGCTTTTAACTGGAACTCAAGAGGCTTGTGATGATTTTGTTTCAGTCGAGTTGGAAGTAATTTTGGGACAGTACTTGTCTTAAACATATTATTTAATTTTCTTAATCTCTTTTGATCTTTTATTTGATTCTTGGGTTTTAATAGAATGTTGAATCTAAAACCTAGTATACTGAGTTTTGTATGAAAGGATACAATATCATTGTTCAGAATGCTTTGTAATATTGTTCTTATTTGGGGATCACAGATTACTTACTTTGTTGCATCAAGTTGTTGAAGCCTTGTAATAGGATGTCAATATTTTGAGTTTGTGAGTTTTATTGACCCTTGTATATCTTACATCGTTTTGGATTTCTATTCCTTTATGGGTTCATTGAACGAATCTTTGGGTTTTAGAAAGAGAAATGAATATGATCTCTTGGGGATAGTATACTGTTAGGGATTGTACTGTGTATTTCATTATGAGATTTGAATTTGAACTTGAGCTTGGTGAATGTAAATAGGAAACCAGATTGTAAGTTTTGAATGGAAAATTTGAAGTGTGCATTCTTTAACTGTGCGTTCGGTTTTGTGTTCTCTTTTGGGAACTAGTTAAATAATTTCTAAGTTTGAATTAGATAAGGGAATTCATTTCATAGTATCAATGAAATGAATTATGGATTGGGTCCTTTTCTATTTGAGATCCTTTTTCGTTGATTGTATAAGTTCATTGACTGAGCTTCTCTTTAATTGATTCTCTTCTAAGATGGAAACTTCTTGTGGATTGGTTAAGAGATTTATTTTGTTTGAGTATAGCTTGGATTTGTGGAAATTCTGGTTTCAGATCCTTGAATTATATCTTCTAACAGGAAGAAGTTAGTAAGAATTTCAGTTAGACTATTTTGATTTCTATTCTTCTTGGATGGATTCGAGATTCTTGTTTAGAAGTTGTCTCTTATTTATGGAATCCTTATATTGATATCCTTGAACTGAAGTAGTTAGATGAGTTCTAAACCTATTTCTATCTTTCAAATGATGAAGTGTGTAAGGAGTAGTATGTATTGATTCTTCTTCTTTGCTTAAGTTGTAGGATGAATCATCCTAATATGAGCTAGGCTGAAAGTAACTTCTTTTTCTGCTTAGAAAAGATAAATGTGTATTTATATTCTTATGGAATTATGAAACAATTAGATGACAAGACTTGTTGACTATTTTAAAGTAATTGATAGGATCAATTAAACCATATGATATAAATGCAGTGTGTAGATTATATTATGCTCTTTTCTTAAAAGTGAATTCAAACTCTTTTAATGTACTTCTTTTCTAGATGTTATTACTTATGATTATATGTATGATATATTAATTGTTTCATTAAAGAAGAGTTTTTTTAATGGAACAATTAGTGGAATGCACTTCACTTTAATGCTTAGTGCTTATCATGCTCAGTTCATTGAACTAACCCATGCTAGCAATTTTTATAGATGGACATCGTAAGTGATAAAAGAAGGAAATATCTTTTATGATGCATTGGCTTATTTAATTTAGGATCTTATGTAAAGAGTTTCAAATCATTCTTGAGTTGTATTGGAAAAGAAAAGTGTTGTTCTTTTAAGATCTTAATTATGATTGACATACAAAATGTCTAAATTGCATAGTCTTGTAAATGTATATTAAAAATCATGAATTGAAAGGTTTTGTGTTGGACTCCAATTTGTAATGTGAATTCTTTGTACTTGTATGCCGGAAATAATAGTGATATCTTGACGGTATTCTTTATATCTGATTGTATACTATTGTTGTTATCAGATAATGAGTTGGATTAAGGAGATAGTGTAATCTCCCATATATTAATGAACTTGTTAAATTGCAAAAGATGTCGTTCTCTAACTACACAACTATAGTTTAATAATGAAATATGCTTGGGACATACAATTAAACTATATGAGTAACGAATGATAAAAAGGTTATGTTAAAACTAACATTTAACCATGTAGAGGAAGACTCTTCCTCTCCCAAAGAATGAAAGATAAAATGAATAGTGGTTATGATCCTTAATCTTTATACTAAGTTTATAAAGTAAACCCTAGCTGAATCTAGGTGGATGACACACTTGATTTAGACAGCTAGGTTATGTTAAGAATTAAACGTTGATGTTTGTTGTCCTGTTTTTGGGATAACTGCTTGTTATGCCATGTTAATAAACAACAATGCAAACTTGAATTAATGAAGTTCTCCATATCTAATTAGGATAAGTATGGGTAAAGAATTTAATGAATGTTGTAATTAGGATTAGGCATGGTTACTATAATCTGAATCTTAATCCAATCTAATTATGATTAATGACCACTAAGGGGGTATGTAAATCTAGATGAATCAGTTCTAACGGATGTTGGCACATGTTAATTGTAGGGATGCACCTCGAGAACTCCCGAGACTTCTCGAGGATACAAAGTGTCAGAAGTTGACATGTGGCAACACCTTTCCATATTTGTTCATCTAGATTTACGCACATCTGGACTTGAACTTAGTTTCTTTCTAGGTCAAGTTAGTAGCATGTTTAGGATAGGTAGTAACTTTCAATGACTCAGGGTACCTCGACACATCTGGTTGACTTAGGTCAACCGAGTATGCCCATATACCCTAAGTCATCATGAGCATCTTCCTATAATAAATTATGTTGCTAACCTGGGCTAGGGTCAAACCTTGGGCAAGTGGACTAATGGTAGTCAATAAAGACCATTCTAGATAATAGAAGAGTGAGGTGAAGGACATATTCCGAATGATGAGTATGCCATCTAGGAATAGTAACATGAACAGTATGTTGAAAATCTTTGGCCAAAGTATCACAAGCTACTAGTTGCATTGTCCTATGTCACCTAGTTTAAAGCAACGTGATGTCAGATGAATATTGGTAACAAATATTTAGATAGGTTCTTTAAATAGATCACTCAGTACCCAGAATAGGGTAGGAAAACCAAGTATATGTAGTATACATAAATTATTCTATACTTTAAATAAACATGAGAGATCAGTTGGTAACCGAGTCATGGAATGAGAGATCGGTAGTATACCGAGTCATTACAACTACATATGGTTATCTGTTATGAGATTAATTAGCATGGAATGTGTGTTCTAAATTATGTTTTATTTAGAATAGAGAACATTATGGTTTTTAAAAAATTCCCTTGTTTCTAAAGTCTTAAAATGGGAATGTTACACATTTCTATTTATGTTCTTGTTTATATCATTCTTCTTTTCTCTAATTGTGCTTAGAACTATGAGTAAACAATATCTCTCCTTTGATTTTCCTTTTGTTTCAAACTTGGTGAAGGTGTTGTCATGTTTGGTCTACTTCATAGTACATTCTCTAGGACTTGTTTGAAGAATTAAGTCCAGTTGTGATAGGATAATATAGTTGAAGCAGAGGTTAATTAGAAGGATTGTTGTGTTTGGTTGGAAATATTCTAGGTAATTCTTTTTTTTTTTTGTGGAAAATAATTAAATTGTTGATTGAGTTGAAGCTGATTGTTAAACCCCTCCATTCTACTCTTTTGACTTAACATTGGTATTGATGTATTTCTTTGGGGATTATGTGTTTAGTCCTAATTGCATGCCAATTTGATCTTACCCTTTATTGAGATTTGTTTAGTGTTTGACCTTAACTTAAATTGGATTCTAATCTTTATTTGAGTTATAAGATTCTTAAATTAAAAACTCTTTTCAAGTTATTTTGTTGGAACATCCTAATTTTATTCCTATGTTTTGATTTGATCTTGGCATATCAGATTCTAGGATGAATTTAGGTGAATGAAATTTTGAGATAGAAGTACTATTGTTCTATCTACTGTTGAACTATTCCTAAGAAATAGTTAGGATAGTTATCTTCTCATGTTAAATAGGTTTAAGCGAGAAGTGAATCATGTAAATTAGATAGGATAGATAAACATAAGGCAAACGTTGATTGTTTTGAAAAACATATTAGTTATCTAGATGACCTGTAAAAAATAGCAGACATTCAGGGAATAAATTTTAGTTAGGAAATTATCATCTATGCAACTTAAAAGGCTAAAAACAAAGGCTACACTTTGTATGTAGTAAACATTTCTGAAACAACTGATAAAAGTAGTGACTTCTTGGAAAGATACCCATTGTTATGAAATTTCAGTGATGTGTTTCCGGAAGAACTACTCGGTCTTCCACCCAAACGGGAGTTTGATTTCATGATTGAGATCAAGTCAGGAACCAAACCTATTTCCAAGGTACTATATCGAATGACTACCATTGAATTGGTAGAGCTTAATGAACGATTTGCAATAATTGTTGTCTAAAGGTTTAATAGGACCAAGTGTCTCACTTTGGGGAGCACCGGTAATTTTTGTGAAAAGGAAAGATGGAACACTTATATTGTGCATTGATTATAGGATGTTAAACAAGGAAACAATCAAAAATAGATATCCACTTCCTAGAATTGATGATCTGTTTGATCATATGCATGGTGCATTAGTGTATTCTAAGATAAATATTTGATTTGGATATCGTCGATTAAGAATAAAGGATGAAGATATTCATAAAATAAAAAATTAGAAAAGGTACGGACATTATGAATTCACATTTTTACTATTGGGTTTAACAAATGCACCTACAGATTTTATAAATTTAATGAATAATATTTTTCAAGAATACTTGGACAAATCTATGCTTGTATTCTTAGATGATATTATTGTATATTCTAAAAGCATTGATGAGCCTCATGAGCATTTTAAGATAGATCTAGAAATCTTAAGAAAGAGAAGGTTGTATGGTAAGTTGTCCAAATGCTCTTTCTACAAGACAAAAGTACACTATCTAGGACATGTCATAAGTAAGGATGGAATAGCTATAGATCCCTCAAAAAATGTTGCAATAACTGAGTTGTCTACACCTAAGAATGTACATGAAGTTAGAAGCTTCATGGGTCTTGTTGGTTACTATAGGAAGTTCGTTAAACACTTCTATAAGTTTGATGCACCAAAACTTTGTTGTAGAAGAAATATAATGAATTTGTGTGGAGTGAAAAATGTGAATCTGCATTTAAGACTCTAAAGGATCAGTTAACATCTACACCTATTTTGGATCTACCTGATCCTATTGGATACTTTACGCTAGTAGTACAGATGCTTCCGAGGAAGGTCTTGGAGGTATTTTGTTACAAAATGAGAATTTTATAACATATGAAAGTAGAAAAATCAAGTTACATGAACTAAACTATGCTCCCCATGACATAGATCTTGCTTCCATTGTTCATGCACTTCAATTATGGAGGCATTATCTTCTGGGTAGACCTTTTGAGCTAAAAAATGATCATATGGGGCTGAAGTATATTTTCACTTAGCCAAATCAGAATGCATAACAAAGTGGAGGTGGTTATAATTTCTATCTCCGTATGATTTTGACATAAGTTACATAAAAGGAAAGGAAAACTGAGTGGCAGATGCACTAAGCCGTAGGAAACATATTTCTACACTTATAATGTTAAGAACTCAGTTTAAGGATGAATTAAAAATTTTATGGAATCGAATTCTTATTTTCAGCAAGTAAAAACAACACTTGCTACAGATCCAAATGATGTGAGATATAAAGTTTTTCACTTTGATGATGAAGGAATCTTGAGATTTGAAAATAGAGTATATATACCTTCGTTAAATGAATTAAGAAAGAATTTTTTAATTGAATTTCATAATTCACCTTTTTCCGGACATCCCAGTGTTACAAAAATGTTTGTTGATATAAAAAAATAATATTTCAAGAAAGGGATGAAAAAGGATGTGATTGATTTTGTGACACACTACTTAGAATGTCAGTGTGTTAAAGCTGAACATATGCATCCACCTGTTTTATTGTACTTCCACAACATACCATAGTATAAATGACAAGTAAATAGCATGGATTTTGTTCAAGGGTTGCCTATGTCAAGAAATAAACACGACATTATTTTAGTTGTTGTGGATAAACTAACAAAAGTGACACAGTTTATTGTTTGTAATATTAAGGATGATTCACCTATTTTAGCAAAAATATTTGTGCATGAAATTTTATGATTGCATGGAGTACCTGAATTAATCATATTGGATAGAGATCTAAGAATGACATCTAGATTTTGGCAAACACTTAATGCATCTTTGGGACCTAAACTAAATTTTAGTTCCACATACCATTCAGAAATAGATGGGCAGATCGAAATATTTAACCAAGTTTTGGAATATTTCTTACGAATATATTTCATGGATCGAGTAGTACAAATGGGAAGAGTACCTCCCATTAGTTGAATTTTCTTATAATAACATGTACCACGCCTCTCTGAAAATGGTACCTTTCAAAATATTGTATGGAAGGAAATGTGGAACTCTAGTTAGCTAGGATAACATTGAGGATAGAGAGATAATTGGACATGAAATCCTTACTGAAATGGAACAAAAAATTTAAAATGATTCGTGAACATTTAAAAGAAGCTGTGGATAGGTAGAAAAGTTATGCAAATTTAAAAAGGGTTGACAAGAAATTTGAACTTCATGAGAAGGTCCTTTTATGGGTTAAACCGAAAAAGAGTTCTTTAACTTTTGGAAAGGTTGCCAAGTTATCACCTCATTATGTGGGGCCCTTTGAGATTGTTGAAATAATCAACCATGTAGCTTGTTGCTTAACTTTACATCATGCATTATCACGAATGTATGATGTTTTCCATATTTATTTACTTAAGAAATACATTTTAGATTTATAGAATGTGTTAAATTAGAATTTCTTGTAGGTCTAAGACCCACGAATAATCATGGTTAAACCCATCCAAGTGCTGGAAACTCACAATTTGCACTTAAGAAATCATTAAATAAATCAATGTAAGGTCAAGTGGGACCATTTTAATGAAAAAAGTGTAATATGGGAAAAACTTGAAGATATGAAAGTTTCTTTTCCATATTTGTTTAAACATAATTGATTCTGTTGATTGATAAAACTTGAAGATTTTAATCTTAGTATATTAATAAATCTTCTAGTTTTGGGAAGATACTAAATTCATTAGTATTGAAACAGCTATCTTAAATCTGAATAATTATATAAATTTGAACTTCTCAAATCTGGTTCTACTATGAACTTATAAATGAAAGAATTATAATTTGGTTATATTCTTGATTGAATTTATTGACTAAGTTAATCATAAGGATGATGATGCTTTTTAGGAGGAAGGTATGTAACTCATCTAGCATGACAAGTACCTAAGATGACTTATAATTCAGAAGGTACAAATATTGATAGGTGATTTTGTCTTAAGACAATGTACTCTTATGACTTTGGAAATCATGTTTGCAGCAAGAAATAATTCATATATTGAACGGGTACATTCCATCATACTTTTGATTAATATAAATGGAGCAATTCACCTCCTTTATACATAATGAATTCACTTCTTGATTTGAGAGATTTGGGTTCTATTTTGATAACTATTATTTTAGAACAACATTACCTTAGATCAATTTCCATTGATCTAAGATATTCTTTTAATTCATGACTTTCGGTGTCATAACGACCAAGTCGGATAGATCAAATGATCTTTGGATGTTGACTATACTAAGGAGAGAATGAAGTCGTTAGACCCTACCGTATATTAGAATTTCAATATTTGGTTGGTTCTTATTTGTTTATTAGATTGCAATGCTTACTTTGAATGGTAACCTATTTTAACTATATGTTTTAATGCTAAGTGACTATAGCTTTAAGCTAATTCTAACCTATGACGTTGCGTTCTTTTGAAATTAAGATGTTTTGACTTAAACTAGAGACCTACCTATAGACCTATGTTAATTTCCTAAGTTAATGTTAACCTAACTTAAAGTATGGCTAACCTAGAGGTTTCTATGGAACGACATGGACATTGGGTGGTTGGTGGCATCAATTTATAGATATTTAATGAGATTTAATTATTTCTTATCTCTTTCTACCACTAACTTTGGCATGGGCATTGGAAAAATTTGGTGAAATTTGAGTTGATACCCCCATCGAATTTAGTTACATGCAAAATTTAAATTTAGACACTATTAAATGTGGAGATGGTGGTGGTGTGGGAAAAGGAGGGAACTGACCTTGGAATTTAATGTTTTTGAACTTGGAAAAATTGCCTAGGAAAATGCATGAGGGGTTTTGCATGGTTGTTTTGATCTTTCGGTTCATTTTTGAGCTCGAGCTCTGCATGATGTTTTTCAATTCATCGAATATCTAGTTCAATTCTTGCTTGACTAGTTATTTTTGCATTGCATAGAGCTATTATTGGACTCTGTAAAAACTATAAGAAGAAGATAAAGTATTGGAATTTGGTTGATATTGTGTGGAGAAGAAGAGGTTGTTGAAGTTCTTCTTGGAAATATTCTGCAATCGGTGAAGGAGAAGCTCTATCAGGCATGATAGGCTCTACCCATTAAGTTGTTTTGCTTTTACTTAATTGATTCATTAAAAGAACTCTGCTCTTCGAAATAATATGAATTTTATTAGTTTATATGATCTATATGCTTGTGATTTTGTGATTATTATTGTGTATGTTATATCAATCGTATTGAAATAATGATCTAGGTTTCAATTTTCTTGATTTGGTTTGTTGGGTTATGCTTTAATATTTTAGCATGAGCTTGAGATGAAGTCGATACTGTAGGTGATCTTGTTGAGATGTGTAAATGTGGTAGTAACTTAGTTTCTTAACATGTGGAACTTGGTTAGAATACCTTGTTTCACCACTAAGAAACACTTCAGGTGTTAAACCATTTAAATATCTTGATTGTTGCTAGATCTTTCTTGAATCCTTCCGGGATTTAAACTTCTCGTAACTCGGCTTTAGCATATTATTTTTAGTTTTGATGGAAGGATTTAAATTTTGAAGACATGTCTGAATTTTATCACTTATGTGGTTGTGATTCTAGGTTTTGTGTTAACCTTCCTGTTTTCGCATTCATTCCTGTGAGTATTGAGGAAAGTTACATTGTTCTGGGTTTTGCTTGGAAAGGAGTTTTTTCATCTGTTAAGACTTGTTAGATATTTTTCATTCATAAATGGAGGATCTGGAAAGAATAATCATGTTAGCTCCTTGAAAGGAATTAATGCTTGTGAAAGTGTAATTTAAAGGAAGTGTTATTCTGTCTTCTATTCTTTTGAGTATTTGGGTAACCTCTAAAATATAGGCATTTGATGCTAAGAATGGAAACCTCTCTGGAGTATTAATTATCTATGTAATGAGTTTTGTTGTCATCTTAAACTTTGTGAAAGCTCCTTTTCATCAAGTGGTTATTTTATGTTAACCTGCTTCTAGTCGATGGGCTATCAAACTTGGTTTCAGTTTGGTTATGGACTAAGGAAAGGGTGGCTTCATTGAAAAGAAATGCCTACTCTTGGATTAGTGGTATTTTTATACATTCTTATCTTCTTTTTGAGCATTTGAGTTTTTGGAAGTCTATTGTAGAATTATCCTCCTAGTGATCTCCTTATTTTCTTTCTGAGAACTAGGGGAAATGAATTACTTGCTAGCCTCGGATATTGAAGCTACCAATACCATATTCCTTAATGTCAGTGGGTAAAATATGAATATTTTCCATCATTCTTTCTTCTTCAGGATTTTTTTCATTCCATTTGATCCCTATTTAGTCCTCTATTTGGGATTTTAGTTAAGGGTCGTAGAGATTGGGCTTGTCTATTTATGTTCTTGTTTATATCATGCTCTTTTTCTAATCGTGCTTAGAACTATGAGTAAACAATCTCTCTCTCCTTTGATTTTTGTCTATTTCAAACTTGTTTAAGGTGTCATCCTATTTTGTCTACTTAGTAGTACATTCTTTAGGACTTGTTTGAATATTTAATTCCAGTTGTGATAGGACAATATAGTTGAAGCAGAGGTTAATTAGAAGGATTATTATGTTTGGTTGTAAATATTTTGGGTAAGTCTTTTTGTTTAGTGTAAAATAATTGAATGGTTGATTGAGTTGAAGTTGATTGCTAAAATCCTCCATTCTAGTCTTTTGACTTAACATTGGTATTGATGTATCTCTTTGGGGATTGTGTTTTTAGTCTCAATTACATACCAATTTGATCTCGCCCTTTGTTGAGACATGTTTAGTGCTAAACCTTAACTTAAATTGGAATATAATTATTAATTTGAGTTATAGGATTCTTAAATTATAAACTCTTTTCAAGTTATGTTGTTGGACCATCCTAAAATTATTCCTATGTTTTGATTTGATCTTGGCATCTCATATTCTAGGATGAATTTAGGTGAATGAAATGTTGAGATGGAAGTACTATTGTTCTATCTACTATTGAACTATTCCTAAGAAATAGTTAGGATAGTTATCTTCTCATGTTAAATAGGTTTAACTGAGAATTTAATCATGTAAAGTAATATATGAAAATAAAATTGGGATTTTGATGAAATATTACTTATTTGGATTGTAGTTTTAATTCTTTTTATGTAAGAAAATAGTATGAAAGTTGAAGTTGTTTACATCATGATCTATTATTACTTATGTTATGGTTTATCACTTTTTCTCTCTCTCTCATTTGTGAATAGTAACTCCTTTTGTATGTCTTTCTGTATTGCTCAAGATTGTTTCATAACAACAGAGTTCTCTTTATGAAACAGTTAGCTAAAATCACATCATTTTAATGTTTAGTGCTTATCATGCTTAGTTTAATGAATTGACCCATGCTAACAATTTTGTAGATGGACTTCGTAAGTGATGAAAGGAGAAAATATTTATAGGAAGTTACATTTGTTTACCAAAGAGACTGGATCTTTTATGATGAAATATGGATCATTATTGAAATGTATTTGTTGGAAAATAAATTTGTACTTGTAATTGATCTTGTTGTTGTTGTTTGACATTAGAAATGTCTAAAGTGTTTGGACTTATAATGTATGAATCCCCTTGATGAATGAAATATTTGTGGACTTGTTTGAACTTGATGTGTAATCTTTTTGGGTATTCTATGAATGGAAATGATAAGTGTTTCTCTAATTTTTCTATCAGTAATATACCCTCTTGGGTTGGATTAAATTGAATAGAGGTCAAGGGTACTAGATGTACTACCCTCTTTAATGAAATGTAACTTATTAAAGTTGACATTCATGCATGGATATTCAACTAGATCACTATGGCTATATTAAAACAAATATTTTTGGGTGAATAAAAATATGATAATAACTTATAATATACTACGGGGTTATAAATGAACATTTACCATTTTAAAGAAAAAGGAAGACAAATACCATGAAATAAAACATAGACTTTTTTAAGACCTTTCGGGAAGGAATCTAAATCTTATCCTTGGATAGTGGAAGGTGTGTTTCCACTTGATTTGATCCTTAACCAGAATAGGAATGAAGAAAAGGGAAATAAATGGAAATAGACTTCATTCCATTGAATTCTAATATAAAAAAACTTGCTTTGAACTTATGTAAGCTAAGGCTTGAGTAGGTGAGTAAGCAACAACATTGTCATGTATGTTGAATATGTTATGTAAAACATAAATTAGAATGTTAATGGAATAAAAACATAACTTATGAAATGGTTAGGAGGCAGATGTATCAGCATAATACTCCAATTGCAGTTTTAACTTGTAACCCTAATGGTTAATGAACCTAGTTGTTAAGAGGACTACTGCAATTAACCCTTAATAAGGAAAATTAATAAGTCATTAACTTATTTCTAAGGTATGTTCATCTAGATGAGGAGAACTCAGTTGGATGTTGGCACATGCCAACTACATTAGTAGTACCTTCATGAAGACTTGGGTCTTCATGAGGATACTATGTTGCAATTGACATGTTGCAACACCCTTCAGAGTTTAATCATCTAGATCTACATAAATTATGACTTGATCACAGTTCTACCCTAGGTAAAGCTAGGGGCATGATCTAGTATCGGGGTTAAATCATGATGACTTAGGATAACTAGACACACTTAATTTACTTTACTTAGGTAGATTGAGTATGTCTATGTATCCTTACTCACCATGAGCAGATCCTCCACACAGACTATGTTACTAACCTTGACTAGGGTTAAACCTTAAACAAGTGACTAATAGGAGTCATTGAAGACCATTCTAGATAAAAGATAAAGTGGGGTGAAGGATGTATTCCATTTGATGAGTATGTAATCTATGAATATAAACATGAAAAATTTGTTTAATATCTTTTTCTAAAGTATCGCAAGCTATTGGTTGCGTTGTCCTATATCATCTACTTTAAGAAGTGGGATTTAAGATGAATATTGGTAACAAATATTTAGATAAGCCTCTTAAACAAAAAACTTAATACCCTGTAAAGGGTAAGGGAGCCAAGTATACATAGTATACAAATTATTAAGTTAACATGAGAGATCGGTATGATACTGAGTAATGAAATGAGAGATCGGTGTTCCACCGAGTCATTACAATGCATATGGTTTCATGTTATGAGAGTTATTTACTTGGAATATGTGTTCTAAAATAAGTAAATTTAGAACATAGAACATTATATAGAAAAAATTTCCTTGTTTCGAAACTCTTAAAATGGGAACGTTAGAACTCTCATCGATAGATGGGACACAATGACCAATACCTTCAACTTACCTACTAGTGAGAAGACTATCACACTAGAGGATGTGTATTGTATTTTGTGTCTAATGATCATGGGGGATCCAATATATTAGATATCATCAGATGAGGTATTTTATCCTATGGTTGTCATCTTTAGAGAGGAAAATTGGTAACTCCGTCTCGAGGATAGTGCCGGCAGATCGTTTATGGGCGGATGTATATTATCGGGAGACTAGGTTGGTAGTGTTAATGACGGGTGCGATGGGATGCTACCTACTCATGGATTTAGAGGGCAGAGCGGTTTCCTTGAGCATTGATGGGGGTATTACAGGATATGATTGAGGAGAGCATTTTTTTGCATGGGCACTGCATATCTATTGCAGCTATACAAGGATCTTTAGGGCTATCATAGGATGTGGTGGTATGGAATATGTTAGTACCCAGATTTAATCTCCTTCACAACTTGAGCAGCATCATGGATTTTGTAAGACACTCAGAGGTAGATAGATGATTTATATGTCATTTTGTAGGTGGGGAGCAATCTATCTGACTTGTTGGCACTCAGGCTCTGAAGGAGTGGGTAGCACCTTGAAAGGATTTTGATCTAACCCTCACTATTTTAGGTTGTGCCTTTCAACCAAGGTAAGAGAACCTATATTGTAGCCTCTGTTTTATGAAGGAGGTGGAGATATCCTTATACTATGCATATTGTATGGAGATGGCCTTGGGAAAACATGATCAATCTTCCATTATTCAAACTCAATAGAGCTATCACTACTAAATGATGGAAATGCTTTTAAGACAGTGAATGAGCTGCTAGAGACATGGTATGATCCTGATTTACTTTGTGCATTTTTGTAAATGGATTGTATTCTTTTGTTGACACACAATGTAGATGCAGGGGTAGTATGGGTAGGATGGGTTGTTTAGAATGATTTTTGGTGATGTGTTGATGAGACAAACTCGGATATATCAGATCTTTGACAACATCTACAATACTTGAAACAAATTTAGATAAAATGCTTCAAATAATTAGGACATTCTTTCAACTAGAAGAGGCATAAATGGAAGCCCAGGAAAAATTATTCACATAATTTTTTAGAACTAACCACAAAATATTGAAGTAAAGAACTCAATTAAACATAAAAATCCTTGATCAAACCATGCCTAAGTTTCCCCAAAGGCTTACAATAAATATCTGCAGTCAAGGAAGGTAAAGTGATTTTAAATTTGTTTATCTCCTTATCAGATGAAGGATCTTCTTAATATGAGATTGAAAATTCCACTAAACTATCAACTAGAAATGGAGATCCTATGTGATTTTTTATTACTTTCAATGCAAGATTGCAACAAGAACAATGAAAACTATTTATAGGCATTTAAAAATGATAACAGACACCATATTCCCCAGAAAAACATAGATTAACTCAAAAGCTTGTTAGATTCATCAACAGGGGAGATTTTCATGAATAATCTTAGAGATATGTGATGGCTATACACTTTTAACCAACTCACATACATGAAGATCTAGAAAGAAGAAATTATCCTGGTTCTTTGGTGGGTTTCTCAGAAGATGAGCTTTCTCTTAGAATTTTCTCGTGATTTTCAATTTTTCCCAACCTCTTGCATGTCTCAAAACATGCATTATATATCTCTTGCCACCTTGGAGCCTTCTTTCCCAAGAAAATAATATGCCAAGGGATCAATTCTATTACAACCATTTCTCATGATTCACTAAAAATGACATTTAACAAATTTGCAACGAGAGTTGCTAGGTGTTTCTAAAATGGTGAATCATTACAAATATTTGGATCATTATCCTTCCTAGAGGCACGCTTTTTCATCATCAAGGCATGCAGATGCCTTTCCTCTCATCATTTCACCTTTTCACCTTTTAAAACTACCTCTGTAACTTTCAATTTGACATTCCACATGCTTGCTTGGGCTGAGTAAAAATTTATTACAAAAACACCTCAAATCTGTAAATTGAGTCATGAAACCGATTCCAATGATCCTAGAAGGCCAAAACGACATGGAATCACCAAAAATTTGATGAAATTTGATGCAAAATTTGTGATTCCAAGCTTCCTAGAGGAAAAATGGTGGCCAAAAATGAAAATGCACAGCTTCCTTGATCTGCTCTTTCTCCTTCAATCTGGGCCCTCCACGTGTCAAACTATGATTGGGAACAAATTTGGGCTCATTTTTTGACTTTTCAACTTTTTGGAAAAATGGAAAAATTTGACTTTTTCCCCACCCCTCTACCTTTGAATTTTGGAGCTGACATGTGGCACATGGTGGGTCCCATTGGGATGCGCTTCAATTCTATGCATTTTGAGCTTTTTTGGAAAATTGGAAAAAATCACTTTTTTCCCTGCAGGCCCGCAACTCCGATTTCTCCCCTGCCACATGTCACTCGATGATTCACTAGCAGGCCAGCGCTTCAAATTTTGATTTTAAGCCTTCTTTGTAAAAGGGAAAAAATATCTCCTACCTTTACTAACCCGCCTTGTTCTCTGCCACACCACGTGTCGCTCATTGATTTACTTACGGGCCTGTGGCTTAAATTTTTGCCTTAACTCCTTTTTCCAAAAAGGGGGAAAAAATCAAAATTTACCTCTGCGACCCGCATTTCCTCTCGACCCTTCATGGACACATGTCCACCTATGATTTTTTTGTGGGGGCACTGTAAAAATTTTCATTCTGAACTCTTTTGTGAAAAAGGGAAAAAAATTCATTCTAAACTCTTTTGTGAAAAAGGGCTTATTTTTTGACTTTTCAACTTTTTGGAAAAATGGAAAAATTTGACTTTTTCCCCTGCCCCTCTGCCTTTGAATTTTAGAGCTGACACATGGCACATGGTGGGTCCCATTGGGATCACGCTTCAATTCTGTGCATTTTGACCTTTTTGGAAAATTAGAAAATTTTCACTTTTTGCCCCACGGGCCCGCACCTCCGATTTCTCCCCTACCACGTGTCGCTCGATGATTCACTAGCGGGCCAACGACTTCAAATTTTTATTTTAAGCCTTCTTTGTAAAAGGGAAAAATTCTCTCCTACCTCCACCGACTTGGCTTGTCCCCTACCATGCCTCGTATCGCTCATTGATTTACTTGTGGGCCCACGGCTTAAATTTTTGCCTTAACTCCTTTTGCCAAAAAGGGGAAAATTCAAAATTTCCCTCCGCAGCCTGCACTTCCCTCTAACCCTTCATGGACACATGTCCACCTATGATTCATTCACGGGGCACACTAAAAAAATTTCATTCTAAACTCTTTTGTGAAAAAGGGAAAAAATCCCCTTTTACCTCCATGGCCCGCACTTCTTTCTACATACACTCCAAGTCGATCAACGCCAATTGTTCAGCATTTGATCAAGAAGACCACCCAAGCACCGATGAAGCTGACACCAAGGTTGGAAGCATCCCAGATCTAACTCTTGATGAATGGGCAAACAAGGTACATGCTTTTGATCCTTATCAAGAAGTGGAAGAATCTGAGCTAGGGGTCTATTGCATACACGAAGAAAATCAGCCTATTCCTAGCATCACCAAGCCAAACCATGAAGATGAAAATGAGGTATGGCAGCTGTTTTTTGATGGATCAAGGAGTAGACAAGGTGCAGGAGGTGGAGCCATGCTTGTTTCACCTCAAGGAGTAAAGTACTATTCAACTTTTAGATTTCAGTTTGCATGCTCCAATAACACTGCTGAATATGAAGCCTTGGTGCAAGGGATGCATTGGGCAATCAAGAAGAAAATAAAGAACTTGTAAGTCTTTGGTGATAGTGAATTGATTGTAAATCAGGTCAAGGGACAACATGCTACCAAGAATGATCTACTCGTGTCAAGCAAGAACAGGTGTGGGACCTCATGGAAGATTTTGAGGGTTTTGGCATCAAATCCATTCCTAGGAAAGAGAATCAAGCTGCTGATAGGCTTGCAGCAGTAGGGGCAGCCTTTGACATTGTGGAAAGCATTCAAAAAGACAAGGTATAGCCAAAAATCCACGTGATTGTGAGGCCTTCAAAGCGATAACAATATCGGTTGGCAAGTGTTTGAGAATGACCAAAGAAATCATCCATTTCTTGCAGAAGAATAAGTGAGTTCTCAGCTAAGAATCAAGAAAAGTTGGAACAGCAGATGGTGACCAGTGTGGTACAGTGAGAATTAACAAGCTGCCCAAGGGACTTATCACTTTGGATTCCATTTTTAATCCCAATGATCAGTTTAGAAAGGAGAAAGCAAACATTCAGGTCAAGAGAGGATTCAAGTATCCATCTTGGTAGAAGAGAACAAACCATTGCAAATTGGAAAGATGACAAATCGAACAAGAAAGGTATGAATTTATGCAGCTATGTCAAGAATTCCCTGATGTGTTTGCTTAGAGCTACAAAGATTTGAAAGGTTTCAATCCCAACTTAGCTCAAGTATACCATTGAATTGGATCCAAATACTAAGCATGTCGGTAGAAACAAAGACCGGTCAATCCACACATGGAGCCTCTCATGAGGAAAGAATTGGACAAGCTGATTGAGTCAAGAATCATATTCCCAATCAAGCATTCTAGTTGGGTTGCCAACTTGGTTCTAGTCAGAAAGAAGAGTGGGGAGATCAGATTGTGTGTTGATTTCAGAGACTTAAATAGAGCATCTCTCAAGGACCATTACCCACTCCCTTCCATGGAGCAAATATTACAAGTTGTGGCTAGCTCCGAGAGGTTTTCACTACTTGATGGCTACTCAGGCTACAATTAGATTATGGTGAAGGAGGAAGACCAGTTCAAGACAGCCTTCACAACCAAATGGGGAACTTTTGCATACAGGAAAATGCCATTTGGGCTGTCCAACACTGGTGCTACCTTCCAAAGGGCAATGGAAATGGCGTTCAAAGGTTTGATTAATAGCGTGGTGCTGATTTACCTTGATGATATCACTGTTTTTTCCAAAAATGCAGCAAACCACCTCTCTCATTTGAGACAAGTTTTCACGAGGTGCAGGAGATTTGGAGTGTCTTTAAATCCTAGAAAGTGTATCTTTCTTGCACATGAAGGAAAGCTCCTTGGCCATATTGTCTCCAAATAAGGATTAGCAATTGATCTAGAGAGGGTTGAAGCCATAAGAGCACTACCATTGCCAAGCCACAAGAAATCCCTTCAGATTTTCTTGGGGAGGATAAACTTTGTTCAGAGGTTTGTCTCAGATTTTGTAGCCCTTGTCAAGCCCATCACCAAAATGTTAAAGAAGAGCATGGCTTTCAAGTGGACAGCAGAAGGAAAGGAGAGTTTTGAAGCAATCAAAGAAGTCACTTCTCAAGCACCAACTCTCATCAACCCGAACTTCTCCAAGGATTTCATCCTCTATGCATTTGGAGGTAATGACACTATTTCTGCCATTTTGGTACAGCAGAACAAGGATAATGATGAGCATCCAATTGCCTTCTTCAGATAGAGCCTAGATGACTATGAGGTGAAGTACTCTTTTATTGAGAAGCATGTGCTGGCAGTAATCAGAAGCTTGAAGAAATTCAAGCATTTAGTCTTGAACAACAAGGTCCAGTTGTTGGTCCCACATGCTGGGGTTAAGGACTTCCTCCTCAACAAAGATTTGAACGAGAAAAGGGTAGGTTGGACCACCCGTGTCATGGAGTATGACATTGAGATCAAGATC
Organism: Taxus wallichiana var. yunnanensis; assembly: GCA_018340775.1. NCBI lineage: Eukaryota > Viridiplantae > Streptophyta > Pinopsida > Cupressales > Taxaceae > Taxus > Taxus wallichiana. The sequence continues at coordinate 300,039,179 of CM031242.1, forward strand.
ACCAAGTTGGTAAGAGGGAAAAGATTGTGTGAGCAGCTGGTTTTGGGGAAGCAAAAAGAAGTATGCAATGAAGAAGAGGCTGTTTTGACAATCTAGGACAGCCATGAGCCAAGTGGCAATCAAGAAGAAGACAATGTTTCCCCACTCCTTGCTAGACCCAACGTATTATACACTTCCTAAGCACAGCCTATGCCCCGGAGATGAACAAGACCCAAAGAAGACACTTCAGATCGCAGCTGTCCCATATGCCATTGTTGATGGAGTTTTGTTCAAGAAAGATGTGAATGGAGTGTCTTTGTTGAGATGCATTAGCACAAATCGATTCATAGGGTGTTGGAAGAGTTCCATGGTGGACCATTTGGTGGTCATTTTTCACCAAGAGTGACAGCTCTAAAAATCATGAAGGCTGGTTATTATTGGCCTAAAAATTTTAGTGATTGCTATGCATCGATTAAGAGGTGTAAGAATTGTGCATTCTTCATAGGAAAAGAGAGACTTACTGCCCTTCCATTGCATCCAATCTCAGTTGACCAGCCATTCATGCAATGGGGTTTAGACTTCATTGGAGTCATTAATCCCAATTCAAGTCAAGGGCACAAATAGATTTTGATGACCCGCGTGACTACTTCACCAAATGGATCAAGCAAGAGCACTCAAAGAAGCAAATGAGTCTAGCATCTCAGACTTTTATGAGGGGATAGCGATCAGATTTGGTATACCTGCTACAATAATCTCGAGATAATGCATTGGCATTCATTGGATCCAAGGTGACTCGAGTGGGCTGTCAAGAACGAGGGATATACCTAAGCACTTCATCAAACTATTACCCTCAAGGTAATGGCCAGGCTGAATCTACAAACAAGAACTTGTTGAGAATCATTAGGAGGACTCTTGATGAGAATCAGAGTTCTTGGCATACCAAACTGAAATCAGCCTTATGGGCTGATAGGATAACTCCCAAGAGATCCACAGGTAACTCTCCATTCAAACTTGTCTATGGAAGAGAGGCAATCTTTCCCATGTCACTTGAGTTGCCAACATTGGAACTCATGAAGAAATTAGAGTTGCTAGAGTTTGAGCCCATGGAGGTGAGATATGCAGAGTTGATGGAGCTGCAGGAGGTCAGAAATCAGGCATCCCAAGCAATGGAAAAGGACCAAGCTTTGATCAAAAAGACCTTTGATAGGAAGGCCAAGGATAGATCTTTTCAGGTTGGAGATCTAGTGTTGAAATGGGATGTGGATAGAGAAAAACCGGGAAGGCATTCAAAATTTGATGCCATTTGGAGTGGCCCATACATGGTTGCGAAGTGCAAGAACAGCAATTCTTTCCAATTGGCCTTATTGGATGGTGAAGAACCGTAGATTCTAGTCAATGGAATCTATCTCAAACGTTGCTTCTAGAGGGAAATTTAACACCTTGTAAATATTAGATTATATTTTCATTCCTCCAAGTGCTTGTGCACATTGTTTTCATTGTAGGTTAGTTTTGTTTTCCGTAAGTGCTTTGGCATAGCTTGTTGTCCATGGATATGTTTTACAATCCTTGCTTCCATCATGTGATATTCCATCTTATTTCTTGCACATTCTAAGTCAGTTGGGGTTCTAAATAGAATATTTGATGGCTCCATGCCCAATGGATCGCTTCTGAAGTTAACGGGTATTTTCATCTAGCGGGTAGATGACCCCTCCGAGTCACCAAAATTGTTATCCAAAATGGTATCCCACTCATTTTTGTGGCTAACTCCTTGTGTTCTTACCTCTCTTGTTCCTCAGTCTACATTTTTTGATTTTCAGGCACTCAAGGCTTTCTAGAAATGGCACCATCAAATAAAGCTCTCTCTCAGCTTTCCAGAAAGGTAAAGTTTGCCTCCTAACTCCTTATATTTTTCAAGTTATGGCTCGGCAGAGTTTTTGTGGAAAATTTTCCCATTTGAGGCCCGCAGCCAATAGGAAGTTGCCACGTGGCATCCGACCAATGGAGCGTGGGGAATTTTTGAAAAAATTTCCAAAGACAAAAAAGAGGTAAAATTTGAAAAAATTTCCCGCCGATCCGTTTTTGGGCCTTTTTTTCCCTAAATCTTCAAACGATCATATCCTTTGATCCAAAGCTCAGAGTTTCACGTTCTTTATATCATTGGAAAGTGTTAAAATTCTCTACATGATTCCATGGTAAATTTCTAATTTTGGCTCAATTTGGAGAGAAAAATTCAAAAATGGTTCTCGGTATGTGTCCATGGCCGAAATGACATTTCAACAACCAACTTTAATACGTGAGAATGGGTCGCATTCTTCTCTAATATGGTCAAAATGACAGGGTATGGGTTTGTAAGGTCCTCCATGCTATTTTAATGCATTTTCCATCAATGAGGAATGGGCTCCCACGTTTTTTATGTTTTCTCTCTCCTGGGCTCGACCCATGCACTGTAAAAGCCAGATTTGGCTCATTTCTTCATGGTTGAACACTTTTTGGCATTGCAAACTTCTTCTTTCACCTCCAACAAGTGATAGTTGTAAGAATCAGACCTTTTTCATAGTTTGTAATAGGTTTATACCTCTTTGATGGTGGAATGCAAGAGATTTTTACATGGAATTGACAGTGTAAACTCTGTGAATGCTTTCAGTCCTCTGTTTGTATTGTTTTACTTCATTTTAAGACCTCTAATTACATCTATCAGCTTGTGTATGTTTTCCCTTGTTGCATTTCATGAATTTTTGTCTATTTACATGGCAAAAATGTTTCACCACTCCTTTTGGTGCATCACCATCTTTAGTTTAGTTTCATTTTTGCATTTTTATCCTGTCTCCTCGCAATTTAGAGTAGGATTAGGATCTCGAACCTCTGTATTTGTGTAAAATATAGATCTAAATCGAGGAGTTTGAGGAACCAGCCTCTAATCTGGAGATTCCTCTCTCATTTTCACAAGTCCCACACTTGGAGAGAGGTTTCCATGTTGTGCAATCACATCCTTGGATGCTTAAAACATCAATTCACAACCTTGATTTACATCCAAAGTGCCTGCTGATTTGCAACAAAGTGCTTTCCAAGTGCTCCCATGAATGCAATGGCTCTCTGATTGATGTTGGTGATGGCTCTGGATGTCCGGATGCGTAAAAGGATGCTTTTCTCACTTTCATGTAACTCTAAAGCTCTTTTTTTTCTACTCTCAAAAATGTGTCAACCTCAAAATAAGGTTACCAAAGGGAATAAAAGGTGACCGACGACGGTTCCAAGTTGACCGGCGTCAGTGCAGGGGTGACCGGCGTCAGTTAGGGTGGGATTCCCTAGGTTTACTAAAAATGGGAGATCATGGAAATGATTTCCACCAAATATCTCTATTCATCCAAGCAAGAGCGGGAGTTACCTTTTCTTATGCGGGAATGTGGTTAGAGGGAATGTAGGCTTTGATTTTTAGGGTTTAGTTAGGTCTTAGTTAGTTATGGCAACATACTAAGAATAGATTTAGGGTGAGGTGGCTAGGTGAGGTGTATAGGTGAGGTGGTGGTGTGGGAATTATCTTAATTAGGATAATTAAATAATAAATATTGTGAGGACATGGATTAATTTAATTAAATTAATATTAGTGTGGGGTGTAAGGGGCCATGGTTAGGTGAGTGTGTTCGAGTTGGTTATTTGACAAGGGACTGAGGGGAGTGTGACCCAATTTTGGTGTCTCTACAGTAAGAATCTCTATTGGAGGAGTTGGTAGTATTGGGAGGGTGCAAATAAGGATCATACTACAAAGCTCGTTGACGACATTAGATCCAACTAAGATCTATGTAGAGGTTGAAGGCCATGTAGAAAAGGGGAAGTCTCTAGTAGGTTTAAAGTTAGGAAGCTGTGTCGGAACACTGAGCAAGCTTCTAAGAATAGCATGAGTTATGTTGGACTAATTGGCGGTGATTTTTGTTAAAACGTAAACTTTTGTTATTAATGGTAAAATGTTTTTGAGTTAGAGTCTACCTGTGTACAAAAATTTCATATCCAAAACATAATAAGAAATCACGAAACAAGAACACAACATGGTCACGACAGAGGAACAAAAAATAGGAAATTAAAAAGGTCTAAACATCCAAATAAATTAATAAGGGAAAAAGAGAACATTCCTAAAACAAAACCAATCACCTACCGAGAAGCAATAAAACCACATCAACATCACAAAGAATACCACAAAGCAAATCGCATTAGAAGAGAAACCAAAGCTTACAGAGAGACAGAAAACCCTAGCGGTGCCCCTAAATAATTTTGGAGGTGTTTTTGGTTCTAGGAGGAGATTTCCTCCCTATATTTATCTTTTTCTAACCACCGAGTCCACAATTCCTCCTTAGGGGTCTCTCTAAAGAAATCCGCATTCGTCTCAAAAATTAAAATGATTTTTAAAGTAGGGCCCTTCCCAAAAACTCAATAATTTCATCCATTTGTCTCTATTATCCAATGAAATAAGAGTAGAACCAATAAAAAAATGTTCTTCTTCAGCAATATCATGTTTCCCCATGAGACAATTCTTCTTCTAAAAAATTCAGCCCAAGTTGTTTCTCCTAGTGTTGATCGATTTTTCCCATCCTTAACCATAAATAGTAGAGTGAGATCACTTTTCTCATCTAAATCTGATTGGACCATGAATTGGTCCTCTTCATTTTGGTCTTCTTCCTCCTCTACCTCTTCTTCCTCTTCCTCATCTTCAAGATTATCCTCCTCATTGTCTGATGCAACCTCCGAACAGGAGGCCTCCTCCTTCTTGTCTTCTTCTTCTTCATCCATTGTTGTTTCTTCTATGTCAACTTCCTCTTCCTCCTCCGGAGGTTCTCCATCTTCTCAAAACAGTGTTAGTCCCAACATATGTCTCTAAAACTTCTCCTTCCTCCATTGGAAGTTCTCCTTCTTCTCTAGCTTCATCCTCTTGTAACACGACTGTTTTCTAGGATCACCATTTTCTTTCATCTTCTCAACATCTGATCCCTTATCCCCAATGTATATTCTCCAGACCTACCCTTACGTTTTATTTTTCCTTCTCTTTTTATCTAGACAGTCCAAGAGGAGTGACCTAATTTGGAGCACGCCTTACATTTAAGCTTGATATGTTTAAGTACAACAGTTTGGCATCAAGTTCCCGATTTTGAATGCATAAATATTGAGTTAGGTAGAACTATATCAAAAAATGCATTCACGTAAAATATGACATGTGTGATTCTTGTTCAATCTTTAGTGGCTCCATCAAAAGTGATGAGTGACCCAAAATATTTAGAAATCTCATTCAATATATCAACATCCTAAAACTCTAGAGGAAAACCAAACAAACTAATCCATATAGGCATAACCCTAATATTTACATTTTCTGGATCAAAATATAGATTCCATTTCATAAGAAATAAACCCATCTTTCCTAAAAACCAGGGACCATCAACCAAAGCATGAAAATAATATTCATTATTATTAAACTGTATTAAGAAAAATCCCTTAGTCATGGAAGATATCTCCATAAACCCTTTTGGCATCCATTTTCTTGTTTCCCATCTTCTTATGATATCAATATTGGGTCTAGGCCAAGGAACTTACCAATAAGTGCATGTTGCAGCCATTGAGTGGATCTATTAACCAAAGCATATGGAATAATGAAATGGGTCATTTGCTCATCCACAAAATGCTTGAGTCCTTGACTACATCCGAGTCCTCTACAGTGTCACCTTATTGCCTTCGCAAGATATCATCCTAAGAGGAACTTAGAGAATCATGTGACGGAGCCAAAACCAAATCTTGGTCCCCTATAGTGCCAATCTACCTAGCCATCTTAGAAAATTCAAAAAAAAAAAAATTGCGTAGTTCCACAAAGCATTCCTCATCACGATCCGCAAGTGAACCATAAACTTCATTATACTATTGTAATTTATTATTCATGTAATTGAAATCGGATTGTTATAATTAATCAATTTTTCAATTAAACGAACATAGAGATGTGGGCATTTTCCAACTTTGTTAACAACTTGGGTGTAGTGTCTTTAAATATTTGCATTATGTTTCCTTTAGGTTGATTTTATTTTCAAGGTTAAACCAACATTAAAATAATTTTCCTATAAGGATTTGTTGGTCAAGAAAATTTTTTGACCAATTTACTGATCAAATTTGGAGGCCTCGCATGAGCTTTAAAAGGTCGATACTAATACCCTAGTGCAAGAAGAGGTAATTGGAGAGAGGGGAAAACATTTTGAATTTCCCAAAAATATTAAATTTTGAGCTATAATTTAATATGAGGCTAAAGAGAGATGGAAAAGGATATAGAAGAAGGAATTGATACAACCAATGACATTATTGAAAAATTTAATAAGATACCTTACTAAGTCCTAAATGATGATCTAAACATGTTACCTACAAGTGACATATTTACTGAGTTCAAGGACCTAGTAGAGAAAGATTCCAAAACAGAATAGGATCTTGATTTGCAATCAATTGATAAATTGATTGTATATCAAAAAATTTTGAATAATTTGGAAATAATCCGCAAGTAACTTTAGAAGATACCAAGAAAATTAATAATCATACTTGACACGTGTGATATATTGAGCTAATATTCATGTGGTCAAGTTGAGAAATAATTGTTGAAGATGATTCATAAGTTCCATGCATATCGTGATAAGGAAGCTGATCAAGAAGTAGATAAAGAGAATTCTACTTGAAGTTTCTCACGTTTTTCCATTTTTGCATCAAGCATGTAATTTTTTTGGATATTTTGACATCATTTGGATTAGCATGTTGACTTGGTCATTTTTCACAATAACGGTCAAAAGGTTTTTCAACCTAAACTATAATATTCGATAATTTAATATGGTGGTTAATTAAATCAAGTACTATTATTTATCCCCGTAATTTACCTAACATGGTATAAGAGTTGATTTTTATGCTTGTGCAGATAGGTCTATAACATCCCAAGCTTTTGGGACTCTGTATTAATAATGAAATCTTATTTGGTTGTTTCGTTTTTTGTTACGCTTTGGGTGATATTATTAGTTGGTTGGTTACGTTAGTACCTAGGCTTAACACCAAGAATACAATGGTTTTAAGCCTTAGTTACTAACTTAACTAACCTAATATATAGGTTAGTAACCTAACCTAGGATCGAAGAATCATCTACATTCATTTGACTTGACCTTGATAAATGTATGGCCTTTAATGGTGTAAGGTGTTTGGCCTGGAAATAAGGTGCTTGGGTGTTCACTTTCTAATGTGACTTTGCATTTCTTTGGTGGCATTAAGCTTGTGATTATCTTTCCATTAATTTTTGGTTTGAAACCATTCCTTATGGAATGTGGCACATAATTTTTATTTAAAACTTAGGCATAAGCCTAAGTGGTGGCATTAGGGATTTGGAACCCTAACGGACTCAAAGCTTCTTTTAACCAAATTAAATTGGATTTTGGAATCCAAGTCACAAAAAGGATATTTTAGTTTTCATTTTAGCCATTTGGCATGGCGTGGAGGAGAGGAGGAATTAGGGAAAGCCCTATTAAAGTTTTATGAGGATTTTTGGAGGTCATTACATAGTCTTGGCGGATTTTAGGGCCTCCATTATGGGATTTCACCATTTTTGGGGCAGCTGTTATTGTGGAGACTTTTCCTGGAAAATAAATAATGTTTTGGGGTTTCATTTTGAGTTGTGTAGAGCAAGGAAGTTGGAGAAAAATAGTAGAGAAGGAAGGAGGAAAAGTGTAGAGTTTTTTGGTATTCTTTCAATTTGAATTTCTTAGAAAGGGTTTCTAATTTTTATCTCATGCAGTGTTTTATTAATGAATGCATATTATGTGTTTTCCCTTTCTGGGTATTGAGAAATTTGGTTTTCTCATTTTGGGTATTAAGATTTCTGATTTTTCCACTATGGGTATTTGAGATTTCATTTTGTTCCCATGATGGATACTTGGGGTTATTGTTTCTATTCTCTTGGGCATCTAAGAGATGATATATGACGTTTTATCACACAATTATATTGTATTTTTGAGTACGCATAAGGGTATATATTCATAACATTTTGATACCTTTTTCCGGGTTTTGGCTATATGTTTATTGTGTATGGGATGTTGTTTTTTTGGGTATTGGTTGTACATTTGTTTTGTATGGATTGTTGTTTTGTTGTATTTTTGTGTATGTTTGTTTTTTATGAGTTGTGGTTTTGTTGGGTCTTGGTTGTACGTTTGGTGTGTGTAATTTGTTATTTGGCATATTTATATGAATATATGTTATGTGACATTTAGTCAAATAGTTGGCGTGCAATCTATTACTTGTGTGTGTGTGTGTGTGTGTGTGTGTGTGTGTGTGTGTTGAAACATTTTTTCAACTAGTTGGCGTGCAATCTCTTATTTGGAATAAATATAAGAGTTAGGTATTGTGACATTTAGTCAAATATGGCATGTAATCTATTATTTGTCATATATAAATATGAATATGTGTTGAGACAGTTGGCCTTGAAGCATCCATTGGGCATGGAGTCAACTTGATAATCTAAAAAACCGATCTAACACTTGGATCTCTAACCCTTGAATCCACCTAAAGTAATTGTACTAGTTAACCAACTAACTTTATTTATTACTAAGAATCCATAAGACTCTCATAAGACAAAGAAACTTTTAGTACATGTATATAGGAAAATCTTCTCACTAAGGTTTGACTAAAAATCTTCAAAATGAACCAAATTGATGATACAATTTCGCACATAACAAGATCAACTCTCAAAAGTGAAATCACTTATTATCTCATAAAAAAGTATCAACTTTAATAGAATTAATAATTACTTCAAGAAAAATGTAAAAATTCTTTAATAAATAGTACTACTTCTATAATAAATTTGAGCATGGTAAGGAAATGAACAATAAAATGCAATCAATTTTTCTTTAAAAGAAAAAGACTTGTGGCCTTAATAAATAATACCAAAGAACATTTAGAAACATGTTTTTATCCAATAATGGTTCATTATGGAGATCAAACCTAATTTAAGAATTAACTTCAATCATAAAACCTTGATATTGGAAGAACATTAGAACCATCAAAAAAATATATCAATAAACACAAATGGTAGTGTACTTATGTTAGCCTACTAGAAAATATAAATGATAGTGTACTTGTACTAGCTAATTGAATAATTTATAAAGTGTGTATATATTAGTCTACTAGCAAACATGAGAGTGCATTTATAATAGCTAATTGGCTAACATAAACTGTATGCATACTAAAACTTTAAACTAAGCTAATTAAAAGAACCTAACACCAAATAGATCCTAACTTAGTTAAAATTAAGCTAGTACATCAAGATAAAGAAAATTAACTTGCATAAAACATGAACTCAACATTAAATTCAAACCTCCTTTTGATATTTGGATGTTCTTTAGATTGTAGATACTTCCTTTAATGAGCCGAACGTAAACCATGCACAATCAAGGATGTCTTAAGCTAGAGGAAAAGATCTCATCAAGTATGGCTTAACTGCCATTTTTGAATATTTTTTTTCTACTCTTTGGAAAGTAGGAAAGGGGGAGAGTTAACAAGCCTTCCAATAACATGAAATGCTCTTCTCAAGTATAATGTTTGTTAAGGACATGGTGTAAGGTATGACATGGTGTACTAGGCTTCTTATATAGCTTTCCATTTTGGGAGAAGCTTGCATCCTAGTGAATGTAGGATGAGGGAATGTAGAATTAGAAAGGGATAAGTATGATTAGAAGAGATTAATTAGATATTTAAAACTCATGGGAGTTTGGAAAGTTATAATTAATCAACTTGGATTGATAAATAGATCAAACTAAGCTTATAGAAGCCATTTGGAGATTATTTAGGAGATATTAATAGAAATTAAAGGGTTTGAGAGGGGATTTAACCAATAAGAAGTTTTATTGATTAAATACATTATTGAAAGGTTTAACTAACTAATAATGGTTAATTAATTAATTAAAAGATGATTATGATTAACAAAGTGTCGTTAATTGGCATCCAGGATGAGCGAAAAGATAGTTAATTAACAAAGTGTTGTTAATTGACTAAGATGAAGGGAATCATAGCTAATTGGCAGAAATTATAAAAAAATGGTAAAGAAGACAAATAGTGCAATGTTAGTATTAAAATTGTGTGGTTGAAATCATGTGTCTACATTTTCCCCTCTTCTATGTGGTGTAATATGAGTGACGCCACTTCAAAGATAGTAGACAATTATATCTTAAAACGGTAGAAGAATTAGTAGGATGGAGGATGCCCCCTCAAGTGTCGATGGGGTGATAGAAGAGGTCAATTGACACTCGAAAAGAAGAAGAGAAATGACCATAGTGGCAACAAATCTCACCTGTGGCGTCATGGAGTTGAACTTGGCTTGGTTGACCATTGTTCAATTTGGTTGATTTGGGTGCAACCCTTGGGTGAAGAAGATTAAGCAAGGGAGGGAGGGAGGGAAGAAACATGTCATTATGAGAACTATGTTTCAGCAAGTTAGAAGAAATAGAAAAGGTTAGTGAGAAGGAATTTTATTTAGAATGGGAAAAATGATAGAGGGTGAAAGGAAATATCGTAGCATAGTGTATGCACCATCCTAGCTTGAAAGTACATTTTTATTTGATATAAGCATACAAAAAGGGTAAAATGACATAAGAAGCCATAATGGTGATTTGTGAAATCCTTCAAGAATGACTCAAAGTAAAATACATAAGCAATGCAATACAAGAAAATAAATAAACAAACAAAAAAACAAGCACAATGAAATAAACTTAAACAAGAAATGTTTAAGACAATAATATCAATGTTTTTATTATCTAGCTTCAGTACCCAAATGTTTGAGTCTATACAACAAAGCTTAAAATGATGCCACAAGAAAGTATACATGCAAGGGATTAGGTGAAGGACATAAAAGTCCCGTGAAAAGAAATCGTGCACTATGAAATTGTCATGAGCAATGATATATGGTGAGAAGACAGGACATGGAAAACAAACAAAATTTGTTGATGAAAGATCACAAGATGATTCGCATGTCATGCACTAAAACACACAAGCATTGAAGTAAGATGGTTTGTAGTATAGTTCCCAATATTTAGTGTTTTTGAGTTTTTCAAATGTTTTTGTATTTTGAGATTTTGTGGATGTTTAGGATTTTCTAGATTTTTAAAATATTTTTGGATATTTGAAGGTTTTACCAATGTTTTTGGATTTTTGAGGGTTTTACCAATGTTTTTGATTTTTTAGGCTTTCCGAAACTATGTACAAGAACAAAATGCCAAGATGCCCCCAATGAGAAATGAGAATATACAAAGGAGAATCTTTCGCATGTATACAAGAATAGGATAAGTCGAATCAAGGCCAAGAGGGATAGGTTTAACAATATTATAACTACAACCCAATGAAGAAGCTAGGAAAAAGTGATCATGCCCCAAGTGTGTGGTACTTGTGAGCAATAGAATCCTCCTAAGGCACTCGAAAACTGATTTCCACTAAAGGACCTATCCAAAGCCCAAAATTGTGTGGTTTTCACATTTGAATGAATTTAGGTTCCCTTATCTAGCCTGGGCCGGAAGATTACTCTACCTCATCTCTTATGGGGTTTGTGGAAATAAGGAATGATAGTGTTTTTAGAGATCAGAACCCTTTGATTGTGGTGGCTAAAAGGAAAATCCTAGTTGTCAAAATCTCAAACTGTTTAAAGGTAAAACAAAAAATCCTGACCCAAAATGGGAGCAGGAAGTGTTGGATAAGTTCGCCTATAGTCCGGTCAAGATCAAAAGCCCTGGTAAGAATGTTTACTAGATTAGACCTATGGGAAATATGATCAAGATCAATTTTTATGGGGCTTCAAAGGGGAATCCTAGTCAAGCTGGGGGAGGGGGTATCTTAAGGAATAGTGAGGGTGATTGGTTGTTCGTCTATGTAGGTCCCTTGGGAAAGTAGACTAATAACATGGCTGAAGCTAGAGCCCTCCTATGGGGTATTTTGGTTGCTAAGGAAAAAGGCCTTAAGGACATCTAGATTGAAGGTGACTCCTTAATTATTATAAATGCTCTCCTCAATAGGAGTAAGATCAATTGGTCATTAAAAAACATCATTCAAGATATCAAGGAATTGCTAAAGTATTTTGATAAGATATCTATCAATCATACCTTGAGGTAGGGAAATAAATGTGTGGACAAGATGGCCAATGTGGGAGTCCTTAGTAATGAGTACAAAATTTGGTGCAAAGGAGAGAGATTACCCTCTAATATTAATGATGAAATCATTAAGGATAGAAGGCGCTAGGATAAATGATGCCGACACGAGTGGGGGAAAGTATTCCAGGTACCATGCTATCTTTTACAAAAATCATTATTTCTATTCGACCTTTGATAGGGTGAACAACTTGTTGGTTATGGAAATATTTTTCTGGGATGGCAACTTTGGCAACGTGCAGATGGGTGGAGATAGGATTTGAGTGGAACCCGCTAGTCAAAACATGGAGGAGAGTAACCAGGATCTTTGGAACAAGCTTAAAGTTGGAGGATTTAGCAATTATATTGCTAAATTACATGGTCACGACCCATCTCTGTCAAAGGACTTTGGAAAATCCTGGAAAGAGGGGTTTTTACTGTCCGTGGTGTGGAGGTTGAGGTCTCGAGTCTAATATTGCCAGGGTGACTGATATGAAGATGGAAGGGTTAAATATCTACAAGGATAGAACCCGTAGAGACCTCAAGATTGATCGATTTTTTGTTGGCAAGGAGAAATGTTACTTCTTCACGGATGGCATTGCGCGTTCGTGCATTCCTGGGGTCTGGAAGGATGTTTGCCTTCAAGTTATGAAATATATTACGTTGGAGGGTAAGTATAGAAAAATCTATACCCATCACATGACCTTCCTCAACATGTTCTATCACAAGTTTATGGCTAGTATTCCCTTTTTTCTTGCCACCTCTCTTTCGATTCCTGATGGCTTTCTAGAATGAGAAAGCTGAGCTGCCCCTCCATGAGGGCCTGATTCTTCTTCTGGTTGAGAATGGCAAGCCGATTCTGGATTATCCTTTGACAACGGTCCTGGAGGAGCAAGCCAAGGAAGATGATATTACTCTTGCAGAGTGTCTAACTAAAATGAAAGCGGGTAAGGGTATCCTCCAGGGAATGAGAAAGATAAAGACAAAAATGAGGGTGGTGTTGGGGAAGCCAACACTTTGAGGAAGAATGAATGTGTGGGAGACCCCAATGTATTTGAAGAATGGAGAAGGAAGATGTTGTATTTAGAAGGGGTCCTAAAAGCCATGGAGGACACAAACGAGGGGCAAAGGGAGTCCATTCTGAACATCATCAACATTTCAAAGAAGATGGTCGTGGATCAGGTCTAGATAAAACACATAATGAAGAAGCTAGAGATTCAAGTTAAAGTTTTGCTTGACAAAGTGGAGGGGATTGAAGGGGAAAAGAAAAGGAGGAGATTCAACCTTCGCATAAGTAGCTCGAGAGGAGTAGGTGATGGATGGTTCTAGATTCTAGGATGGCTCGCTGGCGGCATAGGGCCTCCAAGGTTTTTTTTGTTTGCAGAAGTTTTTATTTCTCTAAACTGTGTGCACACCGCTTTGGTGAACTATGGTGTTTGGTTGCTTTTGGTCTTTTTTGTCCTCTCTGGGGTCCAGATCCTGCAATGTAAGAGTTAAGCCTATTTAACTCATCTTTCTAGGACCCCTTTCTAGTTTTTTCTTCCTATTTTGTTTTTGGTTGCATTCCTCTCTTTTGTTATGGCCCCTAGGAGCCAATCCCTATTTTTTGCCTAATCTAATAAAAAATATTTGAATGAATTTATTTTTCTTTATTATTTTTGTGATTTTTGGTTTTTTTATTTTTTATTTCTTGATTTTTTTGAATGCATCTAAGCTCAGGTATAGAAACACTTGGCATGCATGATATTCAGGGATCCTGAAGCTCATTGACATCAAGATCTACATGTTTATAGGCCCCCGAGCTGAAACTTTCCAACCACAATGTATGGTCCTAACCAGTTAGGCTCAAATTTTCCTCTCTTTTCATGCTCTTTAGTAGTATTGAACTAGTTTTATTTTAGAACAAGATCTTCAACCTCAAATTCACAAGAGATAAGTTGTTCATTGTAGCTAGCATGAATTTTATTTTGATACACTTTGAGGTGATCCAAGGCATGGAGGTATTTTTCATCAAGTAGTTCAAGCTCTGCTATTCTAGCCACTTTGTAGTCCTCTTCATTATCCAGATAGTCTTTCAAGGATATTCACAAAGAGGGAAGCTCAATCTCTAAGGGGATGATAGCTTCAATTCTGAACATAAGGGAATAAGGCATTGTACGGTGGGTTTCTAGATAGAATTTCAATAATCCCATAAGGCGGGATGTATTTGGAGATGTTAGCTACGACATGTATTACAAACCAGTTTCTCCATAATCCAAATAAGGGTTTTATTTGTAGCCTTATTTTTCCCATTACCTTGAGGGTAATAAGGAGTCAACCACTATTGACAAATTTTAAAGTGTTGGCACAAGCCCTTCACTTGCTTGTTCTTGAATGATTTGCCATTGTCAAATACAATAGCAGAAGGGATGTCGTAATGACAAATGATGTGATTCATGATAAATTTTGAGATCTAAGCATTTGTGACATAGGTTAGATGATCAACCTCCACCCATTTAGTAATGTACTCATTCGTGGTAATGATATGTTTGTGGCCATCAGATGAGGTGGGGCTAAGATTTCCTATGAGATTGAGCCCCCATTTGGAAAACGGCCATGGTATAGTGCTAGGTTGTAAAGATCAGGTTGGTGTATGGATCAAATTTACATGCTTTTGGCATAAAACACATTTCTTCATGTACTGACAACAATCTATCTCCATATAAGGCCAGTAGTAGTTGACACAAATAAGTTTCTTTATGAGGACCATGTGATCCAAAAATGAGTGTTTTATTTTTTCCACTTTTAAATGTTTAAGGATTGTTATTTTTTTTAATCAACTTGAAGTATTTTATATTCCAAAAATTGATCAAATACTGATTTAAGACTAAATTCAAACTGAAATTAAGTTTGCAATTTTACTCAAAATTTCACTGTTTGATCAAAGCCCCAAAATCATTGTTTCTTGATTTTAATCGATTTCCTAATTTTATCAATTACTGATTATAGTTGCATCCATATTCATATTTTGAATTTAAATTACTTGCAAATATCATAAACTAAAAATAAAAATTAGAAAGAAACACCAGATTGTTTACAGGGTTCGGAATTCCTACGTCCCCGGGTTTGTGGTGAACCGATCCATTAATAATGTTAAAAATGTAAATACAATAACCTTTACATTAACCAATAATGAATCAAAACCTACAAAACTGTGTTTTAGACCTTTGAAGGATGTTAATGGAGCTTAGTCTATGTCCTTCAACTTCCTGATCCACTTGCAGCAGTGTCTCCCTTTGGTTCTACACCTTCGTGTGACTTTAATAGAAAATAACTCTATCACAAAAGCTCCAAATTAGATAAATTATAATAGCATTGCGATCCTCTCAAAATTCTGAGCAACTTTCATATATAACTCGAGATCTGGAAGAGAGAAAAAGTAGCCCAAAATTGCACTTTTCCAAACATGCATGCTTATTGGCTTGACACGATCCCGGCACTTATTTTGTATAACTTATAGCGACCCAATTTATAACCCATCGAGCCCCTTGGGCAATTTGGTTGGTAGATGTGTCTTTGAATTAAGAGGTCGAGGGTTCAAATCCCACCTCCTACTCCTTTGTTGCCACTTGGTTTATCCTTCCATGGACATTGTCCCACATTCTCGCTGCAAAGGAGATTTGCATTAAAAATGGGCTAGGTCGCCCTTTTCCCATGTGGTTTCGGCCACATCTCATCCTTTTGTTTTTCCACCTATATGTGGCATGTTGGTTGTTCATTATTTCACCCAATGTGTGGGCTTTGGGGTCGTTAGAAAAGCCAATACATTGGCCGAGTCGTGTGGCTTATTTAATCGCCCTTACCATAATAAATCCACCCAATAGTGTGTAAAGCGGCCCATCCGTTGACCGAGATATATGTTGCAATGTTAACTCGCCCAATCTGTTAGGAGATAAGAATATCCGAACAAAATGGATAGCTAAGTGGAAATAATATCGAGAAAGATAATAATAAACTCAGTCAATTCGAAACATGTGACTTGGAACCATATGGCAATACATGGTGAATAATTACCAAAGCATATGAAATTCGACCACATAATAATATGATATTTCAATAATGAAATATGGCAAAGTGGTGGCAAGCCACGTGGTGGTTTGAGGACCCACCATGTCGGTGATAATATAATTTTCCTCACATCGGTCGGGTTCCCCTCCATACAAAAAGCCGAGCCTCTTATCTCGGGCCACTTTACGTGTGTTGAAGACCAGAGGTTGCAAACAACTCGAACAACCTTAATTTTTCCCTTTTTCTCCTTTTGCCACATGTCACAGTGCTATTGGTCCATTATTGACTGTTGACCATAGTTGACTTCCCTGTTGACTGAACTTTGACCAGACATAGCTTGAGCTCAGAGTATCTGTTTTTCACGTTCTTATAGTCATCGGAAAGCTCTACTACACTAGCATGGTTTAGAGAAGTTTAGGGAACATTTGACACTAAAATTGGTCCCCTGATCACTCATGTCACTAGTGTGAGCACCATAGATACCTTTATGTACCTATTTGATAGATTGGATAGCCTCTTCGAAATTAAGACAATGCAATGACTTCCATCGTAGCCTCTATGATAAAGAGTTCTCGCAAGGAGGGTGTAACGTGCGATGCACTACATAAGGGGTCTCTTTTGGGAATGGAATATGTTGGGTGGGAAGGCACCATCCGTAGGTAATTGTAGATATCAATGTACCTGGGGGGAAAAGGGACCAAAAACTTCACATACCAAACATGATTCTGGTATGTCATAAGCGGACACTTTGAGATGATCGATAAGTAAAAATCTCCACTATTTGGAAATAATCTTAACAATGATCTAATAGTAGTCATGGCATCTGTTGACATGTTATGTGCTCGAGGGAGCTATTGGAAGGTGATTTGAACAAATTATTCCTTCAAGTTGTCCACCATGCATTTATATGGTACAATCTTCTCATCTTTGAATTTATATTCATCATTCACTTGTTTTATGATGAGTTATGAGTCGCCTATAACCTCAACTTGTTTGATGTTCCATTTTATAGTGAATTTCAAACCTGCAATGAGAGATTTATACTTGGAAAGGTTGTTTGTAATGGGAAGCCAAGTCTAAAAGTTTGCGGAATAAGGTTACATGTAGGGGTGATAAGGAAAACTCATGCCCCCGAGCCATTAAATGTGAATGACCCATCAAAGTATATTTTCTAGGTAGATGATTCTTCAATGTAAAAATGGAAAATTTTGGCAGATCCGGACTTAGGGGCTTTGTTCTGGTAAGGGTGCTTATATCATTTCATTGGAGAACTTGTCCTTTCACTAGTTTTTATGAACATACTCAATGTCATACTCACTTAGAAAAATTATACAATTGGCCATCCTCCTGGTGAGTGCAGTTTTTATAGTAGGTACTTTAGTGGGTCAATTTTAGATATGAGTTTTGTTTTATTATTCAAGATATAGTGAGTGACTTCTGGAAATCAAAAGACAATGGCCAAGCATGCTTTCTCAATTTGCAGTTAGTTGAGCTCATAGGATATCAAGGTATGACTTAGGTAACTGACGTCTCTTTATTTGTGTTGGGATTCATATTGTGCCAAGAGCATGCCAATAGCTAATTGAGTGGCTTAGATGTATATCGGTAGGGACTCACTAGGAGTAGGTAGTACAAGAACAGATGGATTATCCAAGTATTGTTTCAATTAGGAAAAGGCTTGTTAACAATCAAGTCCCCAATGGAAATCACCATCCTTTTTAAACAGATGGGTGAAGGAATGACACTTGTCTACAAGATGGGAGATGAATCTGCAAATAGCTTGGATTTTTCCTTGTAAGCTACACAGCTTGTTTAAGGTTCTTGGGAGGAGGCATCTCATTAATAGAAGTGACATTTCTGGGTCCACTTCAATTCCTCTTCTGGGGATAATTGAAGCCCAAACATTTTCCAGAGATGACACCAAATACACACATTTTGATTTAAATGGACCTTATAATCCTTTATTCGTTCAAAGATGCGATGAATGATTATCGGGTGCTCTACGCAAGTTTAGGATTTTCTAAGGAAATCATCCACATAGTTCTCTATAATGTCATACAAAATATCATGAAATATGACATTCATTTCACATTGATATTTGGCACTGACATTCTTGAGGCCAAAAAGCATGAACTGATAACAAAAGGTGCCCCAATGAGTAGTAAAAACAATTTTATGTTGGTCCTCTTTTACAATTTTGACTGATTATACCTAGAGAATCCATCTATGAGGGATAACATTTTGTGGCATGTTGTTGAATCAGCAATCATGTTGATATTGATTCTTTAGGACATGCTTTATTGATGTATTTGAAGTATGTGTAAATTCAAATACCCATGGATTTCTTACAAGCTGCAACGACATTGGAGATCCATTCGAATAATTGTTAGGTATAATCAAACCCACTAATAGAAACTTTTCCAATTCTTCCTTGACCAAAAGAGCTACATATGGATGCATTTTCTATAATTTCTATTTAATCGGCTTTGCAGATTCATGCACAATGATGATGTGCACTACCAAAGAAGGATCCAATCTTGGCATGTCAACATATGACCAAGAAAATACATCCACAAACTCTCTGAGGAGCATAATAAAGGCCTTATGTTCATGTGTGGAAATAGAAGCACCTAGCTTAACAATTTTAGGTTCATCTTTTGTGCCAATGTTGACATCTATGGTTTCTTCGACTAGCAGTTTTGAACAATCCTCCATACGTGTAGGATCGGGAGGGAGATTGAGTTCTTCCGTAATGGCCTCTCAATGACATTTTTACCTATAGAATGATCACTTTTAGTATCCATGTTTGATTTTTCATTTTTATTGTCTCTAAATGCCTTAAAGAGGTTTTCACTTTTTTACTTTTGTGAGGATTTTTGGATACTTTTTCCTCCTCTGTTTTGTTGACCATAGAACTCAACCTCCTCCCCAAAACACACATATGAATTGAGGTTGATAGAGAATTATTTCTTATGATCTCCAATAGGAATGTCATTCATATCCCCATGAAATCTCCAATTGCCTCATCATTCTGAAATAAATCAATTGGTATGTGTTGTTGTTGGTCCCAATCAATGAGGGATGGGTGTACAATGTCTAAATTAGGAATGGAGGGGAATAAGGTTAAAATAGTGGTGTTAGAACATATATTTGTGGATATTAGGTCCTTATAGAGAATATAAAGGTATTATGGCTCGCTATCATAATCCAAAGAGCTATCCTCACATTCGAAGAGGTGACATCAACTTCGAGGAGGTTGTGCTCCATATGGATGAATACCAATGCCATATTTGTCCATATTTTCATGTGTTGGAAGAGGTTCCCACACACCTTGTTCATGTAAACCACATCCATATCCTTTGTATCCCATAGCATACATCATCTTGTTAGGGATGACATATTCCAAGGATTGATAGCAAGAAGCCATATTTTCATAGGGAGACATAAATGTGTTAGTACTACTCAATTTTCCATATGTCAGGAGACCACTAGGAGTGAATTTTTTGATACTACAAGGCTCCTAAGTTCTTAATGGTCAAAATTTTGGCCTACCAAGCATCTTGGGTGACAAGGGAATGTTTGATAAAAGGAAGGATTTTTGAAGGTCGTATTCTCCATGATCAATGGGAAGGATTTTAAACTTGGATTCCCATGTAGCAAATGGGGAAACGGAGGTGGAAGCATCACTTGACATAAGGTTGAGTGTATTGGGATTGACATAGGAGGTGAGGGGCCTCCGATTTAATTTCAATGACCAATTCTCTGAAAAGGACATTCGTAATTTTCTTAGTAATAACTAGCTAATGCTCTATAATGGGCAAATGGTTATTGGTCACTAGAAAATATAATCTCTTGTCCTTAATGTTATAATTTGATACGTTGATGGAAGGTGGAGGGAACGGCCTACATGGCATGAATCCATGGCCCGCAATGATTGTCGTTCTTCATTATCATAGGCCTTAATGGTGATAAAATTAGGCTCGGTTCAATATATGTTTGTCCCAATTATTTTACAAGCTTTAGAGTGCATATATTAAGGCCATATCCATTGTCCACAAGCACCCTTTTAACATTTTTATAGGTAATGATCACTTTTATGTATAAGGGTAGATTGTGTGTTTGATGATTCATACGAATCTCGTTTTGGCTAAAAAGGATTTGTTCAGATGGGATGATTTGCACAACCAAGGCTTGGAAGCGTGAAGCATCAATTTACGTATAAATTTTCGACTCCTTAAGGGTCTTATAGAGGATTTCCTTGTGAGAATGTAGATATCTTAAGAAGATCCAAGATAGAGATCTTGGCAGTTGTCTTCTCAAGTTATTCTAGGAGATCGTAATGACTGTTTGAAGGAGTAGACAGAGGGGTCCTTGAACAATAAGACAAGTGCGTCACGTTGTAATGGAACACTCTTGGGATTTGATTTTAATGGTGTGGATATGGTCGATAATAGGATGGACATAGCCAATAAGAGAATCAAATGGATTTGATGTTTGGGCAACAACATGGTTGGCACTTTTACCTTGAGAGGTTTTACCTCGATCTGACTTCTTTTCTACTTATTTATGCTTAGGAAAGGTTCCTTATAAATCCCCAACTAATTGTTAGATGTTTTGTTGGGTTCTTATGCATCAAGTTCGATATCTCCTCAATCCAAGAGATCTTGAATGAAGTTTTTCAGTTTCATACATTGATTTGTGTCATGACCTTTGACATGGTGATACTCACAATATTTTTGGTCTTTGTACCACGATGATTTAGAAGAATCATACGCAAAAGTGGTGATGGAAGGAACATGACCATATTGGTTGAGTCGAGTTATTTAAGAATTGATGACAAGGACTCGTTAGTGAATTATATTCCATGTGTTTTAATTCCTATTTGAGTGTCCCATGTGAGAGGGGTTGTTTTGAAACACTTGCACGTGTTTAAAATTAGTGATTCCATCACCAACGACATGTTTTTTTATTAAAGAATTTGGATTTATCGGTAGGTTTTGATCTCTAGTTATCTCTTTGAAAGGGATTTAAGACCCCTTTGGCCAAAAGAATTTTATCAATTTGGCTACCGTTCTCAATGAATTATTCAAATGTGTCGATGCAATGCATTTGCAAATGGAAGGCTATCTCAGGGTGCAAATTTGGTACAAATATACTTACAAGTTGTTTCTCTAGAATGGAGCAAGGGATTCAAATAGCCAACCTTCGACATCGTTGTAAGAAGGCAATGAAGTTCACGTTATTTCTTTGTTTGGTGCTACAAAGGTCTAACATGGTAATATCACTTTCCATATTGAATGAAAAGTGACAAACGAACTTTCCACCTAAGTCTAAAAAATCGAATATAGATCCTTTGGGGAGATGGAGGAACCATTCAAGTGTTTGGCCCCCAAGACTTCTTAGAAACAAGAAAATAAGGTAGTTATTGTTATAAGTGACTTCTTGGCATTCCATGAACAAGTCTTTCACATGATCACAAGGATCACATTTACCCCTATATTTTTCAAATTTAGGGCAATCAAATTTTTATGGAAAGAGAGTATGTATCATCTTCCAATAAAAGGATAAGGTCACATTTCTTCGAATTGATGTTTCTTATTGTGCCCCATGGTGTTTTCTTGTACACGGAAGGTGTATCTATCATAGATTGTCATTCTTGGTTGAAAATCTATCTGTGCATTGGCGTAGGGAGGTATATGTGTACAATTTGATTTTGATGTCACACCATTATGATTTTCTGTGTAGTGTTCGGCATACATCACTTCAGGTTTCTCAATGTGAGTAGCTTCATCTGTGTCTTTATGGACATGAGTAGCTAGATTGGCCAATTAGCGACTAAGAGTTTGTAATTTTTGTTGTATGGTGATGTCTTCATTGTGTGGTTTGGGTTGGGTTTCATGTTGGGGTTCTTCACCCTTTGTTCTAGCTTTGCAATTAATTCAAATAAAGGGTATACAATTACCAGCCCTAGTTTTAGAGGTTGATGCTTCCTAATTCTGACCCTCAAGTTGTGCCGAAGTAGAGGAATTTTCATGGTTTAATATGTCCTCGGTTGTTCTATAAGGAGGAGGTTATGTTATCTCTTCCCTTGAATCATGCTAGTAAGGAATGTGGGATCATATCATAGGAATTTTAGAGCCTAATTCTAAGAAACGAAGCAAGACTTAGTACTTGTTTTCAAACAAGAATTTATCGACATGTGTGGGTCATTTTCAAAGATGTGAGGGGGTATTTCTTCTTCACCCCAACTATGATCTAAAAGTCTTTATTCCTCATCAAAAGATGGGTCTAAGGGGTTCCAAAAGGGGTTTGGTGCATGCCTCATATGTGTCAAACATGTGACTGGTGCCATGATGGGTATGTGTTTTGCAAATATTTTAGGATACTCGTGTAAAATTTACAAGGAATATAAGTCAAAACAAGCACAAGAATAACTTCAAGATGAAGATTTTTCAAGGGTTGAATGTACGGTGAAAGTTTGCCAAGGAAATTCTATGAAATTTAGGCAACATAACGGTTTTGAAGGGAGATCATTTCTTAGGTTTGAATGTTACAAATTTGGTTAAGACAACTAGGAAAAATCAGACATTGTAACAACGCAATTTCAACACTTAATCAAATTTTAAGAAAAACAAGGTTAAGTGTCAAAAGTGGTTGATACAAATTTTGCAGAGCCTCAAATCATTTTCTTTTGATAAAGGGAGCCAAAAATATGAAAAAGGGTATGATTCATGATGCAAAAGTATGTAGTGCAACTTAGACAAAGTTTCACCTTGTTCGAAAACAAGGTTATTACTCGGACAAAAATTTCTATATATGATTTGTTGATGAAGGATACACGGCACAACTTGGAAAAGTTTCACCTTGTTCGAAAACAAGGTTATAACTCAAACAAATTTTTCCTTTGTAAAAGGGTATAATACACACAAATAAGATACAATTATATTGGCCCCAATATCAAACACTTCCTAAGGATTTTAGACACAACACTCACCAATATTTGTTTGAACCAATATGTGTATCAGAATAAATCCTAATTACGGACTATACCCCACAATCTATACGAATGGGGTGGTCACCACGGACAATATTTGGTATTCCTCATAGGTTTTACTAGTCAAAAAGGTAATGGAGAACTTATCGTTTCATTGGTCAATTCCCTTAATGTGCCAATTATGGGGTTCTATGGTAATCATAAACGAGTTTATGGTTATCATAAACGATTTTATGGTTTTAGGCCCATGCACTTCCCAAAGTTAAAGAGGACAGGTATAACTCTTATCTGCACCTGCAAAGACAATGTTCATTATCCATTTTATCTTATTTAGCAAAGTGTGATTTTGATATTTCATGCAAGGAACCAGTATGCAAACTTTGTTATTAGTTTGTTTGTTCGGTTTTGTGTGATAAATGTTTCCAATTTTAAAGGTCCTACACACAAATGATTAGTAATTTTCCATCCATCACAATGTTAGAAAAATATCAAGGATCGAAGCCATTTCTAATTCTGAAGGTCACTCTAAAACGCAAGAGAAGAGCATAGATGGTGTTGATCCAATCAAACAAAATATAACTTTAAACAAAGTTACAAGTTTGAGCACTATTTTTAAGCAAATAACTTGTATATTGGAATAAAAATATGCATAAAAATAGAAGGAAATTGTAAATCAAATTGAAACTTTCAGAAAATTTGAGAAACTTTGAGAAAAGTTAGAAGAAATTTTACATCGTACGCTAGTGCGTATACACCGATGTACGCTAGCACATGTAACTCTAAAGCATGTGGAGATGAACACGAGCATGTGAATAAAGACACTAGCACGAGCAACGGAAGATAGTGTTATACTATCACATGAACTAATACACTAATGCATTCAAGTAGAGAAAAAAATTACATTGGCGCGTGAATCGATACGCTAGCATGTGCAACAGAAAAATAGTGTTACACTAACACGTGAATTGATACGTTATCATGTGAAGATTTGTACCTACACAAAAATTGTCAAAAACCGACCCAAATAATTTTCCTCCTTTATACCTACAAAGAAGACTCAACACTACCAAACACTAACATACATGCTCAAAAACAAAGAAATTTCAACAAATTGAAAGAACTTGCATGTAAAATGGAAAATGAAGCTTTTAAACTAAACATAAATGAATGCACATGAGACAAAGGGGACTCCCATCAGACATGCCATATGTATGCATGCTAAATCTTTGAAATAAGCTAATTGAAAAACCTAACACCAAGTAGATCCTAACTTAGTTAAAATTAAGCTAATACATCAAGATAAAGCAAAAAGGAAAGATAATTAACTTGCATAAAACATGAACTCAACATTAAATGCAAACCTCCATTTGATATTTGGATGTGCTTTGGATTGTAGATACTTCATTTAATGATCCGAACATAAGCCCCACAGGATCAATGATTTCTCAAGCAAAAGGAAGATATCTCATCAAGTATGGCTTATTTGACATTTTTGAATCTTTTCTTAGTACCTTTGGCAAGTAGAAAAGGGGGAGAGTTAACAAGCCTTCTAATAACATGAAATTCTCTTCTCAATTATAATGTATGTCAAGGACAGGGTGTAAGGTATGACATGGTGTACTAGGCTTCTTATATAGCTTTCCATTTTGGGAGAAACTTGTGTCCTAGTGAATGTGGGATAAAGGGAATGTAGAATTAGAAAGGGATAAGTATGATTAGAAGATATTAATTAGAGATTAACAACTCATGGGAGTTTGGGAAGGTTTAATTAATAAACAAAGATTAATTACTAGACCAAACTAAGCGGGGAAAACTTAGTAGTGAATTTTCGTAAACTCACGACTATTCTGGTTTTTGGAAATTAGAAATGGTGAATTTCTCAGCAACCAATTGACGCCTAATTCACCAAAAAAATCGGTCACCAAGTCCTTAGTATGGGTCATTTCGCCTAGTATTTACACATATAAATGAACTTATGCATGTAATTTGCCAAAATTTTGAATCAACAAGTGCACATATTCGCCGAAGTATAATACTATACATAGCGTCAAGCACCTAGGTATCTGTATAATACACATACAACTGTCCATTATTTTTGTAATATTTTTCACTGAAGTCGAACACCAACTTGTCCAACCTTTGCCGATAAGACTACAAGCTTTTCCGCCTAACCTGAATCCATCTAACTACAATCCGTACAACTGTAAGTTGTCCAACTGCAATGCATCCAACCTCGATCCGTCTAACCACAAGAAACTAACTGGAAACTTTCATAAAAGGCATCCAATAGCAAGCCGTCCAACTACAAGCCGTCCAACTACTAGATGTCCAACTTCAAGTTGTCAACCCCAATCCGACCAAAAGGTGAGTCATCCGGTTGTAGTCTCCTCGGTCGTCCAAACTTATTCATCGAACCCCAAGCCCTGTTTGTCCCTATTTAGCAACATATCCATGGATTCTAGAAAGCATGGTAAGAAGGTTACAACCAGTTCAAAAAAGAGTAACAAGACATTATTTGGCTATTTTTGAAACTCACAAAAAATGAAGGTTGTGTCAAGATCTGCTGAAAATATAGGTATGTATTATCTACTAATTTACAGAATTTTATTATTATATTTTTCATATTGTGTTTCAAATACTCTTTACACTCTTTTTTATGTTTATTTAGTGGTATTAATAATATAAATAATTAATACTATTTTTGTAACACTTTAATATGTAAACATTTCTCAAACACCTTCACAAACTAATCCATTTCTAGATTTCGTGATCCTTTATATGTTGATGAAAACATTTGTTCCCTTGATGACATCGAACTAGAAGAAGATTCATCAAATTCTCATCCAACACCAACAATAGAGGAAGCTTCTACTCCAATGTTTGTTTCCAAAAAAAGGAGATGCAATGATCAAGATATTCCTACTGAGAACCCAGATGCACAAGTTGAAGTTGAAGAAAATAAAAAAAATCTATAAAAAGAAAGAGGACAAACTAGACAATAGGAAGGACTTTCAAGTTCAACTGGATAGTTGAATATTCTTTTATTGAACCTGTGGAGCTGAAAAATGGTAATGATGTTCCAACTCAATGTCGATGTAAAATATGTAGTTGGAAACAAGGGAAAGATCACACAATGCAACTCAAACTAGACACCATTGAAAAACACTGTGGGAAAATATATATTTCCCAAAAGCAAAAGGATGGGAGCATAGTAAGATCTCATAAATGGAAAAATGTAAAATATTGTTTGCATGTAAATGCATAGAAGAATATGAAAAAGAACAAAAATGTTTGAAAAATCTAAATGAAAAAGGTGGCACAATTGTAGCAAAATTGAGCAAAGCTATGGAGACTGAAATGCAAGCCAAAAGTATTCAATTTGCTATTGTATTCCATATATTGAAAAAGGAAGACCCATTTCAGATTTCTCATAAAATAAAATTTTGTATCAAGTTATTGGCTTACAGAACGTTCCTCAATCACATTGGTCAGATACTAGTGGCTGGGAAATTACAAAATGTCTTGCTCTGGTGGAAAAGGAGGATTTGAAAGAGTCTATTAAAAATGTAAAGTTTATTTCCCTTTCAATTGATGAGGTTACAACAGTGGACAATACTTCATGGGTTTGTATTCATGTATACACATTTGCAAATGAAGTAAGAAATCCCCATCTCTTAGCAATTCATAAAATGAGTGAAAATTGTAATTCTAAAAACATTTACAAATTGGTGGTGTCAAGTTTGAAGGATATTATAGGTATGGATGATTTTTCCATTGCAACGAAGTTAGTTTGTGTTGGAACCTGATGGTGCAACTATAATGCAGGGGGGTAAAAATGGTTTCTATATACGACTACAAACAACTATTCCCTATATGATTGCAATTCATTGCATGGCTCATAGAATGAATCTGGCCTATAAAATTGTGAGCACATTCAAAAGTGTTGCCAAAGTGGAGGAGTTGATCAATGATTTGCTTTGTTATTATTCTAGAAAGTCCAAAAATATTCTTAGAATTTTAAAAATTGTAATTGGATTGACAAATGGGAAAAATCTTCTCAAAGATATAGATACCAGATGGATTTCAATGTATGAACCTACTTGTAGAATATTTGAAGAATTTTTAGGTTTTATATATAAATACCGTGTGGATGTAGATAAAACTAAAGATTTATTGTACCTGTCTAGCGAGACATTGAAATTTTACTTACATTATGTGTTATTTTGTCAATGTTGAAGGAGCTAAATGTTTTGACTAAGCATGCACAAGAGTGTTGCATCTACATAACAAACTTCATAAGACTGAGAAAACGTGTGTGCTTGAGTCTAGATAATTTATATTTATCAGATGGAATTTTTCAAGGTCCTATTTTTGAAAGCTAGAATGCATTAACAAACCTTAAGAATGTAAATTGCTACTTAAAATTCAATATACATGATCATCTATGTATAACAACACATGGGAAAGAGATACCACTTCATACTTTTCATAAAAGAGTAGATTTGGTTGGGTCAGAGATGGAAGAAGTAAGAGTGACACGCAATTTATTTGAAATAGTATTATGTGACACTCGAAATAAATTGAAAAATATTTCTCAATCTTTATCTACAAAGATCCGTGAAAGATTAAAAAAGGATAAATTACTTGAAGCAATGGGAGTTGTCAATCCACAATTTTGGAATACAAGTTGGAGGCACACTTCAAACATCCATCAGTACTTTATATATCAAATACATGACTAGTCTAATGGACCATTTCTGTAAGAACGAAGAGATAAACATATTTGTTGAAGGTATTTTACAAAAAAATTTACTTAGTTCTCAGTCAGGATTTTGCTACCACTATGCTAGAGCAATTTTAGTTTCTAGACGAGCCAAATGAAAATGGTTCCATTAGAAGACTTTGGAAGAAGATTTATTCAAGTAGTATTTTGCGAGAGGATTTGAGAAAGTATATTCAGCTATATGAACTTTGTCAAACAATGATTATGGGTTCTATCGAAGATGAGAGGGTATTCAATGCATTGTCCTTTGTAAAGTCAAAAGTCTAAAACAGATTAGATAGAAATTTAGAAAGTTTTTATGAGATTGTATGTATCCAATTACTCTGTGGAAAATTTTCCTTATGAGAGAGCACTTGCATTATGGAATTCACTTGTAGAAAGAAGAGGATTCGGAAAATTTGACGGATCCGAGGTATCCAAACATATCCACCGAACATGCTTTCAAATCAACTTACAATTCCGGACACAAATGAACGGGTTGCTCTAGGATTGTTTCAATTGCTAGAGTTTTAATTTCTTGTATACATTCTTGACGCTATTGACAATGATTTGATATATTGATATATTTCATATTCATTAATGATAATCAACTGGTCTTAATAGACTTTGTTTTTTACTTGTAACAAATTCATTTTTATATTTTGTTTTATTATTGAAATAAAGACTGATTTATTTGGATCGTGTGATTATCGATTAATGTTTTACATTTGTATGAAACATCAATATTTTCAAACAAGCACAAACTAAGTGTCTTAAACCATGCTTTATAGTTAACATCTACAAATATTAACATAAAAAAATCACATTAAGGAAAAATCCAATTACAAGTTTGCATATTAAATTGTTGAAAACTTTCAAAAAAAGCGATACAACAGTAAATATAGTTCCAATCCAAAATTAGTCTTGTATTCATTCTATCAAGAGGCAGATTACTTTTTGAAGGCATGTTTTCATAAAGCAATTTCGGCCATTACAATTATAAAATGGTAGGTTGTCAATGATTTTCAAAGCTTATGGGAAAGTTTTGTCATATAAGAATGCATTATTAGGGAGTCTTCTTTCCTAGCTATGATTATGAATCGTAGTTGTCCTTATGTCTTCCACGGAATAAAAAAGCAAAAAATTGGCTGGCCACTATCTTTTAATTCCTATTTTAGTGTCGGAATTGTGACAACACACATGTCACATGGTGAAACTAATTTATTTTTTCTATTTTATGTTACAGGGAAAGCTTGATCTTTTTCTTACACAATAGGAAGAGTTTGCTCAGTCTGTATAGTGCTACTGCTCTCTACTAAAACTCTTGATGCCTGCAAATCCTCCGCTATAGTATTGATATTTTGAATAATATTTTGATCTTCCCTTGCAACATCTCTTGATGACAAAAGTGATGGATCAGCATCTATCTTTTCCTTCAGTAAGATTTCTAGATCCATCTTATGTTCCTTGATTATCCTTTTCAATGTATTATTTTTTTATTTAATAATACAAGTTTTTCCTTCAAATTTGTAAATGAATTCAAGCTTTTGTGGGAATTCTTCAAATGTGCATCAAATACAATTGCTTCTTTCTTTAAATTTTCATATTTTTCCTACAAAACAGAAATACAAATGTATTAGTCTATTAGATAAGTCTTAATAATTTATTGCAATGCTCATAATATCACGATTTTGCGTGTAAAAGATGACCTACCATAGCTTTCTTTTTTCGCATTTGTAATTAAAACATTAGTTTTGTCTCTAGCCCATTTTTGTAGTACGCCTGGGCTTCAACATTAAGATTCTCCAACTTGTTTAACATTATGTCCAAAATATCATCATCATAATCATTATTATACAAAATTGTGCTTGACTGAGCTTTATTTAGCAAAATGTCAAGCCTTGTTGGTTGGCTCTCTATGGAAGTGAACAATGAATGCCTTTGAGCATGATTATGGTATCGGGTATTTATTTCTTTGATCAAAATTTTGGCCCTTCTCTCCCAAGTGCGCATTGATTCCACATCAGACATAATAACTTCCTGAATTGTGGCCCCATACTATCTGATACCATATTTTTAAAGGCAAAATTTGTCTTCTGATCATCTGTGAGTGGAGTTTTACTTGGTGGAGGAGGAGAGTCCATTATTTCATTTACATTTTGTTGCGCTTGTGGCTGAGGAGGTGGAGTAGATTGTATCATACCATGCGTGTCAAAATAGTTACCCTTCTTTGCATCGCCACTATCAAATCCCAAAAACTCATCATCGAACTCGATCTAGTTCAAAATCTGGGTGCCCGTTCAGATTGAGGACACCACCTAGTGAAAAACTAGGAAATTCTGAGGTTATTGGATGAATAATTTCTTGCAAAGTCTCGTAGGAAATCTTATATTTTTTCCTGAAAATTTTCTTGTTGTTTGTACAGTACGCTTCAATGGTACCGGAGGCCTTTTTGAAATCTGTTGTGTACGTTTAAAAACTGCAAGAAAAAAATTGCAAAGTATTAGAAAACTAATCATTATACCCTTGTAAATAATGAATAAAATATTTGCAAGTAAATAAAAGATGCTAAACATTATACATTACCTTGCATGTTTGGAGACATGACCATTCGATCTTGACACTGAGAATGAGTTTGATCTAGATCGTCAAACTTGGAACTTTCTGAAAACAAAAAATGTAGAAATATTAAAATATTGTACCACTTACAGTAACAAAGATTGTTTATGGTTCCTCCTAATAGCTTAATTATAAACAAGTAAAGTTTATATCTATAGAGTAGTGTGATGGTATAGGAGATAGGAGTGGTTGAGCTATCGACCCCCTAGACCTTTTTTTACAAGGAACTCGTATCGAGGTTGATTCCGCTAAATCCATATTAGAATCACCAAAGACCTCTTGAGGGGCTTTACCCCGAGCAATAGCCTCCTTATGAGATATTCCAGCTATAATTATTCTCTGCAAAAGATAAAATTACTATTAGTATTACATTCAAAAATAATTAATCATTATAATGTGAAAATTAATTGTTACATGTTGTTCTTCAAGTGAGAGACCAATCATTTTGTCATTAATTGCAATTGGAATTTTTTTGTTCTACAATTGGTGGAAAGCTTCATGATAGAAAGCAAGTAGATAATTAGAAGAAGAGAACACAATCTTGGATTTATCAGATGTATTCGTACTGGCAAGGGCATTATTGACATCTATTTTTATTCGATTGGACAAATATGTGCACCAATCAAATTGTTTTGCCCCAAAGTGTCCGCAATATATACTAAACTACCCAAAATGGAATGTCCAGCGGATTTTCCCTACAACACAATCCTGGATTGAAATAGTGATATCATTGCATGAAATAATTTTTTTGTAATACCTTGTATAACAAGGCCTCTTTTGGAACAATTAACAGGATCTGCAACAAGATACAAGAAATGCTAGATGTTTGGAGAGTCGACTAATATTAAGAAAGCAAACCATTGAAAACAATATTGAACTTATCATCAACCTGCACATTGTAATGAGACTCTCAAAAAAATTGTCCTCATCAGTTAGGACCACCTTTATAGTCACGGGCATTTGGTTTTGGAAAGGTAAGCCCGTTAATCGATGGACATTTGTGGGCTCCACGGTGAAAGAAATTGTATGATCTATAAGGGGAATGGAAAATTGTGCCTCTTTCTGGATGTAAAACGTGAGAAGGTAATCGAGGATGGAAGTATCATTTTGAATTAGGGCATGTGGACAAACCTCATGAATTGTGTTTTTGCATCCATTCCTTCGGTGTCTCTTTGAGTTTAAGCAGTGTTGCAATCTGAGGGCACATGAGATTCTTGTACTTGGAATTTGGAGGCAGGGACGATCGTGGCACTAGCCATTGTTGAAAGCTTGGGATATTGTGTAAAGTTGCACGAGGGGGGGGGAAACTTGTAGGTGCACATTGGTTTGGTAGAAATTTGGAGAGCTCAGAGTGTTGTGGAAAGTTTGTGAAAAAGTGAAGAAATGAACCTCGTGGGGGTATATATAGGCTCGGATTCACGGTCATGGAAACGTGGCAACAAACGATTGGTGGAGAAGTTTGAGGCAAGTGTATGGGAACTCATGTGAAGGTTGATCCATCCAATTCCTAGCTGATGGTCAACTTCTATGAGACATCCAACAGGAAAAAGTCTTCTAAAAACATTCAACATCCAACCGAAATGGATGGCAGACCACGTAAGTAGGACGAACTACCCATATGTCCCGTCCAATAGAAAAATAAACGGTCGGCCAAATGTAACTTGGATGGTCGTCCAATACAGGTTAGATGGTGACAAGTGTCGTCCAACGAGGAAGGGGTAGACGTCCAACTTCACTGTGATAGGACAGTCGACTAGTATAACTTGGATGACCGCCAATACAAGTTAGACAAAGTGATAGGGTCCGTCCAACGAGGAAGGGACAACCGTCTAACCTAACTATAATAGGACGACCGTCAATAGTGACTAGTTGGTCGACCAAAAGGTTTTACAGACTAAGAAAGTGGGACGTCCGTCAAAGCATGAATGAGACGGTCACCTAATAAGGGATGTGACGTCGAACATTAGTTCCGACATGACCACCAAGAGACGTTCATCTAACACCCATCCAACTATACGAAATTGTTTAAAGATGTCCTTTCAAAACTTCTTTGCCGCGAATCAATTTTTGGATATTCGCCATCATTTTGAAAGTCCATTTTGGAGATTTGCCAACCATTCTATAATAATGTTTTGAGGGGGTCTTAAAACGAACCTCGAAGTTAAGCTTATAGAAGCCATTTGGAAATGATTTAGGGGGAGATTAGTAGAATTTGAAGGGTTTGAGAGGGGGATTCAACCAATAAGAAGGTTTATTGATTAAATATGAGATTGAAAGGTTTAACTAACTAATAATAGTTAATTAATTAAAAGAGGATTATAATAAACAAAGTGACGTTAATTGGCATTCGGATGAGGAAAATCTAGTTAATTAACGAAGTGTCGTTAATTGACCGAGATGATGGGGAATCGTAGCTAATTAGTGGAAAATCACTAATTATAACAAAATGACGGCAAAGAAGACAAATAGTACAATTTTAATATTAAAATTACACGGTTGAAATCGTGGGTCTACATAAACAGAGAAAAAATATTTTTCTACAAGTTAGCGACTAGAAAATAAAATGTGAGAACCAATCTTTGGTAAGAGGGTTTTGAAACATTTACCAACATAGATCTAACACACATTGATAAGTAGAGGTTTTGAGTGAGATTTGTTAATTATGTGAAGTGATGGTCAAACAATAAGTTCCCATATTGGCATCATACTCAATATGTAGTAATGCTCTCCTTCAAATTTTACCATGAACCTTTATGTACAATGCCCCTTTAATCAAAATAAATGGGAATTCTTGCATGAGTAACCATTTTTATGTTTTTAGAATATCCCTCTTGGAATTCCCTAAGCCTAGAAATTGAGCAATAGATTTTATTTCTTGAAGGACCATCTTAATGCGGGATAAATGTGCTCCTAAAGTATTATCTTTTATCAATCATTTATCCTCCCCATTTTCGATCCTTTATAGATAATCAGTACGTTATTCATTTTACTTGGTTTAACGTCTGTTGTAAATTTGAATACATGGAATAATATAATCCATTAACGTATGCGTCATTATATTACAAGCTAGTTGATTAAATATTGTATTGGCTCATGATATGTGTAAAATAAAAAGGTTTGGCTAGCATGTAGTGGCAATACTTCCGTAACATGTATATCATTTCTAATACTTGGATTTCGTTTAGTAGCTTTTCTTGGCTTTGGCTGATTGCATATAAATTAATCTTGATGTGTCAACGTGAACATGAAATGAGACTTTCCAATCTGCAAATATAAGAATTGGTGCGTTTATTATTTTTATTTTCAATGTTTCTAATGCTTCATGGCATTTTGTGGTCCGCTTTATTGCCTTATTTATTTTCTTTTCCAACTACTCCTCTATTGTTCCACTAATTGAGGAATGGTTTCGATAAATTTGTGATGATAGCCGATGCATCCCAACAATTTTCTCACATCTTTTTGTTTCTTAGATGGGGCAAGTGTTACTATGATGGATGTTTTTAATGGATCTATGAGTAGTCCCTCCTTACAAATAATATGGTTGATGTTCCTAATGGTGTAAGAAATAAACTTTTCTTAAGGTTCAAAGAAATTTTTAAGACCTGACATCTTTCAAGCATTAGCCTTAGTACTTTCATGTGGTCTTTCAACAAGCCATATATATTGTCCATTTGTCTAGATACACTTCGAGAAAATCATGAATGAAATCTTTGAAGGTATTTACCATAATTCTTCTAAAAATTGAGAGGGCATTTTTTAAAACAAAATGTAGCACAAAGATAAATGAAGAAACCCCACTTTGTATTGAAGCTATACTTAGGCTAGTCTTCTAGGACAATCCACACTTGATATCCAGAGAACCCATTTGTAAATGAATAAGCTTCTCTTCTAGCAACATTCTCCAACACTTCTATGACAATAAGAAATGGGTCATGTCCACAAGATTTCTTTAGTACCTTAAAACCAACACATATTTGTATCTCTCCAAAAACATTATTGAGTATTACCATTGGACTAATCCATTCTAAGTGATCTACAAGTAGAATAATCATGTTTCTAACATTATTCCAAGTTCAACTTTTATTTTCACATTTACATTTGGGTTAAGCCTATATGGGCATTTTTGACTTGTTGTGAACCTCCATCAATTTCTATCTTCATTGTTCCCAACTCTTCCTTTATCCCACAAAGGTCTCAAAAACTCTTGAAGAATAAATCTTCATATTCTTCTAACAATTCAACGATCTTA